>OY986972.1:23349029-23528068 GCA_963920575.1 Narthecium ossifragum
GGACTCACAGACAGCATATGCTATCATGATCTCAAACATCTTTTCCAGTGTCCTCTTTTTTTTGTCTCGACTAGCTTTAGTCGCCTTAGTCCTAGTCCATCATCTAGCTAGTTCTATCGTCTATCCTCAGCTAGCTGGAATGGGAGGCTTCGGGGGTTTTCTCGCGGATCCGGGGGCCAGCCGATGCTATCTTGCATCGGTTAATCATCCGATGCATCTTGTCAGTCGTTGGATGAGTTTTAATTCATCCGACGGCTACAGGCGAAGGAGCTTAGGCTACTCGTCGAGGGAGATGAGCTGAGAATCGTGGGCGCCGGCGTCGATGGTGCCGGGGAAGTCAAGGAGAGGAGGGTTGGGGTCGAGAACCGTGGCCGTCGGTTTGGGGTGGGGAAGCTCCTTCTCGGAGTTAGTGGTGGAGAGGAGGGTTGCAGTGGTCGTGACGGTGACGGTGTCGGATTTGATCGGGTGATGGGTTTGGTGGTGGAGGATGCCCGGAGTTTGCCGGAGAAGATGGGTTTGGTGGTGGAGGATGGCCGGAGTTTGACGGAGAAGATAGGTGGAGGTGAGGCCGTAGTGGGATGCTCGCCGGCAATGGAGATGGTGGCCGGCCTCTACACCCTTCTCATCATCCTTCGCCTGTAGGCGTTGGATGCCTCTCCACCACTAACTCCGGGAAGGAGCTTCCCCACCCCAACCCTCCTCTCCTTGACTTCCCCGGCACCATCGACGCCGGCGCCCACAATTCTCAGCTCGTCTCCCCCGACGAGCAGCCTAAGCTCCTTCGCCTGTAGCCGTTGGATGAATTAAAACTCATCCAACGGCTGGCAAGATGCATCGGATGATTAACCGATGCATCTTGCATCGCCTGGCCCCCGGATCCTTTTCTCGCAGCACCTGCCAGCCCAATCTGTACCGTTTTTTTCACGTCCATTAAAAAATAATGACGCATATTCAATCTCGTCGTCATCATAAGCGCGACTCATCACGGAATAGAATCTTCTCTCCGTCTAGCACCGCCTTCACTCCTCTCTCGCCGACATCAGGAGAAATTTTTCTCTTCCCCTCTAGATCGCCACCAGAGAGGTCTCAAATGACTCATTGCATCTCCTCCGCCTCGCTCCTTTGACACCAACCTCCTCCGCCCCTCGCCTCCAATAGATTCTTTAACTGGCTTATCATCGTGAGCTGGTCGACGAAGATGACCGTCAATAGTGGAGCATCGTTGAAGCTTCTCTTCCGCCAGCTATTCGAGAAGAGTCATCCACCACTAACTCCGCCTTAATTGATCCGGGACCAGCCCATGTTTTGACATGTGTCCCCAGGCATCTGCCATATGCATCAGCCACCCTAAATGCCCCACTACCCTATTTTAGGGTGACAAATATAGGGTGACTGGTGAAATTAGGGTTGCATCAGCTTCCCTACATTCACCCTATAATAGAGGAGATGTACAGTACATGTAGGGGAGTAATGTAGCACTCCCTATATATTAATTATATTAAAAAAATGCTAACTAAGTATTTAGTTAATAGAAGTATTGGCATAAAATTATATATTATTATTTATATATATTATTTTAATTAATAACCAATGGCTTCAAAATTTAATTATGTAATATAATATAAATTATATAAATGTCAAATAATAAATAAAGAATAATGAGAGAATGAGTATTTTAATGATGCAAGGAATGGTTTAAAAAAGCTCACGTGGAATGTTGTAAGAAGAAAAATTATAAAATAATAAAATAATATATATTAGAGTATTTTAAAAAATATAGATAAAGAAGCTGATGTGATCTCCGCTCCGGTGTAATCTCTTCAGCTTTGACAAGGCATGACTTGACATGTCGTACGTAGTCAATTCATGAGGCAGAACTCATACATATCAATATATTGATGGTTCTCTCACATAGCCCAATTTTTTTCTTTTATAAGTAAGCCTAGAAAACAGAGCCGATTACCATGAGTTTGAGTAGGGAGGAGTACAAATGTGTGGAATTATCGCATCAAGCTACTATTGAGATGGCTTGAACAACAAACTCATTCGCAATAGTATTGACATATTTAGGGATACGAGTGAAAGAGGAGGAAGATCCTTGAGCGGTAATCCACCAAATAGACTTGAGAGTATTATGAAAACAGACCAGTCAGGTTGAGGATCCATTGAGCAGGTGAACGGCGAGCAGACAGTTAGATTCTACATGGAAGTCGGAGTAGTCGCGGTTCCTTGCTTCCCTGATACCACCAGCAATGGCATTGAATTATGCTTCAATCACATGCATTGAGTGAGAAGGTTGTTGCCAAGTCCAGAAGATGGTGAAGGTCGAGGGGTGGTGAATTGGACTCTTTTGTGGAAATACAATAGATGAAAATCAAGATAGAAAGCTAGAAGACTTGCATGCTTGTTTAGATATGAAAACTATAAATAAAGCATGTAATGAAGGATGAGAGAAAAAGTTAAGAGACTTGCACCAGATTTTATAATGGTTCGACAAACCTTGCCTACGTCCACTCTCTCAAGGGCCTCATTGAGGTTCCACTACTTGTAATCTTCCCTTACAAGTTTTCCTACTAAGCTTCCGGGTACTTGACAACTTTATAAATCCTCCAACAACTGCTGGAGCTCCCCCTCAAGCTTTCGGATGCTTAAGAACCTTACAAATCACTCCAAGCTCTCTCTTGGATATTTCTCTCAAAGTCTACTTCACAACTTGAAGTATGTTTACAAAGATTAAAGCTCTCAAAAGAAGACTAAAACTTGTTACAATGTAAACTAATATTTTCCTTAGTCTTACCCCAAGTTTGCTGCATCTTCTCATATATACTTGAGCTTTATGGCCTCAAAAAATAGCTTCTAACAGCTATTTTTTGTTTCTGCAACAGCTCTTTAACGACTAGTTTCCTAGCTAACGGTCGATCCATGCATCGTCCGTCATGTACAAAAACTCAGTCTTTTTGAGCCACGGTCGATCCATGCATCGTCCGTCACGCCTCACGGTCGACCGTCACATCGTCCGTCAAGCTCTGTCAAGAAAAAGGCTTCCCACGGTCGATACTCCGATCGACCGTCGCTTCTCACTTTTCTTCATAAAAGCTCCACGGTCGATCCACGGATGCATCCACGCATCATTCGTCAATCCCACGGATGCATTCATGCATCATCCGTCAATCCCATGGATGCATCCATGCATCATTCGTCAATCCCACGGATGCATCCGCGCATCATCCGTCAACTCCACGGATGCATCCGCGCATCATCCGTCAATCCAATAATAGCTCATATATTTTATCAACTCAATAATAGCTCATATATTTTATCAACTCAATAATAGCTCATATATTTTATCATATATATACTATCATTTAAGAACATATTGGCATCATCAAAACATAATCAAAACGTCATTATGGCTAACAGATGGTAGTGCCCTGGCTGTCCAGGCAACAAGCAGCAAGACCAGATGAGGAAGAAGACACAGAGGCATCAATGCGAATCAAGAAGGGATGAGCCTGAACAGGTGCTGGTGGAGGAAGAGGCGGTTTCCTTGTTGTCTGAAACTCCTTTGATTGCCTTGCAATCAGTCTGAAGAGTTGAAGAGGTGAGGATTGTTGGTTGTTGAAGACTAGTGGGTTCCTCTCTTTTCATAGCCATATAGGGTTTAAGCAATCCATGTTTTGTTGTTGGAAGAGAGGATGACCCAACAATCAAAAACATAATTTGGCCGGAGGTTAGTCTATTGCAAGAATGATGGATGCGTGTTTGGTACGAAATTAAAGGGGTTATTTCTATTCCTAAATATCAAATATCATCGTTACTATTTTCTTCTCATTCCACGATCATCACTCTCCTTTTTTTCTATTTTTATTTTTTAACTCCACTTTTTCTGATCCTTTCCAAACCTTTTACCTTCTGAATCCACTTCTTGTGACCTTATTGCCGTCATCAAAGTAGTGTCAGAGGGGGCCTGTGGATAAAGATTATATTAGATTATAGTATAGTATAAAATTGGTGGTCTCCGAAGTCCGAAAGCTGGGGACAAAGGACCCCCTTATCGGCAAACTAATAAAGGCCGGATCTTTTCCCATCCAAAACAGCGCCATAGCGGTATGGTATGCCGCCGCGGGAAACCAATATACCGTAGGCCATCACCATGCCCCTGTTTGCCACTACCTGATCATCATGGTATCATACTTTCTTCAGAAGAAGAAGAAGCTATACTTGGAAACGAGGCACTTATATATCCACCTGAAAACCCAGAATTAAAATCTGCAACGTTTTATTAACCCATGCCAGCATCGGTGGAGGATGACACACTCCACTGATGAAACCAAAGGCCCTGGCCACACTACATACCACACCTAAGCACTCTCGGAACACAGCCATGCCATCATGCATGCATACAGCCTAGCATCATCAACTTGGACTCTAATAAAGAAGATGGCTAGTACCTAGTTAATAATTCACAGCCCATCAGTGAAAGCAACCCCAGTAGACGGCAGCCAAGACCCTCCCTGAATCAAAGCGCCCACCGTGAAGGACTTGGCGACGTTGACGTCGGTGATGACGTGATACCCCGGCCAGTTCACCCTCCCTCCGGTGCCGGCCCCCGGCCCAGTGTTCATGTACTCCCCGTAGAACAATGTCTTCAATGCAAAGCTCCCGTCCCACTCCAACCAACCTTTGGGGCTCACATGGCTATCTATGAAGGATTGCAAGACCACCGTTCTCGAGTACTCTTTCCACGGCCGGCCGAGGTACGTCGGTATCTTGCCTTTCACCGGCGCCAGATCGGAACTTGGTACAATCTGGCAGCTCTGGATTGATGTCCCGGTGTTTTGGTTCGGGTCGGTGCGGCCCTGGGCGGTCACGAGGTTCTGCTGGTTGTCCATGGGCCGGCGGGCCACAAGCTTGCACTTCTGGAAGACGACGGCGGCGTTGCCAAAGATGAAGTCGACGGTGCCGGAGATGGTGCAGTCACGGTAGAACTGGCGGAGAGAGTGTGCGTACAGTGTGTCCTGGTAGGCCTCGATGTTACATCGGTTGATGACGGACTGGTCGGCACCTACGCGGAGCGCCACCGCTTGGTGCTTGATGGCGCCGGCCGTGTTCTCGATCTTGAGGTCCTGCAGGATGAGCCCATCTCCTACAGCAGCTGGATCATAGAGAGGAAACATTTTCTATCAGGATCTGGATGCATCTTAACTTCACCAATCGACCCCAAAATGTTAAAAAGCTTAAAACCGAGGCGAGTTTATATATTTATGATCTTAACAAGTTTCATAAGTAATTATTACCTACGGTGGCAGAGTTGAAAGTGGTGGAACCATCGATGAAGTTGAGGCTGCCGGTGATGACGGTTGCAGACATGCCGTCGCCGACGATCATCAATTTTTTCTTCGTTTTCCCGATGCTGACGGTCTCCTTATAAACACCCTTCTTCACATATATCACGTATCTGCTATTGCTGCCGCTCGGCGCCGCGTTCACCGCCTCCTGCACCGTCTTGAACTTGCCGCTCCCGTCCTTGGCCACCACGATGTTCGCCTGAATGGCGTTGCCGGAGGATTCTAGAAGCTTTCGGTCACGGTGGGATACCCACGACGGGAACTTTATCACCGGCGCCACGGCGTCTTCGCTCTCCCTCAATGGGGAGACCGCGTTGAGCACGGCGAGCGATGCGCTCGCGAGCGACATCAAGGATTCGAGCTCGGCCTGCATGGCTTGCCGGGCGTCGCCCTCGAGCCCGTCAAGGCAGGTGACGTGGTTCGTGAGCACGGCGGAGAGCCACGCGCGCGCGTCGGTGTTGGCTCCTCCGGCGACGGCCGACGCCGAGCCGCGTAGCCGGTCTCGGGAGAGGTCCATCAGACGCACGCAGTCGGCGAGCGCCGCCTGCTGCCTCGTCTTGTTGACACGGCGCTGAATGCCCTCGGCGGCATCCGTGGCGCGGTCGATCCCAATAAGAGATCTATCAAGGATGCCATTAAGTACATGGGCTGGTCTCGTTCGATGGTTCCCGGAGGCAAAGGTTTCGGAGACGATGGCGTGGCACGATGCCTCATTAGGGGATCGGATGCAGAGATCGGAGGGTTGGAGGATGGTGGTGGTGGAGTTTTCGAGAGTGAAGAGGGTGGCTAGGGAGATGACAGCAGCCAAGGAGACCGAGACTAGGATGGCTTTGCATGGAAGTCTGGTTCTCCTAGTAAGAGGAGAGCCAAGGAGGGGTTGTTGGACTGGTGTCATGGTGTTTAGTGCTTGTGAGCGGAGTGCGCAAGAGTTGTGTAGTATGTTCGTTATTTTTATAGAGGAAAGATGATGCATGACATGACATTATATGCATGACATGACATGACATGATATGTATGGATGATAAAATATTCTAAAAACAGAGGACATCCAGTGGCTGGATCTTCTCCGGATGACTCACAAGATGTCTTTCCCAACAAAGTCCCGGTCTCATCGCCACCGACTTCACCCTCTCTCTCATCTTCACCGACTTCGCCCTCGCACACCTCCCGACATCTCCATCGCATTCGAGTCCGCGGATCTCGGAGATTAGATAGAGATTACACATGATATGCTAAAAATTACTCTCCTTTGGACGTCCTAACTAGATTTTATGTTTCATTCCTTAGAAATTTTTTAGGATTATGATGCTTTCTTAGGCATTGAGTAGGACTTAGATAATTTCTTAAGGATTTGGGAATAGTTAGACCACGGGATCTCTCTTGCTTGACACTATACAATTTATTCAAGTGAATATATGCTATAGTACTCGCCGTGAATTTTTTGGTTGGAAGGCTGCTCCCGTAAATATATCATCGCCTGCGAGTCGCTGCATGGTTTTGAGCAACGAAACCAATTATTTTGTTGGTATCAGCGACAAATACAAAAGGCACCCGGACCTCACCACGTGCATAATAATCGACAAAAAGTGCAGCATGGGTCCAGAATTACAAAACGTGAATGCCCAGTGTTTGTGTGCCCATTTTTTATACTGTTCACCAACTTGAGTACTATGATGAAGATTGATTGGAGATATTTGTTGGTGGCAGGCATGCACGTGAAGAGCAAGGACGGCAGGGTTTTGCCCGCTACAATTGTTCATCACTTTTGGCAATGTTTTCTTCTTCTTTTTCATTAGTTGGACATATCATTAAGTCTGGCTTACTTACGGATGCAAATGTCCTTTTATACCGCATGAATGCCCAGTGTTTCTATATTAATTACTTCTTGGATCTACATCCTGCAATCTGCATCATAACAGGTCGTGCATTTTTTTCGACGAATCGACAGTCTTAGAGATCTGATCGCTTGACGAATCTCAATGAGCCTGAGGCTGTTGTCATAGATCTAAGGCATGTTTGATATGTCCCCCTTTAATTTCTTTTATCTCCGTATTTATCATTAAATATAAAAAATAATTATTATTATTATTTTCTCATTTTATTTATCACCGTCACTTTACCTTTTCCTGTCCACATTACTTAACCCCTTTTAATTCAAAATAAATTAATCCCAAAAATAAGTTTTTGAGTTGTTGTTTTATAATTAATATATTAACATATTAATTAACATGACACCACCTCATCCCGTTCCATTCTGATCAGATATTTAATAATTAATATATTAACATATTATTTTTATTATAAATCAGTTTTTGAGTTGTTGTTTTATATAATTTAGGTTTAGATCATATATTAAAATAAGTTTTGTTTGAATTGTTTTTTTAATATGATAATTTTTTAAGTATTATTAAATATAATGAATTTAATTTGTGTGAATATTTTTGAGACGGAGTCGAGCGGGATGAAGACGAGGTTGGGATATGCGGGGTAGGGTCGGGATAAGGGTCCAGTCACTAAAGGAGCGGGTCGGGGGTCAGAGTCGCCGCGGGGGCGGGGGGGGGGGAGGGGGGGGGGGTCTTGTTGCCATACCTGATCTCATTGGAGTTGTTATGATGTCTCGGCTTACATAATATTCGTGTTCCATCTATCATTTATCTTATAAAGTAAGGGTTTTATAACATGGTATATGAGCCAGTCATATATTTACACACATGTGACATTATAATCATACAAAGAGAGAGAGGGGGGGGAGGATATAGAAGGGGTGGGTGGGTTACCCGTGCCACGTGACAGGGGCCCAAGTAATATCTTATAAGACAAATACACATCTTTATATGATGTTATCAATATATATGTTTTAAACAATTGATGTGATGCGCACTTAAAACACATGCAATACTAATCGCATGGTGCATGTGTTACTATGCCATAAAGGTTCACGGTTTGAAAACTCTAAACCCATGTTTGGTACGGGACCCCACTCTTATTCTCAAACACCAAAAATAATCATTACTAATTTATTCTCATTTCATCTATCACCGTTACTCTATTTTTTCTGATACCATATTCTCCATTAACCTCATATTTTCTAACCCGTACGAAACGGGCCCACCATTGAGCAGGAATCTTGAGCGTGGGAAACATGAGATTTAAGACTCCATAATTATTAATAGTTCATGCACCTATCGATGGTAAGATTGGAGGCTAGCATTGATAAGCTGCAATGGACGATTCTCTACTGACTCATGGTGCTGGTTGTTGCAGAGAGTTTAATTAGCCTGCAGCTGACAGGCATGGTGTCCTAATTCATTCCTATCGGATCATGCCTGCTATGATGCCATTAGGGATGGCAACGGGACCCCGCTTCTTATTGTAGCAGCCCGACTCCCTCCGTCTCACCCTGTTGATCGGTGCACCCCGACCCTGCCCTGTCCCTGTTCCGTACGAAGGAACCGTCCCCATCCCGGCCCATCCTGTTCCAAAAATTTTAACACACAAATCGAATTTATTTTTTAAACCACGCCCTAAGGCGGGACCTATCAGGCCCCACTAATAAGGTCATGTTTCGTTTCTCCTAAAAAGCCCAATTAATATTACAGTAATTTCTCGATGTTAATTCCTCTTTACCATAGAATTAAGAGATTGCCAAAAATGAGAGACAAGCGTCTTTGGAATTTTTATGTTTTAGAATTCCTCCTAAAAAGTCCGTATCACACCAAACGGTGCCTATGAATTTTTTTTACCGTTATCTTTATAACCTCCTTTTTATTTGAACTTCAATGTCATTCCCTTTTCATATTATCTCCACATCCATAGTTTTTTTCTTAAGATTTCAGATGGCAATAATTATTATTTTTGCGCCTATTTCATTCATAATATTTTTAAGTTTGAAATCTGTTAGAACAGAAATATAACCGTTGACTGGTCAAATAGTCAATGTCAAAATCTACTCCACACTTAAGTATCAAATGATTGTAGTTAAGTTCTACTTCTTCAAACGATGTTCGAATCAGAGGTATCAAGTTAAATGAAAACTTAGATTAGACCTAATTTAATAATCTAATTAAAAACTAATTATCTAGATCAACTTAAAATAGTTTAAATTAACCTAATGAAAGCATAAACCATCTAATATTATGAAACTAATTAAAGAAAGCCTTAAAGATTAAACTAAGTTACTAAATCCAAAGAAAATATATTTAAATCTACTCATTAACTTAATCTAATCTATGAAATAAGAGCCACTAATATTACATTAATTTAAGGAAAAGCAGTAAAGAACTCTAAGAAAGGAAGAAGAAAACATAACGATCTAAACTTAAATTATTCATCTAAAACAGTAATCTAAACTACTTAAAGCAGAAAAGACTAACTAAAGATTGAATAAACGATGCCATTATATTAAACTAAATCAACTTACAGGAATAGTAAACATATTGAAAGAACAGAAAGAAATCCAAGCACGCAGGCTCTGTGTTAGGTTTGCGAGAGAGATTACACAGTAAAAGAGAAAGGTATTTATACTAGAGGTCCAGCACGTTCTCCGTCGTCTTCCATCTTTCACTCTGGATGAGCCGCGTGTCCCATGTTCTCCGATATTTCCTCGTTTCTGCATTCTTTGCTCTGGCAGATGACGATTGCGTCTGGATGATGAGCTTCTGGCCGATGACGATTGCGTCAGGTCGGTGAGCTTGTGTATTGTAACGTTATCTTTCTTGATTGGCGCTTTCTCTTATTTCGTTTCTTCATCGTCCAAAGCTGACACTTTGTTCTTTAAATGAACAAAGTCTTTGGCCGATAACCTGTTATCACTTTTGGTCGATAAACTTTTTGTGTAAGGAAGATCATCCTTCTTAGTAAAAAGTATCATCGTTTGTAAATCGTTATCGCTCTTGATTGACGGTTTCTTCATGTGGAAACAATCATCATTTTTTATTGATGATTTTTCTCTTTGGGCGATGATCTTAATCGACGGTTTCATTCTTTGGACGATATCGCTCAATTGGATTTGAAAGTCTATCGGTCATATTTATTATGCTGACATGTTAATCATTGATTGGTTAGCTATTATATTGGCTAACAAAATCTTTATTAAAATGAAAATTATAGATTTTGAAATCCTATGGGTGTGAAATGATATGAAAAGTGGATAATAGCATTTAACCATGCATATATAGCTGCGCCATGAATAGAATATGCATGCCAGGATTTCCCCTCCCGAGCAGTTTTTCAGATCGCCGGGGCGACCACATTGTTTTGGGGTTCGGTGGACAAAAATTAAGATACTTTATAATCTTATCTTAGAGATATAAATATCACATGTTGGAATCTGACTAGTGACGAGGTTTAATAGAGGCAAAGAGGGGGAGGGGGATTTGGTTTTAGACAACAATATGGTGGATGGTGGGGCATCTCAGGGATGTATAAGTCTCATTAATTCCAAGAGAGCAGAATTATTATAGAGCTGATTTTATTACTAGGCAGACCCGTTTTTAGCAAATATATATATGGAGGGTTTGGATCCAAAGAGGTATGTCTCGGTGGAAGTTAGGTGTGATTAGTACTTTGTAATCACCTAATCTTCAGGCTTATCTGTTAAAAAAACAAAAACTACACTGCCCCGTGGATGATTGAACTAGACCATGGATTAAAGCTAGTTGAGAGAAAGAGACATTAGAAAAGATGCTTGTGATCATGATAGCACATGGGAGACGACTGACGAGGTCGTCCTTATCACAGCATCTTTAGCGTATCCGCCAGTGGAAAAAATGTCCTATTAGTTTTATAAAGTTAATTGAAATGTCTCGTGATGAACTTGATCCGGCTTTTGAAAAACTGTTATATAGTGTAGGGTGAATGTCATATCAGTTCTCAAATCTTCCTTAATTTCATTTATACCCTAGAATCCTAGTGTTAGTCAAAATAATAGCTAATCAATCAATGATTGACATGCCAGTATAATAAATATGATCGACAGCTTTTCCAATTCAATTGGACGATGTTGTTCTAAAATAAGCAAGAGATCATCGATCAAAACAAAGAAACTATCATTTAAGGACGATGATGATCTTCGCATAAGGAAGTCATCGGCCATGAGCGATGATGATTTAAAGACAAGAAATGTATCAACTAAGGAGGATGAAGATGTATGCAAGAAGGGAATATCGGCCAAGAAGAACGATATTGCAACAATAGGAAAGCTCATCAACCAGACAGAACCTTCATTGGCCAAACCGTGATGAGAAAAAATGAGGAAATAGAGAAGAACGTGGGACACGCGGCTTATCAAGAGTGAAAGATGGAAGATGACGGAGAACGTGTTGAGTGGAAGTTATCAAACCGCTCTAATATAAATAGTCTTCTCTCTTCACTCTGTGATCTCTCTCGCAAACCTAATACAGAGCCTATGCGTCTGGATTTCTTCCTGTTCTTTCAGAATATTTCATATTCATGTAAGTTAATATTATTCAATAAATGATCACGTTTCTTCCATGTTTAGCTTCTCTTTTCTGCATGATGTAGTTCAGATTACCGTCCTTAAGTAGATAAGTAATATAGGATTAGATTTCATGATGTTTTCTTTATCGTTTTCTTTAGAGACTTCTTTACTATTTTCTTTAGATTAGCTTAATTTAAGAGTTTTCATATCTTAATTTAGATTAAGTTAAACAATAGGTTTAAATGTATCTTTTCTTTGATTTAGTAAATTTAGGATGATCTTTACAGCTTTCTAGATTAAATAGCAGTTTTAGATGATTTCTTATTTGCAATAGACCAATTTAAGATTAATTTAGGTTTAATCTTGATAATTAGTTTTATTATAATATTAAATTAGGTTCAATCTAGATTTTTGTTTAACTTGACACATCTGTTCGAACATAGTTTGAAGGAGTTAGACTAAACTACAATCTCCTGATTCTTGAGTGTTAGATAATTTTGATCTTGATTATTTGACCGTCAACGGTTAAATTTCCACGCTAACACCTAGTAATGTAAAATTAGTCTCTAAAATCTACAAATGACTTCAAAACCCAGCTATGGTCTATCACTTTCAAAACCTAACTTATGCTCTACCGAACTATGTGAAAGGATAAAAATGCCCCTACATAACAGGATAAACCAAAACTTTAGATTTAAGAGACTATTATATTGTGCCTTGACATTTTTGTCCATTCACACGGTATGGTTGGATTTTAATCCTGGTCGAGACCCTTAACCGGACAGTGCTAGACGGAAGTTGGGTTTTGAATTGAAGTAATAGATTTCTTGGACTAATTTGATATTGTCAGTATTCCAGAGACTAATGTGAAATTAAAAAAGATTTGAGGAATTAATACGACATTAACTCTACAATGTATGGTTAAAGATCTTCTTCTGCCTCAGGGGAACTGAAGATGGTCTGGGTTGAATCAGACCCTGTTGGATGGCTTGAGCCTTGATTGGCATGGCTGACATTGGTCGACTTGGAACCGGGGCAGCATTGGCCAGATTTAGATGTAAGCTGAGGTAGGCGATTAATGAGAGCAACTTGGCCTAATTATCTACACAAAGACAAAACCTTAAATAAGAAAGAAAACTATATATAGCAGCAACTGATCAAAGCATTAAAGATACTAGCTTCACTGTCCTAGCTAGTGTCCTCAGCTCGATCAGCACCCCAGAAGCTGGTCACTTGTCATTAGCTACTTGCCACTGTTACAACTTATCCGGTATTGGCAAGCGATGACTTGGAATGTCTCACCAACAGTGAGCGAGTGATCAATTCGTAGGAATATGGTAGAGCGTACTCAAATGGTTTTCTCTGCAAAATCACATTGTTAGAGGTAAGATTGCCATTACATGGTTTTGCAGGATAAGTGATCCCATCCCATTCCTACGAACACACACTTGCTCGTTTGATATGAGATAAGTTTATTCCGAGTTAAGAGATTCTAGGGTTAAGAAAAATAAAAATAAAATAATAATAATTATTTTGAATAAAAAAAATAGAGTTACGGTAATAGATGGAATGAGAATAAATAAATAATAATTATCTAAAATAGAAAAAAGTGTTTGAGAATAAGTATGAAATCTCGTACCAAACAAGACATAGAAAGATAAGATTGTTAGAAAAGACTTCATAGTTGAAGGCACGTCTCTCTTGTACAGCCTGTTATTATGGAGCCACATAAGCCTAATCCAAACCATGAGTGTCCTCTCTTTGACCTTAACAAAGCATTGCCTAGAGATAGCTGGATGTTCTTATGGTTATCTTGTATGATGATCAAATATTGGTGGTTGACATATATATATATTGAAGATAAGATCTGTAGTTTCTGTACATTGTTTGATCAATGGCAGGTGGCAAATACCTTTGTTGATTAATATTTATGTTCAATTCTCAGAGTTGAACTTGCTCTGTTTTTGTTGCCTATTTCTTGAAATCCTTCAGTTGGCAATTTAATCTGAAAATAATATCGTCTATGTTGCTGTCATCTTTCTGAGTCTTAGTACTTGTTAAGAAAAAGCAGCTAGCTTTTGGTTCACGATGGCCCTATCTACATGCATTTTATCGTCTGATTTCTGACAAGATTTCTAGCGAAAAACCTATACTGAAATACAATTTGGTTTCAGATTGATAATTTTAAAAAAATATATACTTGAACCATTTTGCTAGTTCAAGTATTCTGCGGTTAACTCAGAGCCTTTAAACGTACAGAACAATGTCTATAAAGCCTTTCACCTTCTTCTGTCACAACTGCAAATTAGGTTAAAAACCAGAGCATGCTTCGGAAAAATACTCTGAGAGATCCTTTAATGTCTGGTTACAAGTTTTAGTGATTTCTCTTTCAAGACATCTAAGTTAAGCTGATATCAATTAACATTCACAAAATTTGAACAAGTAGAAGCTGCAACTGATGGTCATATTAGACAGCTACATACAAGGCTGAGATAAGAAACCATTAGTAACATATGTTTGTAGTTGTGGAGATTATGACTTATGATCATAAATTCATAGTGTTGATTTTCAAAAAAAATGACGTGTGCCAAAAAAAAAGAGGAAATCTACAGGAACTCGTTTGGGGCTTTTGGTCAATCGGTGAAGATAATTGATAATATGTTTTTAAGTAAACAAGACATTTGATTGATTGGTATCTACTACGAGGATTATTGGCAGATGATTACGCATGCACCTTCCTAAATATGTATGATACTGTAAGGTCATGTGCTTATTATAAATGACTAGTAGGGTCCTCCGGTGCCATAACCGACCTCTTTCCCCCCCCCCCCCCCAACACACACACTAACTTTCCCATCATTCTCTCCACCGTTAGATCGTTAGATTAGGCAAGTCATAAACATAAAAAGATAAGCTGAGCCGGATAGGATGCATCATCTATTATATAAGATTAGGTTTTACAAGTCATAATCTGACTCAACTATTTTATCACACGTGGCAGCTGAGTCATCAGTAGATGAGGAGAGAGGGGACACGTGACAGCTGAATCATAGAGAGGGAAGTGGAGATGGATAATTAGAGGTTAGAGGGTAATGGGGTGGGTGATTAGACCCACCTAGTGTTTTATAAGGTTGATGAGCAATAAGAAAGCAATTAGACAGCAAGTGGATACACTTTTTTTTTTTTTTTTTTTTTTTTGATTAGTTGAGCCAAAAGGCTAGGTAACCAAAGAGAAAAAAATAAGAGTACAAGAAGACCTCATATGTGGGGAACTAACATGTTCGCCCAGACGGAGGTCGCCAAAGCGTCAGCCTCGGAATTGAATTCTCGGGGTATATGAACAAACGAGATCTTGGAGAACTGAGAAGCAAGTCGCCAAAGAGAAAGCATGAGATCGCGAAGTGTTTGAGGCCACGCAAACTTGCCAGTAACATAACCAACACCAAGCAGAGAATCCGACTCGAGCACGATGGAAGACACCCCTCGCCTCCGAGCTTCCTGTAGGCCCCCCTTTATAGCGAGAATCTCGGCTTGCACCACGCAAGACACAGTTCCTCTCGCCGCCCAGGACCAAGTCGGATTGCAACCGTCAGGGAACAAAATTGCGGCAAGCCCTGCATCACTCCCTTTGACCGCGGCATCTGAACAGAGGACCGGCGACGCATCCAAGCAAGCAGGGGGGTGGGAAGGAACTCTAGGCAAATGAGAAACAAAAAACTCTCTTGCTTGCCTTGTGATGAGCCTTGCCAGAGTGTCCGGCGCGAGCATTTGATTATCAAAGAAACCTGCGTTGCGATCCTTCCACAACCACCGTAATGTATATCCAACCCATGTTTTGAAATCCGGTGAGGTGGATCTCGGGGATAAGCTGAGGAGGTTGAGGCATGCATTAAAAGAATCGGGGATGGATCGGCCAAAAGAAGTCCTCGCCCAAACCTCTTGGGAGACGGGGCAACTGAAGAAAAGATGAAAAGGGGATTCGATGTCGCCTCTGCACCTCAAGCAAACAGGTTCCAAGACACGCCCAATGGAGTGAAGAAAGCTGGCAGTGATGATCTTCCCATGGAAAAGTCTCCAGAGAAAAAACTTCACACGCGGCCCCACCGGCGTTTTCCAGAGATTAAGCCATCATGCGCTACACTCTTCTCCATTCCAACGTGTTGAGCGCTCGTTGGCGAGCCAATTGTAGATGGAGGCCTTGGATATCTCCCCACTCGCAGAAAATGTCCACACTGGTTTGTCGAGCTCTCCTCCATGTACCCGGACATCTTGGATCATTCTCATCAAATCAGGGTGGAAGAGTTGTCGCAGCAAATCCTCGCGCCAACGTCCGGAGGGGTCGAGCAACTCCGAAACGTGAAGATCTGTAGGAAGTAGAACAGAAAACAAAGCAGGGGACCTAGAGAGAGGGTAGTCGAGAACCCACCGATCAGAGAGGACGTTTACTTTGCCATGGGCTGCCGGGGCCCAAAGGATGCCCTCCTGAAGCTTCCTCGCAGCGGAACATGTGCGGCGCCAATGCCCGGAACTCCTCGACGGTGGGCTGCCAAAAGGTAAGATACCCTTCCACTTGTATTTGGATCTAGTGATTCTAGCCCAAGTTGAGGCCGGCGAGATGTAAAGACTTGCCGCTCTCCTGATACGCAGTGTGTCTTGCCATATATCAAAGTGCCGTAGCCCGAGACCTGCTGCTTCTAGCGGCGAACAGACAGTAGCCCACGCTACACGGCCTGCTTTTTTACCGCTCCAAAGAAAACTTCTGGTCATAGGTTAATGTGGCGAGAAAAAGAAGAATAAGATACTAAGAAAATGATGTTTAAGGAAGCAAATGATGCCCATGACCATGAGAGTACTATTTATTAATTAATTAGATAGTGGAGGGAAAAGGAGATTATATATGTTGTACATATCACAGCATCAGCTAAAATACTGATGTCTCAATCGACTCTAAAATATGGGCCATCGCAAGCTACTTGAACACGGGTTTAGACTTTTATTTGCATCGATCCCACCAAAACCCTAGTAATTGAAAACTATGGAATCATTTCAAAAGGAGAAGATACTTCCTAAAATTAGCTCAAGTCCCCATAAGCTGATTCCTTGTTATCTACATCTTGCCATTCTTAAATCTATTTATAATAATGAATATTAACTTAAGTTGGGCATGCACTAATTTAGACTGTCCAGCGAGATTCATGGCCAACTCAATAAATGATCAGAGACCAATCTCAGCATATATAGTAATCCAAAATCCAAAAAACAGATGAAGACGCAAAACTCTTGCAGCCTGTTATTAACACAGCATCACTGGATCATGCATGGCGCACTCTCAGTGATTTTTTTTTTGATTAGATAAGCCAAAAAGACTGAGTTACAAAAAGGAAGAGAAGAAAGGGTAGACAGGGCAACAGAGAGAAGATCAGCTGGTAGCAGCTGACCACCGTGCCCAACGCGCCACCTCATGCGCGAAAGAGTTCAGTTCACGAGGGATATGGAGAAAACATGCGATTACAGATTGCGAAGTAATCCACCAGATCTCACGCAAAACCCCCTCGAGCTCACGCGGCCAGTCAAGCCGCCCATTGATGAATCCCACAGCTAGCAGAGAGTCAGACTCCACTACCATCCCGCTCAAGCCACGACGTCGGGCCTCCTCCAATCCCCCGCTTATAGCCAAGAGCTCTGCCTCGACGACCGATCCGGCGCTGCTTCGGGCTCCCCACGTCCACGCCGGAGTGGTCCCACCTTCCAAGAAGCACGCCGCCCCTAGACCCGCGATCCCATAGCACATGGCCGCGTCTGTGCGCAGCGTGAGCGCTGGGAGGCGCGTATCAGCCGACACAATGGGCCTCTTGCGAGCCCCCTTGGCCGCCCTAAATTCTTTCACCTGTCTTGAAATCACCCGGGCCAGCTGATCCGGGGGTAATCGTGTATTTTCAAAAATGACCGCGTTGCGCTCCTTCCACAACCACCAAATAGTGTAGGCGACAATGGACTTCCACTCACCGTGAAAACTCCTCCCTGTGGTTGATAAGAGCTGCCAACAATCTTCCACAGAGCCTGGAGCCACCCTGCCATTTGCAATTATGTGCCAAACGCCCATGGCATAGGGGCACTCAAAGAAAATGTGATCCAAGGTTTCATGGGCAAGCCCGCATCTCACGCATATTGGATCAAGAGCAGCTCGGACATGCCAAAGCCAAGAAGCCGTAGGGATCTTTCCATGGAACACCTTCCACAAGAAAAAGAGAACCCTGGGCCCAGCTGGGCTCTTCCACATGTTGATCCAACCAGCGCAAGCTTCCTCGCCGATCCAGGAATGATACCTCTCATCGATGATAGAGGAATAAATGGAGGATGAGGAGATCAAACCGCAGCTGTTGAAAGCCCAAGCAACACGATCCGCGCTCACCTCCCTGATTGGGTTGATTTGTAGGATTACAGACTTGAGCTCAGGAGAGAATAGACGTGAGAGCTTCACAACATCCGAACACCCGGTTTCGAGAATCAAATCTCCAACGAGACGATTTCCTCCACACAACTCTTGATGGAAGGGAGTGGGAGAGATGGATAACGGAAGATTAAGATCCATGACCACCGTCATCGAGTACAGTGATGATGCCAACGTACGTACACAAAAACTTAACCACTTCTGAAGACAACCAAGCATGCATACATGAGCATGATCAACTAGCTTGAAAGATCACTAAGACAGACACTTAATTCACAGCCCTTCAGTGAAAGCCACTCCGGTAGAAGGCAGCCAAGACCCTCCCTGAATCAATCCGGCCACCGTGAAAGCATTGGCAACACTCGCTTGGGTGATGACATGATACCCCGGCCAGGTCACCCTCCCGGCGGTGCCGGCCCCCGGCCCTCTGTTCATGTACTCTCCGTAGTAGAGCGTCGACAATGCAAAACTTCCACTCCACTCCAACCACCCTTTCGGGTTGACGTGGTTGCCTATAAAGGACTCCATGACCACCGTCATCGAGTACAGCTGCCACGGCCGGCCGAGGAACGTCGGTGTCTGTGCTTGCACCGGAACGAGATCGGAACCTGGCACGATCTGGCAGTTCTGGATCGACGTGCCGGTGTTCTGGTTCGGGTCGGTGCGGCCCTGGGCGGTGACGGTGTTCTGCTGGCCGGCCAACGGGCGGCTGGCGACGATGCTGCAGTTCTGGAATACGACGCCGGCGTTGCCAAAGATGAAGTCGACGGTGCCGGAGATGGTGCTGTCTCGGTAGAACTGGCGGAGGGAGTGCGCGTAGAGTGTGTCTTGGAAGCCCGCGATGTTGCACCGGTTGATGACGGATTGGTCAGCGCCGACTCGGAGCGCCACCGCCTGGTGCTTGATGGCGCCCGCCGTGTTCTCGATCCTGAGGTCCTGCAGGAAGAGCCCGTCTCCTACAGCCGCTGTATCATACAGAGAGTGATCGAGTTTATACTTACGCATGCATTGTAAAAACCATAAATAATGATTTGTGCACATGGATCTGCACCATGTGCACAAATCATTACCGTTGGATTGAATTGGGCACACATCCCAATTCAATCAATTCAATCCAAGGGACAGTGTTGATGCACATAATGTGCACATATAACAAATAGATTCACTTACCAACAGTGGCGGAGTTGAAGGTGGTGGATCCATCATCGACGTTGAGGCTGCCGGTGATGACGGTGGCAGACATGCCGTCGCCGACAATCATCAAATTTTTCTTCGATTTTGGTATGCTCACGGTCTCCTTATAGACCCCCTTCTTCACGTATATGACATATCGGGTGGCGCCGCCGCTGGGCGCCGCATTCACCGCCTGCTGCACCGTCGTGCAGCTGCCGCTCCCGTCCGTCGCCACCACGACATTCGCCTGGATCGCGTTGCCGGAAGCCTCTAGAAGCTTCCGGTCACGGTGCGACACCCACGACGGGAACTTTAGCACCGGGGCCAAGGCGTCTTCAGCCTCCCTCAACGGCGCGACCGCGTTAAGCACGGCTAGCGACGCGCTCGCGAGCGACATCAAGGAGTCGAGCTCGGCCTGCATGGCTTGCCGGGCGTAGCCCTCGAGCCCGTCGAGGCAGGTGACGTGGTTTGTGAGCACGGCGGAGAGCCACGCACGTGCGTCGACGTTCGCTCCTCCGCGGATGGCCGACGCCGAGCTGCGTAGCCGGTAGCGGGAGAGGTCCATCAGGTGCACACAGTCGGCAAGCGCCGCCTGCTGCCTCGGCTCGTTGATGCGGCGCTGTATGCCATAGGCGGCGTCAATGGTACTGTCGATACCAAGAAGAGATCTATCAAGGATGCCACTGAGTACATGGACCGGCTTGGGTCGATGGTTCCCGGCGGCGGTGATGGTTTCAGAGACGATGACGTGGCACGAGGCCTCATTAGGGGATTGGATGCAGAGATCGGAGGCTTGGAGGATGGTGGTGGTGGATTGTTGGAGAGTGAAGAGGGCTGCTAGGGAGATGACTGCAGCCAAGGAGACCGAGACTAAGAGGACTTTGCATGGAAGGGTGGTTCTCCTAGTAGAACGGGAGCTTAGGAGGGGTTGTTGGACTGGTGCCATGTTTGTGAGTGGGGTGCACAAGACTTGTGTAGTGTGTGCTTTTTATAGAGGAAAGATGCAGGATATAGAGAGGTGCTTGTGACTGCAGCCGGCAATTTTGATTAAGTTTGAAGACTTGCAGAAGAGCACGCCTATGATCAACTGTTCATCGGTTTTTGTGAAGATGATTTTGTCTTATTTATAATTGAGCCTATTATTACATGTTGTATCCACTATTAGTTTACTCTAGCTAACTTATAAATGAGACATCATGTGTTCCTGTATTGAACTCATTGAGGTTTGTCTTGATGCTTTCATTAGATCTATCATGTGTGTGGCATTTATGCACTAATTAGCCTACTGCCATTATAAACTCCATACTTTGTACTCCACGTTAACTTTGTTCCACCTGTCGGTCCAATCATATATTTTAGGTTTAGTATCATAAAACCCCCTTGAAAAGATATATAATATCAAACCTCTAATATCTCTGACAATATCATAGAGTGGCCAGAAAATAGAGGATGATATCAAAATTAAAAAGCCTTCCATTAGGGTGCATTTGGTTGCACGACAGGAGAAGTAGAGGGAGAGGGAGTGGGAGAGGGAAATGAGTGGAGAGGAATGAGATTGTCCTTATCAGTGTTTGGTATGATCATGAGAATCGGAGAGGGAAATGCGTTGCTTGTGTTTGGTATGTCCAAATTAACACGGAAAAGCGCATGAATGATATTGAAGTTACTAATATATCATTGCTATATTATCTTATTAATATGACGTATTTTGTGATCTTAAACTTTGTATTTTTAGTAGAAAATATTACATTATTAATTTTTTAAAAAAATTAAAGAGAAAAAATACAGTAAACTCATAATTTTTTTAAGCTTGATCAACAAAACTGTCATTCAAGTTACTTAATGCATAGTTAACAAACACATAAATAAATTTATATTTTTAATGCATGTTGTGGCTATGAAAAGATTAATATATGATAAGTTTATGGTGTACGTCAATTATATAGTTTTAGCATGCAGCACGCTCGAGGTGTCTGGATTTTATACAAATTTCACATGGTTTCTGATTTTCTTATGCAGCTAAAAGCTGACGAAGAGCACGACTCTCAATGCCAAGTGATAGGTTTCATCATCTTTGCCTTCTCTGCTCAAACACTCATGGCTTAATTTTACTATACGGGCATGTTTGCTTCACGTGAAGTGGTCGGAAGTCACTTTTTTGAAGTGACTTTCGAGCCACTTCAGGTGTTTGGTTGCTCGGAAGTGGAACTGAAGTGACTTCATCCCCACTTCCAAGTCACTGTAGTCAAAGCTGACACTTCCCATTTCGACTTCCGGTCTTTTTGGCCTGAAGTCATTTGAAGTGGGAAATAATATTAATAATATTATACTGTAATAAAATATTAATATAAGTAGGTCTCACATATCATGTATCACCTCGTGATTGATCCACGTCATCCAAAATAATATTATTTCTAATAATTTAATTTTAAAGTTATTAAATTATTAATATTTTAAGATTAAAATATTATTTTAATGTTTTAATTATAATATTTTAAGTGGCAAATAATGTTAATAATATCATTAATATTATACTGTAATAAAATATTAATATAAGTAAGTCTCACATATCACGTATCACCTCGTGATTGATCCACGTCATCCAAAATAATATTATTTCTAATAATTTAATTTAAAAGTTATTAAATTATTAATATTTTAAGATTAAAATATTATTTTAATGTTTTAATTTTAATATTTTAAGTGGCAAATAATGTTAATAATATCATACTGTAATAAAATATTAATATAAATGGATCCCACATGTCACGTGGCATCTTGTGATTGGTCCACGTCATCTAAAATAGTATTATTTTTTAATATTTTAATATAGG
Source organism: Narthecium ossifragum (assembly GCA_963920575.1). NCBI lineage: Eukaryota > Viridiplantae > Streptophyta > Magnoliopsida > Dioscoreales > Nartheciaceae > Narthecium > Narthecium ossifragum. The sequence goes on from OY986972.1 coordinate 23,371,275, forward strand.
AAAATTATTAAAATATTAAATAGTTGGGGGTGACCATATTCCATTTCAAATATCAACCAAATACCAAAACTCAGAAACCCCCAAGAAGTCACTCCACTTCACTTTATTTCACTCCCTAGAAGTCACTTCAGTTCAGCTCACTTCTCAGCAATTAAACAGACCCTATGGATTAATGTTTTCACGTGCAGGGAACACTTGTTTAGCTGTTTGAGATGACGTGCTCCTGTATTGATCTCATTGATGCTTTTGGCTTTACTGATATCTATGTTCCACCAACCATATCTTATACTATACACATCTTTACCTGATTTGATCAATGTATATGTTATATAGAATTCAAGTGATGCACCTGAGTGTTTTATTTCCTATAATTTGAACCAGATGTACTACTGATCAGCACCAACTTGAACACATACAATACTAGCTAGTTCCATGGTGCTTGTGCTAGCTTCTTAATTCTATATATATGTTGTGGGACCTGAATGAAAAGCTTCACAGTTGGAAAAGTTGAGCATTGAAAACATAGGGCATGCACCTATAGATGGTCAAGAATGGAGGGCTAGCATTGATATAAGTTGGCCAGGGATTCTTTACTTGTAACTCATGGTCCTGGTTGTTGAAAGAGAGTTGTAAAACATAGGGCATGCGCCCACCTATTTGATTGCTAGGATTTTTCACAATAACTAAGGTATTTAGTACAATGTTGAGGTCATAAGTCAAAGCCTTAGCTATTGTGGTTTATGAAAAAAATTTGGATCAATTTCATAGATATAGACTATGAGAAATTCTATGACAACAACTCCAATTAGAATCTAATTGCATGAACATTCCTGATATAGCTCTATGAAATTAAGGAATAAATTCACAAATACGAATCGTTTAGGAGCAAAATGTGAAAATCTATATTTTGTGTACATAGAGATAAATCAATACGGAATTACCATTTAAAAAAAAAATTATGATCGCCATCTTCCATGCACATACTAATTTACATTGCGAAACTGAGTGCGGACTTACGCATAAAGGGGGACACAATCCTTTTATCTGGATTAGGCACCTTTGTAGTATGCTCAACTATTAATTCAAAAACATATATCACATGAGTTGCATGGTATTTTCATAGCGAGAAAATATTCAATGGGAGCTTGGTGCCAGGCACCACATGCCAAGCTCTACTTCACTGTTTTTTACATGTCACCACCCACATTTTAAAGATATTCCAGTCAACTATCCGTCGATTATTGCATCCGGATACCTCACTTAGCGATTTTACTTGGAAATCAATATTTGTCATTAGCTTCCTATTGTAACTTTGATCGAAATGACAAAAATACCATTTCATTGTTTATCAAAACATATTGAAAAATAGCTAAAAAAATATAGTTAATTATGGATATGGTAATATTAAGAAAATAGTTTTAGCGAGTCTTTTGTTAATTACAAAAAAAAATGTAAATCCATATCTAGCACAAGGGTATTCTGTTCAACTGTATAGCAAAAGGTATTAAAAAATAAAATAAAATTCACATAACTGATGAAAACTAACCATGTTAAGTTCAAGGTAGTTTTTTTACAAATAAAACTGATAAATAATGTATCAGGATATAATAATTGATAAGATCGTTATATTAAGTAGTGCTAGAGGCTTGGGGATAATAAGGATTATATTATAGTATAGTATAAAATTGGTGGTCTCCGAAAGCCGGGGAGAAGGGACCCCTTATCGGCAAACTAATTAAAGGCCCGATCTTTTCCTATCCAAAAAAGAGCCATAGCGGTATGGTATGCCGCCGCGGGAAACCAAGATACCGTAGGCCATCACCTACCTCTCTCTCTATCCTCAGTCTCACACTGTGCCTGTGTTCTGGGGTTCTCCGAGTAGCTCCGTTCCAGCTCCAAGGTAAGAGCATCGAGCATCCAGCCCGCCCATACGCTTCCTCTTTTCTCACTCATGCGGCTTTACCGGCTAATCTAGCTCTATGTTTCTTGTGTGCTGCTTTGTAACAAAACTCCTTTTTTTTTCGTTTAATTTGGTATAATCTCAAGCTATTTTGCATTTGGATGCTTATTTAGGTGGAAGCCGTGATGTGGTTTGGAAATATATGTATGGTTTTGCAAGTTGGAAGATGATTGAACTAATTTAGGGTCTAGTGGTGAGGCTGCTGAGTGTGGAGATGTGGTTTTAGTTAAAGATTAACCTTGAGTTCTGACAAGTGACAACCAATCTAAGGCTTGTTATTATTTATTAGGATCCAGCCTCATTATTTCCGTCTCAAATATGATAATTAGCAATAATCTGCGTTGGACCAACTTGTGTGCATTTCATTTAAAGTTTTCAAGAGAGGACTTTGATGCATTATAAACAAGTTCTGGATGATTTTTGATACGACATTGGGCCATATTTACTGCACTTACTGTTTATCAAATACGCTATTTGTTTGTAGAAATGTAAGGATGGATGTTATGTTATCATGATCTGTGGCAGATATTGTTGATTTTCTTCCCCAATACAATTATTTGATCGGGCATCTTTCGATGTGTATCCTATTGTTGATTTCCTTGGGGTTCTGATTTCTACTTGTAGATCTTAGTTGTTTGTATACGTGTAAACCACAATGTATAGGACTTAATTTTGGATTCATATGTTGCCAAAGCTTTGTGTTGTTGCAAAAAGAAGAGCACTTTTATTAATAACACCAGCTTCTTTTGCTTTGGGACATAACCAATTCCAGGTCCCTAATTAGCTGAAGGTCAAATGCTTTATGTGCAATGGATCAAAGGTCCACAGATGTTGCAGAAACTAGCTTCTCTCCTAGTTATTCACATGGGCCACCCTGGACGTTCACAGGCAGGCAAGTTCTCTGTTATCCTCACCAGAAGCAAACAGAAGTAATTTAAACCTGCTATTGTTTTCATAAGCAAGTCCTAATTATTTGTTATGGACATGTATTTCCTTTTCAGTGCATTGTATCAACTTCACCTTGTAAGAGCAGAAACTGCACGAGCTTTCATACCAAGAGAGTTGAAACTAGTTGAAGCCTTTGGGTACTAAACCTGATCTTTGGAATCAATTTCTAACTTGATGGTTGGAAATCAGAATGGTCCAAGGATCTTCTGCTGATTGATAATATTGTTTTCTGGGCTCTTAAGATGCAATTTCACTTTCCAGATATACTCTCGGTGGGTTTTTTCTTGCTCACTATGAGGATAGCCCAGCTGGAACGTTTGATGAGGTCGGGTTTCTTGTTATCTAGCAACGTATGCATGTGTTGGAGCTTTCTTTTTAGAACTATTGTTAGGCATTGTTCATTTATATTCGACAGTCTGCTAACTATGAGTTTGTCTAACTTCTAATCCGACTTGAATGCTTCGGTATTTTGTTATTTCTGTTTTTAAGTCATGCTGATCCATTTCATACTTTCTCTTCAGCTCGTGGTGATAGCAGGCATTGTATGGAACCCCCCAACTTCATGCGCGTAATGTTTTTCTCTTTGTCCTTCAGTTGCCTCACTGGTGAAAACTTGCATAGTTGCATACCTATGCTCCGACTAGAATATTCGAACCAAATTGTTCTGTTGGTATGTACTTTCTTATGTTAGACTCTGTTTATTGAAGGTGGGCTGCCAGAGTACTTGTGAACAGTAATGACGCTTGCAGACATGGACAGAAGGTTTGAAAAGAAGTTTAGGATTGATCATCTAATTACATTATGTTGTCTCTTCCTCTGTTTGACGTTGCTATTTTTGTAGGAAATAGGGCTTCCAAGTCATGATGCTATTTTCTCGAAGGTAGATTCTAAACTGAAATTTCCCAATGTCATATCATCCTGACAATCTCTGTACAATAAGCTTTGCGAAGTGACTATTTCATATACGTACGACTAGAGAATTTCTTTTACAGCTTCTAGCTATTAACCACATAATAAAATGTTTGCACTCTGTGGCGACTATGCTTTTCTCCGAATATGTTTTTCTCTGTGATGTTGATACATTAGAGAGTGAAACATGTATATGGAAACTGAAATCAGTCATGTGTTGCATCTCTTTCTGTTGCCATACATTGATTTATGAAAACGTATTTAATATTGTTTGTCAGCCGTTGCTACCTTCTAGTATATATGTATCATGTACGCCTAGATGTTTTCTAATTTCCTATGATGCTCATGTTTGAAGAAAAGAGCTTTGGCAGTTACAGAGAAACAAAGAAGTAGGTGGAATGCTTTTCTAAGCAAGGGTGGCATGGATTCTGTTTCCGTTGATGCAAAGGAGCATAGTGAAATTCAAGTGTCAGAGATCCATGGCTTTTCTCAGATGTCTTTGTGTACCATTGACCTGCCCTTTGTCGGTGAGTGTTTGCAATCGTAGCGAATAAAATTCGTTGAGTAGTTTGTCCATACTGTGACTTGATAAATTCCTTCCATACATTTTATGCCACCAAGGGAGACGGTTTTGATATCGTTCTGGTTGTTTGTTGTTAGTAGCTTTTAAACTGAACTACGTATCGAGTCCTTATATCATCCTAAACAGGATCTCATGGGTGTCACGTAGAAGGCAGCTTTGCTGAGGTCTAAGGCTTCTTTTGGCATCATACTAATTTCAAAAAAAATTACTATGACCTAGCTTTATTGGTGAAATTTTCTTTTTTCCCAATCTATTTTCTCTGTCCATGGTTTTCAGTTCCAACTTCAGAATCAGACAAGTCGGGCCCTAGGATCAGAATGTCACTTCCAAGCTTTAGGTGAGTCTCAGTAATTTACTAAACAAATTCTGTTTTAACAAAACTCCTGGTTTGGTAATGACCAGTTCTTTCCTCTGAAAATTACAGTGGACAAACCACACACAATCCTGAGCTCCTAAGGTACTCTTGCCAGATTGAGTGCAGGTTTGTACCTACTATGGAAATCTGATTTTTCTTTCTAACACGTAATGCACAGTGTATTACCCTGTCATTTTTATCCAAGTCTAGACTTCATATTGTTCTCTATGCAAATTTTGCACATGCTGAGCTTCACAGTTCAAAGATGTTAAGGCTATCTTTAGTCATTGTGTTCGGAGAGACTGACCAGCATCTTTTCTCTCTTGTATGACTCTGTTCATTAGCATACATATCTAGAAACTTTTCTCCAATGCTAAACTGGAATTTCACATCTGCTGGACCTTTGCATTTATCAATCCAAGTTTTGTTTTTTATTTTGAAGTAAAAAAGAGTTAATAAAACTGTCCTCTTTCACTGGGAGCATGAAATGAACATGTTGGGTGATTGTTGGTTTCCATTTAGCTTTTATGAGATTGCAAGGAAACTCCTCTGACAAGATGTCTTAATTGTAAGGGTTCGAGTTGTAGAGGCTGCTAAAATATCAGGATCAAGAGAGAGTGTTTCTCCTACATACTCTGATGATCATGAATCCGAGGATGAAACCCTGGATGCTGGAGTATCTGCAGAAGGTGGGGCACGAGACGGGAGCATTGCAGTTCTGCTATCGAAGCCCATCTTGGCTCTACAGTTCAATCATCTAAAGATGCAGGTCGAAGCTCCTAGTGTTCTGTTCCCTCACCGCAAAAAGATCTGAAGCACTGACTTCGCATGCAGTTGATTTTCTAGCTTCGGAGGTAGATTCAAGGGTTCTACCAGTTTGACCCTGTGAAAGTGTCTGTAAAGTGCTAGTGTATAGAGTGCTAGTGTACTGGATCACCAATATTGTTTTCTATTGAGGTAATTCAGACAAATTTTATTCGTCAGACATGACTTTGATTCTTGTTGTATTTCTCCTCCAATCAATGCAAATTTTTGGTTGAAATCCTTCCAAGCATTATCAGTTATTTCCTCAATTATATTGAGATATAAATCGGAGAAAAGATTTAGGACATGTAATTTACTTTACAACATTGCAGAAGAAATCAAGAATATGTTGAAATCAAAGTGCATAACAATTGGATTCATACATGTCTTAAATTCTGAAAACAAACTCTGTTGCACACTTGGAAAATCTCAGTGAACATCATAGTTTGGTTTATTACCTAGAAACAGGGAATCCCAATGGATATTTCAAGACGCTGAAGAACCTTCAAATGCTGCCTCTGGGTGCGGTTGATTTCATCAAGCATAGTTGAGGCGAAATATGTCATTTTGAACAAAAATACTCCCTCCTGGCGTTGGTATCAACTGAAACATCTGCATCCAAAACCAACAATACTTCAATGTGATAATGAGATTTAATCAAACATCGAAGAAATATAAGGCAGTGTGGCATAGATGATGTTCATGTGAGCTAGACATGCTGCTAACCTGGCTGAACTTGAGCTGATGCTCCTCCCCGGAAAGCTGGAGGTTGCCGCTAACGAAGACTAGGATACCGCCAGCAAACGGTGAAGGCTGGCAGTCGATAGTGGAAATGACATGACGGCACTGTCCTAACGGCAACTGCACGAGCTTCTGGCCAATTTCCTCGGCGCCGGCAAACTTCTGTCCCTCAAAGGAGAGCATGGACGTATGGTGGTACAGGGAGGATAGAGCAGCACGGTTGGTGTCGAAGAGGTTGTAGTAGTGATCCACAAAGGCCTTGGCCACCACCTCCAGCTGCTCCTCCATGCCCATCTTCTCATCTTTATCCATACCTTCCTACCTTAAAATCCACCAGCAGCACCCTATGAAGATGTATCACACCTGTAGAGGGACCAGAGCTTTGTTGAGGAGAGCTTCCGTAATAAACAAAGATAAGAAAGGTGAGCATCATTTTAGGCTTACTTCTTTTAGCTTTTTTCTAATTCTTGGGCCATAAGAACCGTCTTCTTTGATGCTTGAGCCTCTCTCTCTAGGAAATCCACTCACGGCCAAAATATGATCACAAAAGCACAGGGAAAAGACATGATGCTCTTCTGCTGTGGTTATAAGCAAAGAATCTACACGTCAAGCAGAGCAAGCAAAGGAAAGCAAAGAAGAAAAGTTGAAGGTAGTCGGTGAGCTTTTGAGTAAAGTTTGAGATTCCACCACGTTGTTCAGTGCGAATCAGCTGGAACAAGCAAAAAGGCAAGCTATATATGACTGATCGTAGTTTGAGTCGAAGAGAAAACACTTAATGTTCCAATCACAAAAAGCTTTGATCTGCAAAACAAGCACATCAGTCGCACACCACCTTCATCTTCCAGCCATGGCTGCCACAGCCACAATTACCGCCACACACTGCTTCCGCTATCATAAGCACCATCATTGCCACTGTCGACCCCAGATAGCTTACTGTCAGACACTGTTTCCGCTACCATAATCACCCATTGTCAACATTATCCTCGACCAACCTTTCTCCCTTAGAACAGCAAATTGCACAGAATTCATCGCTTATATTCTTGTTTTTCTCATTTCAATCCCTTTGAAAGTTATGCCTTCAAATTAAGATAGCTTTTCCATGAAAAAGAATGGGACCTGTTGTAGAGTTCTCTTCCCCCAAAAATGACATTCCACTCGTCAGAAATTCAATAAATGTCCTGCAATAAGTCTAAGATTCTCAAGCAGTGAACCACCAAAATTATCAGATAATTGCAAGGCATTGAACACCATGGCACTTGCAGAAAGACCTCCAAAGTATCACTCAAATTGTCCCATTGATAGCAATACCAACTAACATAAAGCTCTGCTTTAGTTGTCAGCATACTTCTACGCAAACAAAGATATCAATTTCTTGTAAGCACCATCATCAGGCTTAAGCCCCACTTTCAAGATTTCATCATGAAGTTGCATGGCCTTCCTCAACTCATTTCCACGACACAGTGCGCCTATCATACTTACATAACTAGCACTGTTCAAAACACTACGTTCTCGCATGTAATTAAAAACTTGGCTAGCTTCTTGAATCCTCCTTTCCTCAAGAAGTGCTTCAAGTAGTGCATTATAGGAAGTAACATCCAAACAGCCATCCAACTTCTTCATCTTCTCATGCAACTCAACTGCCGAATTGACAAGCCCATTGGAACAATAATGCTTCACCAGATAACAATAGGAAGAAGAATCCGGCAAAATACCTTTGTCAATGGCGACACTGAAAAGATCAACAGCTTCATCCCACCTACGTTCTCTGCATAACGCAGCTATATATCGCGAAATGTCCAAAGCTCTACTTGCGAACCCCCCATGAATCGCATCTTTCAATACCAAACTAGTTTTTTCTTTAGGCTCTGAATTGCAAATCGCAGTCACGAACACATCACGGCAACCGGGATTGAATGCAATACCTTCTTGCAGCATTGTTCTATACACACTGATCGCGTCCTCCACTCTGCCGTCCTTAGACAACGCCCTGAGCATGCAAGCATACGAACCTTTTCCCAATTCAAACTTCTGTCTCTGAGCTTTTTCAACGAACAACTCAGCTGCATATGTCTTCCCGCTATCACAAAGCCTACCGATAACCCAATTGTAATCCAAAAATGGCACACTTGGGAGCAATTCCCTCATCACCATCTCCCTCAAGATCAACCGAGTCACACCAACATCTCCAAACTTGCATGCAGCGTCAAGAATCACTGAATGGGTACCAAACCCCGGCGACGAACCCTTCTCACGCATCCCATTCAAAAGCCGAATCGCAGCTCCAAAGTCGCCTCTTTTACAGTAGCAATCTATAACCAAGTCGCAGATGCTCGAGCCACAGAGCCCCAATTCCAGCAATCCAACGACCCTTTCTAGCTTCCCCTCAATGCAAAGAAGCCGAGCAAGGACAGCCCAAATGCTGCCATCGCCTGCGACTCCGGCGCGGACCATAGAAGCGTAGACGCACCACGCCGTTGCGGTCCGGCGAGACGCGCGCAGCGCGCCAAGCAGAGCAGCGCAGCTGCGCTGCGACGGGAGGTGACCCAAATCTCGCATCTTTGTGAAGATAAGGAGAGCGTTGGAGATAGAACTACTACCATTCTCGGCGTGGCATTGCAAAGCGAAGCTGAAGACGTGAGACCTGGATGTTGGGCAGCTGGATGCGCGGCAAATGGAGTTGAACAAAGAAGGCAGGGGAGCAGAGAGGAAGGCCGGGAGGAGGAGTTGCTCGGCGGCGGAGGGGAGAGGGAGGGGGAGGAGGAGGTGGGCGAGCTTGGAGAGGGAGAGGAGGGTGGGGCGGAAGGAGAGGGCGGAGGTGGCCCAGGTGAAGAAGTGGAGGGAGAGGAGGGGGTGGGAGTGGGTGCGGTGGAGGATTTGGAGGATGAGGTGGGGAGGGGGCTTGGAGGGGAGGAGGGGGAGGAGGAGGGGTTGCCAGCGCTTACGCTGGAGGAGGATGGAGGATGCCTGGGCGGCGAGGGACTGGAGGTGGACGTCGTTCCGCCATTGGAGAGAGGTGGGGACGGTGGCGGAGGGGAGGAGTTGCTTCTTGTGAGTCATTTGATTACATGCATGGGAGATGCATCAATTACAATTTACAAGGTTGATTTCTTGGCAGCAAAAATTTATAAACAAATTTCTCAAAAAATTAAATTAAATTCGATAAAAATATAATATTTAAGAAAAATACGTTTTTTTTTTCCGTTTTCGATTGGGAAAAATATTAAAATTCTAGAGAGTTCTTGTTCAGATTTTCTCGTATAGTCATGTGACTGAAAAACTAGACATTACACTTACAAACATATGACTTTTTCTTTGAGAAAAAAGTTAACATATGTCTAAAAAAAAATTCGATAAGGAGATGTTTAGAATTAGAGTTTTTTACTTTGTTTAATTTGCTGTTGAAGCAAACATCAAAAGATGTCCTATTTGCTTTGTCTTTTACACTTTCTTAGGCCATGTTTGGTTGCATTATTTATCCAGGAACCGGAATGGGAATTCAGGAATTCAACTTATTTAGTTATGACCTCCATTTAGGAACCAGAATTGAAATTTTTGCATTTTAGGGAACTCTGGATTTCCGAATTTGATATGGGAATCCAGAGTTTCCTCAAACGCATGAACTCTCATATTCATGAAATGTACATCAATACCCTTCATTTTTGTTTGATTAAACTGATCAAACGACTAGGATCAATCTTAAAAATAATATTATTTCTTTCTCTTATTTATTAATAATATTATTTATTTCTCTTATTTATTAATAATATTATTTCTTTCTCTTATTTATTAATAATATTATTTCTTTCTCTTATTTATTAATAATATTATTTATTTCTCTTATTTATTAATAATCTTGTTTATTTCTCTTATTTATTAATAATCTTGTTTCTTTCTCTTATTTATTAATAATCTTGTTTATTTCTCTTATTTATTAATAATCTTGTTTCTTTCTCTTATTTATTAATAATCTTATTTCTTTCTCTTATTTATTAATAATCTTGTTTCATTCTCTTATTTATTAATAATCTTGTTTCTTTCTCTTATTTATTAATAATATTTCAAATAATATTAATTCTCTCTTATTTATTAATAATATTTCAAATAATATTAATAATCTTATTGCTTTCTTTTATTTATTAATAATATTATGAACTCATATTAATAATCTTATTTCTTTCTCTCATTATTAATAATCTTTCATCCAAATAAGCCAAGGTAATGCAAATACATATACATATATAAATATATTCATAAATCTATGCTTTTAGAGTAAGGGGTATTTTGGTCTTTAATTTATATTTCCATTATAGTTCCCATGTTTATTATGTATACCAAACAATTACAAGTTTCTTGACGTACCAAACAACCACAATTCTTTTCCAGTTCCGGTTCCATTCCCGATCTCATTCTCATTTCCATTCCCATTTCAATTCTCATGGCAATCAAACATGGTCTTAGTGCTTTAGTGCTTTACGCATTTCAAGTATCTTTTGTTCCGAACTTAGAACGTACTGAGAAGCATTGTTTGGATTTGTGAGGAAATATCTTATTGCCATTTTCAACAAGTATTCCATTATTTGGACCATTGACAGGTTCCGCTGCCTTTTTTTGTTGGTCAAGCTACTAACCCTGTAGTTGAGCGGTTTAATAGACTAAGTAGCTCTGATATCATGCTAACACTAATCACTCAGCCTATTGACTTATCGAAGGGTTGAGTTTTTATTTTTATAATTCAATCTAAGATAAACCGAAGCAATAAAAAACTAATTGCTTGCGAATTGCTCGTGTTAATCATAGAAACAATTAAATGATGAACTCTTAACTTAGTTGTCTTGGAGGACTTGTGTGATGGAATCCCTAAACTTCATTGTTCCACACCAGTTATCTATATGTTGTTATCAATCAATTGTTCCACACCGATTGCTTGACATAAATTGAAATAATATGGGTTGAATGCCGAAGCTCAAATCAAACACGCTTAGCACTCCCAGCAGAAAACAGAACTCGATCCCCTCAATTAGAAATGCCAATTCTGCAGCACAAATGTGCTTAATTTTGCATATATGTTATCAAACAGAGATGGCATAAAAAAAAATATAACAGGGAAATCATCATCAGATAACCAGGATGAATTATTCTTTCAGCTTCAATTATACCAACATGAGTTTTCCCTCACACAGAGATGGACAAACAGTAAAACATAATTCACCAATGCACTTTCATAGGTGCTACCACAATCACCAACAAGATATTGCTGGCTCACTGTCAAAAATAGCAAGCCCAATCCCCATGGAAATTATTACCACAATACTAGTATTGCCACCTTCCTAAACCCAAGGATAGGACCTTCATGCAATGGCCGGAACAACCACCATCCTCACATTCTAGACTTGGCTACCACTGTAGTTCCACCACCTTCAGTCATCCCCATGGCTCCAGGTGCAGTCCATGTGTCCTTGAACTGCTCCTCAGTCACTCCTGCACACAATTGCATGTCAGTTCACCAATTATTTCAAAATTTTAAGCTGATGATCATAGGAGAGACTGAGTTTAATCAGAAGAAGAAGAAAAAGAGTACTCGCCTTTGCCCATGGCTGCAGTGGAGGAGATCCCACCCTGGACAGTCTTGAGAACTCTATCATAGTAGTTAGCACCAGACCACTTCTGGTGAGCTAACGTCTCGACTCCATTGTTCCTCTCCTCCCTTTGGATCCTCTCTACGTACGCCAGCATCCCTCTCCTGGCGTAGTCCCTGGCAAAGGTGTCGACCACCAGCGCGTCGGCGTGGAACCCCGCCAGAGTGATGAACTGCCAGCAGAACCCAAGCCTCGCGATCCTCGGTATGAAGTCCCCCATCTCCTCGTCGGACATCCCCGACGCGTCCCAGTTGAACGACGGCGAGAGGTTGTAGGCCAGCATCACCTCGGGCTGCACCGACTTCACCCCCTTGGCGAACATGGTGCACTCGCCGAGGTCCGGGCTGGACGTCTCCATCCAGATGAGGTCGGCGTGGTGAGCGAAGGCCCAGCCGCGGACGATGGCCGCCATTACCGATCCCTGGAACCTGTAGAAGCCTTCTCTGGTTCTTGGCAAGTCCCAGTCCCAGAAGAGGTTGTTAAGCCCCAACCTCTCAGCTATCTCTCGGGCTTGCTCGTTGGAGAGGCACTTCTCATAGCCGGAGTGCTGACCCCACTGGCTCAGCCGCCGCCGCTTTTCGTCTTCGCCGATGTTTAGCCTGTTGACGGCGTCCTTGACGCAGTCGGAGAATGTCTTCAGCTGAGCCATAGCGAGCCATTCGTCCTCCACGGCTTGCAGCTCCCTGCCGGTCTTGCCAGCCGCCATGCCTTCGGCTAGCACACTCGCCAAGCTCCGACCCTTGAGATTAGGATTGGTGGCGCCAAGTATGAACTGATGGTCCCTGGCGTCGACGTTGGTCTGGATGAGGGTGGCGGCGACGGCGTCGGTGCGGGCCACGAGCACAGTCTCGACGCCCATGATGTCGAACTGGAGCCTGGCGGCGACGAGCCGGTTAATGTGCTCGCTGACGGAGACGAGAACCTTTCCGGCCATGTGCCCGCATTTCTTGGTGACTGATGACTGGTCCTCAATGTGGACTCCGGCGGCGCCTCGCTCCACGAAGAGCTTGCAGAGCTTGACGGTGGCGGTCGCCCCACCGAAGCCGGTGTCACCGTCGGCGATGATGGGCTTCAGGTAGTCGACGTAGGGCGTGCGAGCGCGCTCCTCGCGGCTCATGGTCATCCGAGCTTCGCGCTGCTTGCGGTCATGGTACTGTTGGGCGAAGAAGAGGTGCTCGACCTTGTTGGGGACTGTGTCGTAGGGGTAGTCGGCGAGGTCGGGGCCGGGCTCGTTGGTGGAGGTATGGGTGGAGGAGCATTGCCAGCCGGAGACGTAGATGGTGTCGAGGTGCTTGGCCATCATGGTCACCTGGACGGGGTCGAGCGCGCCGAAGGTGCGCGAGGCGGTGCCGTTGGCTTGGTGAGTCTTGAGGGTGCGCCAGAGCTTCTTGGCGAGCTCGTCGGAAGCGTAGCTCTGGCGGAGGCTGCCGCGGAGGGAGACCACGTCGCGGGCCGAGTAGGGGCGGCGCGTCAGCTTGAACCTCTCCGTGCTCCACCATGCCTGCACCTCCGCCACCTCTGCTTCGAATCGCCCTTCTTCCTCCATTATCTTGTTACACAAAAAATTAATTGCATGAATTGAAAAAAAAAAGAAAGAAATAATACTCTTAAATCCTGACATTACGTTCAGGAAAACACCCTTCAAATCAAAATTTATGAACATATTTGCAAGAATGTCTGAAATCATATAAAACAGAATGGGAAAAAAAAAAAAACTGAATTAGTGTCGAAACTTTTCATACTGCACCATTCACCGTTTACAGAATTCGATGTTTAATTCGATAATAGGTTTTCTAAAGCATTTAAAAATTCAGCTTTAGAACAAAAATCTTGATTAGTTCCTGTACTACAAGAAACGTAACCTTAATTTGAGCAACCCATCATAAGATATTAATTATGAAAAGAAAAGCTAAGCCACCAACATAACCTCACGTACTTTCTTGTCCTTCTTAGCTCAAACGCATACATCTGATGGTTTCTATGATGTTTCAAGGCCTAAACTAACAAGACTTCCATTGTTTTCAAACTACGAGCTAGAGAGAACAAACTAAGATAGGACCCTATACTACAAGAAACATAGACAAAACATGACTAACCATAGAAGGGACTGAAAAAGAGGGGGACATGGGGGAACCCTTGAGAGAGGTAGAGCTAGCTATGTATTTAGGAGCTTCTACGACAACTGCATGGAAGAGAACCCTCCCCATTCTCCTAAATTTATAGAGCAATGGGATCGATGCATATCCTTTCACAGAAAAAACCAAAAGAATCACACCTCTCTATTATTTTTTTATCTTTGGGCATATCGCCGTCGTTTATGATGTAATAATTCCTACCAAAGGCTACAGTAATTAAGTTGCCACTTGCCATCTTCCTCATTTGAAGGCTTTTACCTGAGCTTCCATGAAGCTTCATATAGCTAAGCTTCCATGAAGCTTCGTACACCCCCATGCAGGCGAGCACGTAGAAGCTCTTCTCTAGTGTTTTGACAGTTCTTGTGAGCACAGAGAAAGCTGCATGTAACTTTTTTTTTTTTTTGATTAGTTAAGCCCGAGGGCTAGGGTACAAAGGGTCAGCCAGGGCGGATACAGCAGCCCACTGGGTTACCGCAACCACCAACAAAATCACCCACCATTCTAAGGGCCCCCCCCCCCAACCGGTGAGGCCCTAGCTGATGCCGCTAAGCAGTCAGCCAGAGTGTTGAACTCTCTCGGTATGTGGACAAAGAGCACACTATGGAAGGAAGCATCTACCCTCCACACTGCTAGCAATGGACTGGATAGTTCCCGGGGCCAGTCGAGCCTCCCCGAGACATAGCCCACCCCCAGGAGGGAATCAGACTCGATGACCAAGCAATGCACCCCCCCGCTGACTAGCTTCCCACAGCCCCCCCTCCATCGCCCAGATCTCAGCTTCGACAACTGCCGCCACAGGGCAGCGGCCTTTCCATGTCCAGGTAGGTGTCGAACCGTCGGGGAAGAAAGCAGCACCAAGTCCCGCATCCCCTCCGCGAACAGCAGCATCCGTACGAAGGACCGGTGCAGCCGCCAGAGGAGAAGAGCGAAAAGGTTTAGAAGAGAAGGAGAAAGAGAATTCCCTGACTTGCCTGAGAATGACCCTGGCAATCCCCTCCGCTTGGGTTCGCTGATCGTTGAAGAGCACTGCATTCCTCTGCTTCCAAATCCACCATAGACTGTACCCTACGATGGTCTTGCACTCCCCTAGGCCAGAACGGGCAGAAGCCGATATGATACGCCAACAGTCGTCGACGGAGGTAGGAGCACGCCAACCCCGACAAACCTTGGCCCAGATTTCAGCGGAGAAAGGACAGAAAAAAAAAAGATGAGTCAGGGATTCCGGGGAAGCTCCACACAAGCAGCATGTTGGATCGGGGACGCAGTCCAAAATCCAAAGGGCTTCCGAGGTGAGAATCTTTCCGAGGAAGAGACGCCATAAAAAGAATTTCACACGAGGTCCGACAGGAGCTTTCCAGCAATTAAGCCACCCCGCGGATCTCACCTCCCTTTCTCAATTTGTGGATTTCGCAGATAACCATTGGAAAATGGCCTTCGTGGTGATCTCCCCCTTGCTAGAAAAGAACCAGGACGGCCTATCCCGTGGAGCCTCCCTCTCAATTTTCACCTCTCGGATTGAGGACACAAGGGCAGGATGGAAGAAGGCGTTCAGCAGATCCTCCCTCCAGTTCCCAAATTCATCAATCAAATCCTGAACCAGAAGGTTGTCCGGCAGAAGGTTTGAGTAGAAGGACGGAGAGGAAGATAGAGGATGATCAAGAAACCAACGATCAGCAGAGACACTAACCATGCTATTCATCGCTGGCGACCATCGGAGTCCCTCGTTCAGCTTCCTAGCTGCTTTGCAAATCCGTCTCCAATGGGGAGAGCAAGCACTCGGAATAGAACCAGTTGGAAGATTTCCAACCCATCTATACTTCTCTCGAGTCAACCTAGCCCAGATGGAGTTCGGTTGGAGACACAGGCTTGCCGCCCGCTTCAGTCGGAGGGACTGTTGCCAAGTAGAGAACCGCCTGAGACCCAGACCCCCAACCTCCACAGCCGAGCAGACCTTGTCCCAAGATACCCGACCACCTTTTTTTCCATTCCACAAAAAGTTCCGACACAAGAATTCCAGGTTTTTGATGACTGACTGAGGGACATGCATTGCGAAAAAGGAGTGCATCGGAGCTGCCTGCAAGACTGACTTGATCAGGACTATCCGCCCGGCCCCAGCGAGTTTCAACGAGGACCAATCCGATAGACGACGCTGAAAGTTCTCCACCAGATCGTTGAAAGCCTCCGCTTTGAGTCGGCCCCCGTCAACCGGAACTCCCAGATATTTTAGATGACTCTGAGCCTCCGCAACCTTCAAGATCCTACAGATGTTCAGGCGTCTGGGGGGGTCAGTGAGAGGGGAAAACCGGACATGTGATTTCAGCGGGTTGATCTCCAATCCCGAAAGCCCATGGAATCTCTCAAAAATATCAACAATCTTCTTTGCTTCTACGGCTGTGGCCTTGGTCACCAAAAGGCAATCATCCACGTATAGAAGATGAGAGAAGACTTCACGACCTCGATAGAACTTCACCCCGGTTAGCTCCTTCAGAAGTTGAGAGAGAACTTCTTGAACTAGCAGGAATAAGTAGGGAGACACAGGGTCTCCTTGACGGATTCCCCTTGACGCAGAGAACAGCCCAGCCACCTTGCCATTTACGATTAGGGAAAAAGAGGAGGACGAGATGCATCCAAAAATCCAATTAAGCCAGATCGTAGGGAAGCCCATCTCCTCCATAGCTCGCATGAGGAAGGACCATCGCACGCTGTCGTAGGCTGAACGAATGTCGACCTTCAACGCCATCAAGGTTCTGGTCTTCGGCGCACGGTGGAGAGAATGAAGAAGCTCCTGGAAAAGCTGCATGTAACTTGTTTCTTGTTTTGGTTGGAAGAGATGTCATTGATCAAGTTAGTTGGCTGATCCAACCCCAATGGGCCAAATTTAGATTTTTTTCCTAATTCACAATTTGATGACACAATTTTTGGAATACAATTTGATGTCACAATTGCAACTTATCATATTTCATTTATATAGATGCGTAGTAAATTTGCACCCCTAAAAGTCGGAGTTCAAGGCTCAAGAATTAATAACAAAAACACATATATAGGTGTAGAAACATTAATTTATTTTTTTGAAGAGTTGAGCCGAAGCTAAAATACAAAGCCATCTACAAAAATAACACAGGGACATCCGGTGGTGGCTCACCAGATCCCCTATCCCAAAATACAGTATTCCCTCTCCCATACATCGCAAGACGATCAGCCGGGATATTCAATTCCCTCGATACATGCATGATAATTACCTCTTGTAACTGAGCCGCCAGCTAGCACACCCTCTTTAGCGTGTTCTTTAGATACTCCGGCCGAGAGCACCACCCTTTCACATATCTAACAACATTTAAGGAGTCAGTTTCAAGCACCACTCTCCTTAAACCCTTGCTAGATACGATCTCTAGCCGTTGATACAAAGATGATAGTTTTATTGTGAAAATTTCGTACAACAAAGAAATGCTTCATTATTAGTTACTATATCTCCATTAGTGATCATCTTTTCCTTGCTAAAAAAAACTTAGCTTGGTCTAATGGTAGCTTATAATTAAGAATACTATTAGAACAGAAGTCGAGAGTTACCAAACCCTGACTCGTATCAGTCCACTCATTAAATTTAACTTATGTATTAAATGACTTATGTATACTTGAATCCATGATATTACAGTTATAGTCATAGATATTGAAAGAAACTCTAATCACTCAACCTTAAAGATTAAGCAAATGATAAATTTAAAAAACCTAAACCAATAAATGATGGGGAGTTTATATATATTAATATAATTTAACCGAGAAAATGCTTATCCTAGTATTTGCACAGGGAAGTCAATCTCAAACAACATCTTAATTCTTGCCGTCAAATACACATTAGACCAAAACGTAAAAGGTCAAAAAAACTCTGGGTTTGGCAATTCAAAATCACGGAAACTACTAACGAACTTAATTAAAAACTGAGAGAAAGTAGTGTTGAAAACTTGCTACTAAAATTAAATTTTGACTAATGAAGGGTGGCATATATAAATTTTAAACATATAAATGTTATCCTATCTAGAGGGGAGGACTGAGGAGTCAGGAGGAGTCATTGCTGCTGGGTGGTGGCGTTATGGCCCTTTGTCAGCATGTGGGATTCCCATGCATGCATCCAAACCATCGGATTTGTTACGCGGTGACGGTGGGAAACGGTTACACCACGCTAGGAGATTGGCTTGGGTTTTGGGACTCCCGAGGCTAGGATAACCCTCGCCGGCCCCATCGATCTTATCCTCCACGCGCGGGCTACACCGCCGCCGCCCGGAGGAGGAGGTCGTGGTGGTGGCGTTTCCAGAAGGCATGTCCGTCCTCGGTCCTCGCGATGGGCACGTGGGTCGAAGCTTATCGCAATCACAGCCGTCCGTCCGTCATTGTGTGTGTATAGGTATAGGGGTGCCAGTAGTCTACGATGAGGTCAGATCTAGCCAGGTGATGACTACCAGGTGTTGTAGCTCATGAGAAGGTTGACGTGTCACTCGTGTGGTGTGAGCAAAAAACCGACACGTTTCGTTAGTTTTCGGTGCTTTAGAAATCTAGTTTCGGGATCGAGAGGTGCTAAAACCTGATCTCGTTTGGTGTAAGAATAACTTCATTTCGGGTTAAGAGGTTTTATTCTCAGCTTTGAGAATAACTTTGTAATGAATACTTAGAATAAGGAAAAAGTAGAGTGATTAATGGAAATAGCTTTGTAATGATGGGTAAAGTATGCATTTGGTATCTGGGTTTTCAGGCAAATTTTTATGTGATACCCGTGTTTTCAAAAGTAAGCATTGAATATCTATGTTTTTTGAACCATTTTTAATTGATGCCTCCGTTCACATGCCGTATGCCGGTCTAACGACGGTCCGAGTAAACCGGTCACGTGTACACATGACCGGACAACCTCCTTCCCCTACGCGATGCCCTTTGATGCCAACCTCGTCTTCCTCGAAGAGACCTTGTTGGAGGAGGAGAGATCCTGGGCAGTCTAAAGCTTAAACGAGAATGAGTGCGAGCTAGCCGAAGAAGATGAACCAGTGTGTACCGAGTTGGGATGTGGATGACCACCCTCACCTCGGATCTCTCCTCCTCCAACCCCATCAACCCTCCTCCGGTGCCCCTAATGTCCCAGTGTCCGTACTCCTCCCATCTCTGTTCTTTCTATGTCGTCTCCAGATCGTTTTGGTCTCGTGGATTAGGTTTTGATATATAATATATATGAGAGGCGTGGATGCAGGTCAGAGCCGTACGAGGTGGCGGAGCTCACGTGGGAGAATGGCAATGTAGCCATGCACGGCCTAGGCCACCCTCGCATCGGCAAGCCCGTGCCAAAGTACCCCAAGAGGTCGACTGCCCCCGCCGCCGAGCCGGTGGCGTGGGACAAGCCACGCCAGAGCGGGACGCTCGAGTTGGTGGTTGACCAAGCCACACGCACCCAGCTCTTTGCCTCCCTCCCCACCGCTGTCGCGGCCCACCCCGACCTACCCTCCTGGTTTCGTGGGAACCCCGTCGCCGCCGCCGTCGGAGTGGACGCTCTGGTCCCTTGCGCTGTCCTAGAGGAGGGCAATGGCCAAGGGAGGAAGCGGGCGAGGGTGGGGGAGACAGGAAGGGACTGTGGAAGCCAGGGAGTGCTGTGGCGGCGGCCGCCGCCGCGTTGGGGAAAGCGCCAGAGAGCACGTTGGTGACATTGGATCCTTACGGGGATGATGTCGGATTCACGACAACCTCACCGTCATCGTAGGGTAGCACCGGGTGGCTCACCAGCAAGGTCTCTTCGAGGAAGACATTGGCATCGAAGGGCATCGCGCAGAGGAAGAAGGATGATGTCTGGTCACGTGTAGGCACGTGTCCGGTTCGCTCGGGCCGCCGTTAGACCAGCAGACGGCAGGTGGAGGGAGACATCAATTAAAAATGGTTTGAGAAACATAGGGCCTGTTTGGTTGCTCAAGACTGGGTGGAGTGGAGTCACTTTTTGGAGCGCAGACTTTTGCAAAATGAAGTCATGTAAAGTGGCATGTCAGTTTTTGTTGTTTGATTGGTGTTGGAGTGGTCCTCAAAGTTGTAGTTTAGGCTCACAATACTGTCTATTCCAACGGGATCAAGGACGCTCGCATGAGATGAAAGGAACTTTGGACCCAAAATCAGCCTGAGAACCCAAGATTCAAAGGGCGGGGGAGAAAGGGGGACGAAGAACCCTAACTCGATAGCTTTTGAAGTCGCAAGACTGGCATCGATTGAGTGGGGGAGTAAGTGAGCATTAATTCAGTCACGTCCCACTCCACTCGGCCGACTCTGGCCCTTTTTTGGCCAGAGTCAAATGATTAACTGGAGGTCTTTTCAGGAGTGCAGTCCCCCCACTCCCTCCAGTTAACGGTCCAACCAAACAGCCTGAAGTGGAAGGAGTGCTGCTAGTCCACCCACTCCAGCCTCCACTCCTGGCAACCAAACACCCCCATAGGTATTCAATGCTTACTTTTGAAAACACGAATATCACATAAAAATTTGCCTGAAAAACCCAGGTACCAAACACATATTTTATCCTTGTAATGATTATTTGGAATAGAAAAAGGTGTTGGGAATAAAATATGAAATAAATAGTGAATTTGAAAATATACTTGAAATATTCTCTCCCTTAACCCAAGTTAGGAGGTATTCCCGTTTAATATTTCCGTACCAAAACGGACCGAAAAGTTTCCGAGTTTTGGATCAGGTTAAGCCGAACCTTCAAACCATGGTTGTGTCTTGTCAGTCTTGTAACGAGATTATATGTCATAGAAAAGTGCTAAGTTTCCCGGGAGGGATTGTATGTAACATTAGTATATTTTTACACTGCAGTCTTGATGCGATTAAACAAAAGTAATTATCTACTGCTTCGTTTTTGTAGAGCTTTAGGCGTGGTCTTCGAGACTACTATCCGAATGTATTCATCATACACGTGGTTGCGCCTAGTCCATGGTTGGTGCATTTGAGCGTCAGAGACACGACTAGCCTAATTGACCCGAATAGGTAACGTTGCTCACTAGGGCCGGCCTGGCCTAGGCCCAGGAGGTGGTGCTGGGCCAAGCCAATCCAACCCGAGAGTTACATCACTAACGGCCGAGGCCGACTTGCACAGCTATACTCGAGCTTGACTAGGGTAAGCCCATTCAAAGAGTCAGGCTCGGCTGAGTTCTGTCCCAGGTCCAACTCCAACCAATCTTTTTCTGAATTAATTTTCTTGTCATTGGTTCTTCTCCTCCCTGTAGTGTAGAGTCAACCTCGCTCCTGACGAACGCGTCTTCACAGACCCATGTCTCATGCTGGGAGTAAGTTTTTCAATAAGCTGATTAGAAGCTCATGACATCCGTATCAATTTCTTTATCCATCTTATCTAAAATATATCAATATATATTACTTTATTATTTTATAATTTCTCTATTTACAACATCCTCCGTTACTCCATTAGCTTTCCTAAACCATTCTCTAAATCAGTAAAATACTCGCACCATCTTCTTTTTTTATTTTACTATGCATTTATTACTTAATAGTCATATTATTGTATAAATTAATATTGTATTACAAATTAATCTTTGAGATATTTTTATATTAAAGTATATTATAAAATAAATAATATATAGTTATCTCAATAGTTTTATTAATTAAATACTTGAATCCATCTATCAAAATATAATGTTTTAATTTTTTGTGTTTCAAATAAAACAAAATATGGGATAATATTTTGTAATGTTTATAATGTTTTTGTTTTAATATTTATAATGTTAAAAGAGAGAATGTTTAATGTTTTTCCTCTTCAAATAAAAGACCCTCGTCAATTATTTTTTAACATAAGATAAAAGGACAGGGAGAGTTACTATTTTTTAACTCATCTCCCCTAAAATAGAGAAGCAACAGGACATTTGATATAAAGTCAAAATAGATATTTCCTATTTTTCGTTCCCTGTGATATGAAAGACTGCGCGTCCACACTTTTGCGTTCACGTGCTTCATATCGATTGATGGAAATATGCAGGGAGGTCTATGTACCATGTCGCGATGATGCTTTGGTGACGAAGGTCACTAGGGTGGGTGAGGAGGGTTAGTGGATGGATGAAATTATAGCCTCTAGCTCCCATATATAACCCCAATCAATAGGGTGGTTTTATATGCGCCCCAACAAAAAGTATAAGTGCATCTATATTTTATATAAAATGTCTAAATTGTCCTTCTAATTTTATAAAATTACAGTTACATCACTTCTCTTTTCCGACGAGCCCCGACGTCCTTCATCCTCCTCCGCCCTCCGACGCCGCCTCCTATTTCCCTCTTCTTCTCCGGTGAACTCCTCTTGGATCTCGATGCCGCCACCTCTCAAGGTCCACCACCGTCGAGGCCCGTCGCAGCGACCGGATCTGAGCCCCTCACACCATCCCGACCTCGGAACCCTCTTCTCTTTCCGACGAACCCCCGACGGCCTGCATCTTTCTCCAGACTCCAGCGCCACCACTTACCAATACCACCACCCTTGATCTCCAAACCTCCTTTCAGACCCAGATTCGACGACCCCGTGACATCTCCAGAGCTCCTCCCATATCCCTCTCTTCTTCCGGATCCCGACGCCTCCTATTTCCCCCCTTCTTCTCCGATGAACTCCTCCTGGATCCCAGCGCCGCCGCCCTCAAGATCTACCACCCAACGGCCTCTCCGCGGGTGGCGCCGCAGTGTCGTGGCCAGGGAAGAAGATGGCTCTCGGTCTCACCGTGCCGCTGCTCGGCCTCTCCCTCTCTCTCGTGTTCTCTCTCTTCTCTCCCTCCCTCCCTCTCTCTCTCTCTCTCTCCCTCCCTCTCTCGTCCGCTCTTTCTCTCTCTCCGATGAACTCCCGCTCGCCCTCGCCGACCGTCGCGCCCACCTCGGCCACCCCACCGCCGGTGGCCAGCACCACGACCACCACCAGATGAAGAAAGAACAAAAGGGTATTTTCGGTATTTAAAAAAAAAGTGGTGCATTTATACATTTTAGTAGTGCATATATAACGACCCCAATCCATATCACCAAGATGTCGCGACCATGATGCCTCGTTAAACCGACTGCTCTACTATGGGCTAGGCCACTTGGAACTTGTTTTCGTAGGCTTGTTGTTGAGTTTGTGAAGCATGATTGTCCCGGACCCGACCATGACGTACTATGCAGAACTAACGGGGTCCGGGGCAGCGCCCCAGCGGGGGTCTCCGGGGGCAACGCCCCCTGAACAAAAAACGGATTTGAGATCTGTTGATAGGGGTAGTTTATGTAATTTTCTATACCTTATGTGCCGAAACCCTAGGATATGTGGGTTTATATGAACGGCCATCATTGTATCTTGTAATTTTGACTCTTTGCCTCTGAGATAGTGAAAACCTCCAGCGACTCCGTGGACGTAGCCCTATTCTGGGGTGAACCACGTAAAATCTTGTGTCTGTGTATTCTTATTCTTTCTCCCTACTAGATCCTAACACATGTTTGGTTGTTCAGGACTGGGTGGAGTGGAGTCACTTTCTGGAATATAGATTTTTACAAAGTGAAGTCATGTGAAGTGGCATGTCAGTTTTTGCTGTTTGGTTGGTGCTGAAGTGGTCTTCAAAGTCACAATTTAGGCTCACAATACAGCCTATCCCAACTGGATCGGGGAGACGCTCACATGAGATGAGAGGAACTTTGGACCCAAAATCGACTAGAGAACCCAAGATCCAAAGGCCATGAGAGAAAGGGGGGCGAAGAACCCTAGCCCGATGACTTTCGAAGTCGTGGGACTAGCATCGATCGAGTGGGGGAGTAAGTGAGTATTAATTCAGTCGCGTCCCACTCCACTCGACCGACTTTGGCCCTTTTTTGGCCAGAGTCAAATGGCTAACTGGATGTCTTTTCAGAAGTGCAGTCCGTCCACTCCCTCCAGTTAACGGTCCAATCAAACAGTTTCAAGTTAAAGGAGTATTGTTAATCCACCCACCCCAACCTCCACTCCTAGCAACCAAGCACCCCCTTAGTGAGTGGGCTAGGCTGCTTTTAGCTTCTTTCTTTAGTGAGTGGCCCTTCCACTTTGATGTAGTTGTAGCTATCGAGCCCGGGCTTGGGCTTGGGCTTGGGGCTCAGGCCTACTTTCAGCATATAGGTTGGTTTCGTGTTATAGTTTTTTTTTTCTTTCAATTGAACCATAAGGCCGGTGTAAAACAACCCCTATTACAAAATAAAACCAAGCTCCTTTGGAGGGACCCGGTTCTTTACCCCACCAAAGTGACATTTCACTACTTTTACCCATCCTAGCCAAATAGTCAGCTATTATGTTCCCCACCCCAGGGCCAAACAGAAATATGATGTCCTCCATCTGATTTCGTGTTATAGTTGAGGCTTCAAATATTGAGTGCATTGGACTCAAACCTATCATGACACAGATTTGTTGCCAATTACCCCTTTATATTCACTTTTGGCAACGCCCTCCAATGTTTTTTTACATAATAGGATCACATAGACGTATACACGTATCATTCTTGATTATACACGTATTATGGGTACGTGTATAACTATTGTTTGTATGCGTCTTAGTTTATACATGTGTTCCTTACGTGTTTAGGGTCTTATTATGTAACAAAACAATGGGGTGGGTCCTAAAATGTCAAAAGTGAATATCATAGGTCCTATTTGACAACAAATTCATCATGACACCAACACAGACATAATTATTGCACTTTACTACATTTTTAACGGGAGTTTGGATTACTCAAGCATACATGAATAACATTTGACTAATTATTTAAAACGCTAATTTATCTGAGATCTTGTGGAGAAACAACCCTTGCATAACACAATGAGGAGAAAAGGCCTTTTTTTTTATTTGATTAGTTGAGCCCTAGGGTTGAGTACAAAACACAAATTACATGTGCTCAAGGACAAAAATAAGAGGTCAATCCAGCACATATTAACCACTCAAATTTTTGATTGGTCAAAAATAGGAGGTCAATTCAGCACATATTAACCACTCCAAAAAAAATTTATAAAAAAAAAACCCTCCAAGAAGGCCTTCGCATCACATCAATATTAGCTAAGCACATCCCTTTAAATTACAGTGTGACATCTAACAGTATATTAGGAGGTCAATTGAGCTGATATATATTAACCACTCCGATAAGAAAAACCTCAATAAGGCCTTCAACACTAGTTAAGCATATTATTCTCGCATCTTTTAAGATTAAAGTGTGACATCTAATATATTATATTAGACAAACCTCCAGTAAAAGAAGGAACAAAGATGACCAAAATCCTTATTTATATAAAAAGGACAGCGGAAGAGCTAAGCAAGAAAAGAGAGGATGAACATATCCACCTAAACAAAGTCCCCCAACCTTATCCATTGCCTTATTTCCCAACCCTGGGATTGAACCCAGTTCACTCCCAGCCGTCCATCTAAGCCTCGGCCACATCTGCACCGTTGGCGGAAGCGAGGACCAGCTCTGGGTGCAGCGGCGCGGTGGCGTCCAAGGTCCCGTCGATGGCGTTGGGCCGGCCCAAAGCTTTGAGAGCCAACTGGCCCGCCTTCTGGCCCGATATCATCATCGCCCCAAAGGTCGGCCCCTACACACCCCATCACCTCACCGGTAAGCTCACCACCACAATACCAAGCAATATAAAATGGAATTACCCCATCCTTAATAATAAAAAAGGCTAATTTCCTTCTTTTAAAAATAAGAAAATAGAAATCATTATTAAAAAAAAGCGGATATAGGATAGGATTACCATGCGAGGAGCACCGTCGATCTCGGCGACCTCCATCCCAGTAACGATCATCCCTGGAACAATCTCTCGGGTGAGCCTCACGATGGCGTCCTCCGCCGCGTTCATGTCCAACGCCTTCATCCCCGGGACGGTGTCGATCATCCCGATGCTCTTCAACCTCTTCACTCCGGTAGCCCCAAAAGGCCCGTCATGGCCGCAAGAGCTCACCACCACCTTGGCCTCCATTACGTTCGGGTCCATGCACGATTGGGTGTCGTGGTTCATCGACACCAGAGCCCAGTTGGTGACCACGCCGGAGACGCGGCCTTGCTTCACGATCAGATCCTCGGCCGCGACGGCGTTGAAGAGCTTCACGTTGGGGCGGGCGAGGAGGCGGGACATGATGGTGGAGGTGAAGAGGGCGGCGTGCTTGATTACGACGTAGGTGTCCATCTCGTCGTATGCGATCTCGAGCTCATCGAGGAAGCGGTGGGCGGGCTTGCGGACGATCATGGCCGAGAAGAGCTGGCCACCGAGCCATGCGCCGCCGCCGGGGGAGACGGACTGCTCGACGATGGCGACCTGGATGGATGGGTCCTTGGAGATCTCGTAGGCGCAGGAGAGCCCCGCTGATCCGGCGCCGACCACCACCACGTCGGTGTCGGCGTGGGTGATCATGTCGGTCATGTACCGCCGTGTCATCTCGCGGGAGACGATTGACTCCCTGATCGGCTCGAAGGTGAACGCATTAAGGTCGTACTTTGGCGTGGAGACAGCGGCGGAGATGGAGAGCGATTGGGCATGGATCGGGCGGGCAGCGGAGACGCGCGTGGGGAAGGGGAGGCCATGGAAGGAGGAGTGGTTGTCGAAGAGCTTGGAGGAGAGGGAGGTGGTGGTGGTGGTGGTGGTAGCCATGGCAGCCATTGCTAGGGTTTCTGGAGCTTTCGATCGAAGGTTAGTGATTTGGGAACACTCTCTTGAGGATGGGGGGGGGGTGTTAGAAGAGTGGCGTTATAAGTAGAAGGAGAGGAAGGGGGTATTCCGGTGAAAAAATCTGGGGATAGAGGACACGTGTAGGGTAGATAGGATATAAGGGGCTGTGATAAATTTCCAATTTAGTTTAGATTTATTGGTTGCAATAATTGGGGAGATATTTATTGAAGGGATGAAAAGATACAAGAGACAGAGGAGTGCATGTAAGAGGGTAAAGTGGTGGTGACCGTTGCTGCTGGATTTTGCAAGGAAACACACAAAAAGATCATATATTACAAAAAAAAACCAAATTAACAAAGTAAATTCTAGAATAGTGTTTGTTAAATTATACAAGTTTCCCAAAACTTAAGCTGATATAGAAAATAAATTATATTATATTTATCACGTCCCAACACGTGAACATTGACTGGAAGAAGTCATTTGCCGGCTGATTCAAAGACTCACCGGAGGTGAGTGCATCCGGATACTAGTGTAATCTTCCGGCTAGATTCCAATCCTCAGATGCATTTGGGACTGCCATGGCCTAGGTGGGCCTAACAATCTGTCTATTGCTCCTGGATTTATTTATGCCTCCGTGATATCTATGTCCCAAGGCCACCATCAGAGCTTTTAGAAAGGAAAAATCTAGACGAGCCCACTTGAAAGATTTCACGGGCTGCTTGGCATCTACTGTATGGCAGCCACATTGCCACTGCATCAGAGCAATGGAATATCCTGAGACACTAGTGATGTTGGTTTAGCCAGCAGCTACTTTGGGATCATCTTAATTAGTATGTCCATGTTAGCTCCCCTCCAACTTGAAAACCATGTCTAAATCCCACCTGCCATGCACCCAAGGCCGGCCCTGAGGCAAGGCCCAGAAGGCCTGTGCCTTGGGCCCATGATTCTAGGTGGCCCATAATTTTTTTTAAGTTATATATATAGCAGAACAAGCAAAACAAACGATCGTTCATCTCCCACGTCCCACGGCTATCGCATACTCGCTCTCGCTTCTCGGTGACCCTCGTTGAGATACTCATTCTATTTACTCATCTTGTTCTTTGATAGCGCTTTAAAATTGAGTTATTGGCATCTAGATTTCTTTGCACTGTGTTGTTTCTAATTCCAACTCGAATTTATTTTTGAATTTCTTACTCTGGTGTATGATGAAGTACTCCATATGTTGTGACATCTTTTGTTTTTTTTTGTTCAATTTCTTTTTTTCTTTATCATTAGCATAAATTGATTTTGTTTCCACAATGATGTGATATTGAAAGCAAGGGTTTATTTAGCACCCATTGCAGGTACTCTTTTGTTTCACTTTTTGGTTCTTCATATAAACGAGGAGAATTTGAGTGTTAAAAAAACTGGTTTATGCAAGAAGGATGATTTTTCAATATCCACATATTTGATTTTTGTAAGTTTTCTGTTTTCATTTGAATCTAATATATTATTGTGTTAAATTGTATTGAGATTGCTAGATTATATTTGGCGTGACAAAGTGATTTTTTTATTTTATGAATAACAGTGTTATGCTTCTTTTTTGAATAATATGTGTTTCTCTTAGAGCTTGTTTTCGAAGTTAAAAAAATTTATATATTTTAGAAGATGTTGGGCCCGTTTTTATCTTCCGTCTTAGCCCAGAAAAACTCAGAGCCGGCCCTGCATGCACCCATCCTCCTTTCCTGAAACCAACCCATCTGTGAATCCTTCATTGTATTCAAGAAGCACCGACAAAGAGACCGGTCTCTCGGCTTTGGCTCCATGGATGACCAGCAACTTGTCCCTGCTGGTAATTCAGCACCCAAGTTGCTCAATATATACCACACCACAAAATTTTCTGCACAATTTCTCAGAACCATTTCGACAAGCAGGATAAGGGATGTTCATCAATTCGAGTCATGCAAGGCCAAATAATACCAATTTCCTATCAGCAAGTCACTACTTTTCGATTCCATCACGAACTCACTCCACTTAGAAACAAGTATCAATGCTGAGATATAAGGATTTAGAGGACAACTTTAAGAAAAAAAGGAGGATGGAAATCATACCAAACGGTCTAAAAAGAAGAAAAAATTCCATGACTGAAGGAACATATCAATCATCCCAGGTCACATGTGAGCAAAACAAAAGGCGCAGATATTAATCTCTACTCACAGTGT
Organism: Narthecium ossifragum; assembly: GCA_963920575.1. NCBI lineage: Eukaryota > Viridiplantae > Streptophyta > Magnoliopsida > Dioscoreales > Nartheciaceae > Narthecium > Narthecium ossifragum. The sequence continues at coordinate 23,400,195 of OY986972.1, forward strand.
TTGTGACATAAACTGCTTAATTTCAATTTTCAAATGAGGATTGTAATCAAAACCAAGAAGAAAGATCCCGACTTTAAACGGATCCAAATTTTGTCCAATCGGCCCATTGGATCGGATCTGGCCAGCCGTAATCCGTTATTTCGGATCACGAGAAAGCCCGGCCCAAAGGCTAACTTGATCTAATCCCCATGGGAACAAGGGGTTATCCCCCCTTGTTCGAATAACACTATTGTTCTCATACTCATTCTCAAACACGTTTTCCTATCCAAAGTAATTATTAATTCATTATCCTCATCCCAGCTACTACTACCACTCTACAGGGGTGGATCCACGATTGTAAGTCTACCAGGCTAGTGGGCTAGGCAAGTAAACAAACACCTATAGCATATAGGTTTCCTTCCAGGGTTCTTAATGGGTTTTCATGTGGGTTGCTCCGGTTGTAGCCCGGTGCAACCTACATGTTGATCCGCCCCTGCCACTCTACCTTTTTTTATTCAAAGTAATCATTACTACTTTATTTTCACTTTTTCTAACCTCAAAATCCTTTAAACCGAAATAACCTAAACCCATCCCAAACGAGACCGAACATGGGCCTGGTGCAAACATCCCGGTCGTTGTCCGATCTCCACTTCCAACCTACTAGTCCTTTCAACCATGTCCCACTTGACCCTAGGCCGAACCGGAGCCCTTTTGGTGTGAGGTTAAGGTTGGCTAAGAGCATCTCCAACTTTGCATCAGAATCCCACTCCAACCGCCTTACAAATCCTCCTGCATTTATGCAGCTCCCCCCCCCCCCCCCCCCAAAAAAAAAGCTGCACTCATGCAGCCATTGTTAGTTGACTGTATTTTTATTTAATTATTTTTATAATTATCATATTACCCTTCATATTCTTCTCATCTAAATTATTAATATATCCTATAGCTAAAGTACCTTAACTATAATAACTAGCATAACTTTAAAATTACTGATTTATTTAAAATAAATAATAAATCAATGAAAAACTTTTGTCAATCTCTACAAAACAAGACTAATATTGAATACTTTTTAATTATTATTTATCTAATTGTATATAAATTATTTTTTTACTATTTTTTTTTTCATCATTGGGTTTTTAAATTATAATGTATCTAATTATATATGGATCGGATCTGGCCTAACGTAATCCGCTATTTCGGATCACGGGGAAGCCCGGCCCAAAGGCTAACTTGATCTAATCCCCATGGGCCGAATAACACCATTGTTCCCGTGCTTATTCTTAAAACACGTTTTCCTATCCAAAGTAATTATTATTCATTATCCTCATTTCACCTACTATTATCAATCTACAGGGGCGGATCCAGGATTGTAAGCCTGCCCGAGCTAATGTGCTAGACTAGAAATCTTGCCTGGGCTAGTGGGCTAGGCCAGTAAACAAACACCTTTAGCATATAGGTTTCCTTCCTGGGTTCTTAATGGGTTTTCATGTGGACTGCCTCGGCTGTAGCCCGGTGCAACCTACATGAGGAACCGCCCCTACCACTCTATATTTTCTTATTCAAAGTAATCATCACTATTTTATTCTCAATTTTTCTAACCTCAAAATCATTTAAACCAAAATAAACTAACCCCATCCCAAACGAGGCCGGACATGGGCCTGGTGCAAACATCCCAATCGTTATCCGATCTCCACTTCCAACCTACTAGTCCTTTCAACCATGTCCCACTTGACCCTGGCCGAACCGGAGCCCTTTTGGCGTGAGGTTAAAGGGGGCTAAGAGCATCTCCAACCTGGCTGCAAAATTGATTTTTGCAGCCCAATCCCACTCCAACTGCCCTCCAAATCCTCCTGCATTTATGCAGCTCCCCCCCCCCAGCCAGCGTTGGTTGGCTGCATTTTTATTTAATTCCCATATTACCCTTCATATTCTTCTCATCTAATTCCAAATTACTAATATATCCTATAGCTAAAGTACCTTAACTACAATAGTTAAGGTAACTTTAAAATTATTGATTTATTTAGAATAAATAATACATCAATGGAAAACTCTTGTCGATCCCTACAAAACAAGACTAATATTGAATACTTTTTAATTATTATTTATCTAATTGTATATAAATTATTTATTTACTGGGTTTTTTTTCATCATTGGGTTTTTAAATTATACATCAGTTCGTAGATTTTTAATTAAAATAATTCTAATTGTAATTACATTATCTAAAGGTATTTGTGCATAATACTAAAATGAAGACGAATCTTACACACTAAACATTGAGAATTTCAATTTAATATGCATTAAGACGTGAAAAACATTGAATATAGATAAAAACGTTACATCTCTTCATTGCCATGTCGTTGCCAAAAATGTTCAATCAGTGCATTTCGAAGTGCAAAATGTGCTTATTTGTCCTTGATCTTTTTATGTCGATTAAGAAACTGGCGAAATCGTTCGGATTTACTTGCCTCAATCTCATCAACATGTTGAGTACGTGATGGAGTAGAAATGACAGCACTTTCATCTTCATCTCGTTCATCTTCGACAATCATATTATGCATTATAACACAAGTAGTCATGATATCATGTAACACACATTTATCTCAGAAACGTGTTGGGCCCTAATCAATGACAAATCTTGATTGAAGAACTCCAAATGCTTGCTCTACATCTTTCCGGCATGCTTCTTGCATCATTGCGAAATATTGTCTCTTTTTTTCTTGTGACGGAGAAATGGTTAGAACAAGTGTCGACCATTTCGGGTATATGCCATCGGCTAAATAATAACCAATGTCATAATTGTTTCCTTGAATTGTATAATGAGCAGGAGGGGTAATACCTTGTGTTAAGTTGGCGAACAAATGAGACGACTGTAGTACATTAATATCGTTGTTCGAGCCTGGTAAGCCGAAGTATGCATGCCATATCCAGAAGTCATATGATGCTACTGCCTCAAGAATAATAGTTGGCCCTCCAAGATGTCCTGAATATTGTCCTATCCATGTCGTTGGGCAATTCTTCCATTGCCAATGCATGCAATCTAGACTTCCGAACATTCCTGAAAACCCTCGTTCTTCGCCTTTCTCTAACAATCTTGCAATATCGTTTGCATTGAGATACCTCAAATATTCATCTTTGCACACCTCTACAATTGCCCTGCAAAATCTCTTCAAACATTGGATTACAGTTGACTCACCAATCCGAATATATTCGTCAGTACTATCATCTTATGTTCCATATGCCAACATACGAAACGTTGCTGTAATTTTTTGTAAAGTAGATAATCCAATTAGCTTTCCAATACCATCTTTCTTTTGAATGAAGAAGTTGTCGTGCTCTTGTACTGCAATGATAAAACGGAGGAATAGATTCCTTCACATTCGAAACCTTCTATGAAAATAGTGTATCCCCATATGTGGGGTTATAAGAGAAGTAGTCATTCCATAGTCTTGTATCACCTTCGACCCTCTTGCGGTTGATCACCTCATGACCAGGTACTGAACCTCTGCGTCATGGTTGCTCATCATCTTCAAGTTGATAAGCAATTTTGGCCTTGTTGGAGGTATAAATATGAGGCAAGATTTCATCCTTTTTCACCCACTCTGTTGTTTTTTCCTCCCACTCTTGAAAATACTGAGAAAATAATTCATCATCAGAAGAAGATGAAGATAAAAAATGTGATGACCCAGCTCCATAATTCATTTTTGAAGAGGGGGAGAGAGAGAATTTAGGTAGCGGCAGATCTTGATTTCACTCAAGTGCAAACTGTTGCTTTTATAGGAATGTGAGATAGCTACCAATACAAACATTGGATTCTTATCTTCAAAATCTTATCCACATATCTTTTCAGGAAATCAAAGGCTTTGTCTTTATCAGGAACACTAGATTCTTATCTTCAAAATCCTATCCACATATCTCTTCTATCATCAATCAAATCCTATAAGGAAATCAGAGGTTTTATCTTTATCCGCAACATTGGATTCTTATCTTCAAAATCTTATCCACATATCTCTTCTATTATCAATCAAATCTTATCAGAAAATCAGAGGCTTTGTCTTTATCAGGAAGACTAGATTCTTATATTCAAAATCCTATCCACATATCTCTTCTATCATCAATCAAATGCTATCATAAATTCAAAGGCTTTGTCTTTATCTGCAACATTAGATTCTTATCTTCAAAATCTTATGAACATCTCTTCTATCATCAATCAAATCTTATCAGAAAACCAGAGGCTTTGTCTTTATCAGGAACACTAGATTCTTATCTTCAAAATCCTATCCATATATCTCTTCTATCACCAATCAAATCCTATCAGAAAATCAGAGGCTTTGTCTTTATCAGCAACATTGGATTCTTATTTTCAAAATCCTATCCACATGTCTCAATCAAATCCTATAAGTATTGATATATGCTCTTTCAATTGCACAATAATGTTCCCTTCACATCTCATTCATTTCCCTTCATGGCTTTTAGTCGTGGAAAAGCATTCTTACCGAAAGAAGATCAAGCCTTATGTTGTGCATGACTTGAGGTCACTCAAGACCCAGTTATGGGTGCCAATAAAAAAGAAAGACAAGTTGTGGGAAAGAAATCCGACCATGTTTCACAATACAAGGCCTAGTTCTTGAGAAGGACGTAGAACCCCGAAATCTCTATCATGCCGTATGCAAATGATTATAAATAAGATCAACAAATTTCGAGTATATATTCGACAGATAGAACGCCGTAACCCGAGCGGTGCTTCTGACCTCGATATTGTAAATATTTAAATTTTATTTCCAATGTTCTTGTATATTATGTTGTATCTTATTACACTTACCATCATTTTTTTTAGCTCAATGTTGTACTAAGAAGATCCACATGAGACAAAATGATTTCAATTTGAACATGTTTGGTCGATTTTGAAGGATGCGGAAAAGTGGGTAGATACAAGTGTCGAGTCTACTATTGCTTCGAAATCACCAAATATTGGTTTGTCTGAAGATTTTGATTCTAACTCTTCCACTCGTCGAAAATCTATAGACTTAAATGCAGACGATGATGAAATTTACCATGTCACTGTTGATGAACAATCGCCGATCTCTGATCCAAATAGTCGACCTACCGGAAGGAAGAAAGAAAATGCAAGTAGGAGACAAGTAAGTGGTAGGAGTTATGATGTTGAAGCCATAACTCAAGAAAATGAAGAAATCTCGAAGATTTTAAAAAGAGGACAAGAACAATGAGAAAATGACAGATCATTTATGGACAAGAAAATGAAGAAATCTCGAAGAAATCGTACGAAGGTGGTCAGTACGAAGGAGACCAGCACGGAGAAGATCATTATGGAGAAGGCCAGTACGGAGGAAGCCAATATGGAGGAAGTTAGTAGGGAGGAAGCCAGTACGGGGGAGTTGGGTATGGAGGAGGTCAACACGGAGGAAGTGCACGCGGGAGTGGCAGTGAATTCGGAGATGACATGTCGGAATATTAGTATTTTTTATTTTATGCACTCTTTTTATTATTAATTGCCGAAATGTAACGTTTTTTGTATTTTAGTTAATTATGTAAAATTTTTTTTCTATATTTTAGTTAATTTTGTAATGTTTTCTATATTATAGTTAATTATATAATATTTTCTATATTTTATACACTCTTTTTTTATTATTAATTACCTTAACTATAATATTGTTATTGACCATTGGAATGCACCAACTCCATTGCTCCAAATATGAAGTAAAAAGTACATTTGCTGGCGGCCAGCGTTGGACGTGTTCTAAGAGGGGATACCCTTTATCCCCAAACATCAAAAGTAATCATTGTTATTTTATCTCCGTTTCATCTACCATCACCGCTTTACTTTTTCATATCCTCATTCTTTAACCTCACTTATTCTAACCCAGCAGCGATAGTAACAAGCTTCGTCGGCATGCAACTTAAGGTCGGCACGGCTCCAGCCGTCGTAAGAGGTTGGTAGACCAGGATCTTTTCAACCCAAATAAAGGCCAAAAGATTGTGTTTGGCCTTAGAGATGACCACGTGATGTGCTAAGGTGGCCCCATCTTGGTAGCAATCCCTTTCCTCGACAGAAGGTAGCAGGTCACGAGGCCGGTGCACTCTCATCCTGTGTTCTTAATTTCCACCCACGTACAGTAGAGTGCCGACATAGCCACATTCTACCTGTAGAAGCTGCTCATGAGGCCGGCGACTCATGTCTTCTCTCTGCCAACGTAGAGTGCCGACATAGCCACATACAAAGAATGCAATCACGGCCACGTTAATGTAGGTCATACAGGATCCATATACATGCCTATATATGGAGTGGGGGACAGAGAGAGAAAAGAGAAGAAATTAAGGATATGTATATATATACAGAGGAGGGAGAGAGATCTAGAGAGAGAAAGAGCTACAGATGACCATGTGGCTTGTTGTTGGGGGAGTGTCAGGGGTACTATTCATTCATGATATGTATCTTCCATCAATTCGGTTGTTAATATACCTTTCACAGGCCCCCGCTCTCCCTCGCTCTCACTCTCTCTCTCCAGATCTCTCTAGATCTCTCTAGATCTCTCTAGCTCTCTCTCTCCACACCATCTTCTCTCTGTAACTCTATCTCCTCAAAAATCTAATCTTCATTCTCTTGATATCCCCTGTGAGAACGTGTTCTCTTCGTCCACCAGACACAAAACAAATGGCCGATGCACCTGCACCCATCCTATATAATCCACTCTATGATCTCCTCCATGATCACCATATCTCAGTGCTGTTCATCATATACCTTCTCTTTCTTTCCCAAGTAAGCCCTACAACTCTTTACGTTTCCTGCAAGTAGCTAGGTTTATTTATCATGAGTTCAACATGCATTAGTTTTATGCCTACTAACTATATAATACTGTCAGTTCTTCAAGTACTGATGAGTTCTTTCAAAGATATCTTATAAATCCCTAACATTGATTTCAGTTCTTCTTTACTCGTTATTTCTGAAAGGGTCCTGAATAAGCTGAACGTAGACGAGCTACGATATGCGTACATTTATCGCTGATTAGACTTTAGCTAAGAAATAAATGTATGTCTAGCTTCACTGGAGCATAAAATCTAGCAATTTTTTGAAGGTTGGCTCAAACAGTTAGTGCCCACAAAAGCTTCAAGCCTCCAACATCAGTAGTACTATCTCCTTATAAGGACCAGAGTATGGCAAAACCATGTCATCTAGCGTCATGGCATGAAGGCCTACGTACATTTCTTCTGATATATATGTCTCTAAGAATCCAAAACATCACAATTGGTCTGGTACAATAACTCAAATTCTAGCTCCCCCCTCCATGGTCCAAGGAACAGGAGCATGGTCATGTGATTCGCCAGGGGCCAGTTGTTCACTTAGAGCTAGGGTCGTCGAATTCTTGGTGCAAAACCATCGAAACACAGTGGTCCATTTGCTTACATTTGATGTCTACTACTCCATTTTAATGTTGCCTCCACATGTTCAGGGCAGCAGGTGGGTATCATCTATTAGGATGCAGACCACATACATGCATCAACTACTTGAGGTGGTTAAATATGTGCCATTGTTAGGTAGAATAAGACCGATGAGTCGATAGGCTAGTTTCATGAGTAGAGTTATTATTGGTCATGATCAGTTTATAATCTTGCATTTCACATGCAAGAATTGCTTAATTTTCCCTTTTATATTCATGATTCCATGGAGCAGAGTCTTTTGATTGGAGAGTACTATTTTACAATTGACTAAAAGCTAATGGAGACTGTTTATATGGGACAGATGGTCAAAGTCATTCAATGCTTCTAAGTTCAGCCTTTTTTTTAGTATGGAAAGCATGTGTCTGTGGTTATGAGAATGTCAAGTGAATGAATGATAGATATACAGCAATCAATGTAGAAAGACCCATGCATGTGCATGGCAACCATGAACACTGGACTATGTTGATCAGAAACTTATTTACTTGATGTTCATTTAGGCCTATATGACACCTCTTCTTGCATTTCTTATATATTATGATCATGACATGCATGCCAAGCTCAATGCATGTATTTCCGCCAATTTTAGTGTCGTTAATTTCTAACAAACTTAAAAATTCAAGAGATTTATCCAAACTTCAATCTAGGTTTAAGTCATATGTGATCTTCTTTTACACCATGCATGCACCAACTTGCTGATTTTTTTATCACTAGTTTCCATTAGATTTAAGTGTTGAGTTAATTGGTCATATCCTTCCCCCTAGCAATGCATGATGAAGAGAGAGGTAGCGCAAATCTTATCGACCATGCACGTTCGTTCATGAACATGAACCCCAGTGACATATGCAGCTATATAGCCAATCTACTAATTTTCACTACCTAGCTATCTCATGCAAAGATGATGTACAAAATCTTTGCCATGCACACTATGCATGCTTGGAAATCTTATAATGTATATATATTCACCTCGTACGTTCATGAGTTGTCAAACTTGAGAACCAGACTGCAGGCTTGGTTATATATATGATGAAGAGATTAAAAAACTCGAGGAGAAGATAGTTTAAGAGAGAAGTTTTGGGAATGATGCAGCTTAACAATAGGTGCGTAAAGCATTAATTTGTATTTATATTTGTGTATCTGTACGTACAAATTTAGTTAATGGTCAATAAATCACATCGATCATGTTAATTACAATTGAATGTTATTCCTTTTAGTGGTTGTGTGGCTTCCTTGTGCTGAGATTTGATTTGACTCCTCCATTATGAAGATTTGATTTGATTCCTCCATTATGAAGGCTTGCCATGCGTGAATTCTCCCCATGTCATTGATACTTGAATTCTTGGCATGTCCGGTTGTATCAATTGATTTCATTCCATTTGATATTATGGCATATATGCATGGATATAGTGATTAAAAGCTCTATGAACACATATAAAAATGTTTGGAAACTCCATACACGTACAGAGGAAGACGTAGCTGGCAGTGCTTAGTGAGAGACAGTGGAGTGACAGCTCTATGAACACGTTTAAGAGGTTGCTTCAATATATATATATATATAGCGCTGCAGGCCGGCGGATTTATCCAAGCTTTTCTTAATACTTGTTGTCCATCAGTCAGCGGCGGCCTTCCGGCTAGCTGTAATTTGGCAAATCCATCGGAGGAAGGAGAGAGGAGTACACAAGGAGATAGGATATCGACCGGCGAAGCTCAGCTCCCATGGTGATCATGGTTTCGGACACCTCCGCACTCGGTCATGAGGTAGGGTTTTTTGTTTAGTTTTTTAGTGTGAAAGAGTTTGCATCCATGCTTACTTTTCAAGTTCTTCATGAGTTTTTTTTTTAGTTCCTTAGTTCTTCATGAGTTTGCATCTATGCTTACTTTTTCAAGTTCTTCAATATATATATATATAGAGAGAGAGTTTTTCTTGTTTAATTTTTTATTGTTCTTTGGAGAATATTAATTGTATATTTTGCAGTGCCCAACAATTTATCTTCCTGTTGTTTTCATGAGCATTAATTCTTTGGGAGAATTACATATCCATCCCTCAAAAACTACGTATGGGTGAATCTTCGAGGAATACTTCTCCTAACATAACACCGTTGAAGCCAAACTGCCATGCTCCCAAATCTAAAAGACGTTGCTGATCCCTTCAAATTATTTGCATGCATGCACTATATATACTGCATGTCCTATCATTAAATCTAGATGATGAGATTATAGCAAGTAATTAAATTAACCTGCCTTTAATTATCACTGCATGCCATCTTTTAATCAGAATCATACCTAGTATCCATTTTTCTCCTTAGACAAGGAAACCTCCAACTATATAAAGTGAAAGAAGAATAAGAACACAGATATATAGAAGCAGGAAAAGCTCCGGCGAGTGGCGGAAGTTACCGTCCAAATAGCCACCCCCCCACCTCCAAATCCGGAGATTCATGCATGCAAGCTTTTCTTGTCTTCTTCCAACTTAACACAACCATTTCATTCTCATTCTTCCTTGTGTTGTTACGAAAATTCTTGGTTCTATCTAAACCTCTCCGTCTTCTCTCATTCATGGAGCTTTAAATTTGTCACATCTCCTTTGCTGACATTTTTAGAGCTTATGACCATGGTGGATGCGTTCTCATCTACGCTTAACTATGCAGCTTAATTAGACATTATCATTTATGACAACTTTTGGTGCTATTTTGTCAGAAACGTCAAATCAGACTGGATAAAAAGCTCAACTAATAACATTATGTGACTTCATGCTTCATGTGAAATAGCAAATTCTATCCTATCTATCATGTGATGATGCAGACTACCATTAGGGCGCCGTATCAGACCGCCTCTCTCTTTTTTATTATTTATAGCATTTAATGTATATGGAGTAGTAGGCACCTAATGCGGCTGGCAGACGTCGGAATTAGAAAATTAATGGTTGTATCCAGTGTGATACAACATCCCTCCATGTAGCAAGCAAGATAGCTTTGCATTGCTAGGGTTCACTAGTATGAACTCGAACATAAGTGGATGCAGCTAGCAAGCAAAGATAGCTTTGCATTACTAGGGTTCACTAGTATGAACTCGAACATTAAGTGGATCGTCGATGCAGCTAGCAAGCAAAGATAGCTTTGCATTGCTCTAGGGTTCAGTATGAACTCGATCGAAAATAAGCGGTTAAGTTTGCATCAGATTGATTTTCGTCATGCGCGGCCGGCCCATATATATATATTGATAATTAATTACTCAAACCCTCCTTGCTAGAAATCGTTTTCTTTAGCCGTCTGATGATATATATTATAACTGCATGTTGGTTTCAGCTTATTTTACTGTTTGCGTGCTCATCATGCTGCTGGACTTTGATCAAATTCCGATTAAGTATTATTCTCAAATGACAGAGAGATTAAGAAATACGACCTTTTTCCCCCTCCTCGGATATATAGAGACATATTCAAATTAAAATTACAAGGAAGTTTGACTTTTCCATTAGACCAAATACATAAAAGCAGCTGATCATATCACTGATTTCTCTACACACAGCTCTAAAAGCTCATATCATCTTCTATTCTTCTCCTGCAGGCTGCCAAAGATTGCACCAGTGCTGCAATGGATCCAAACCCACCATTCATGAGCACCTACAAGCAGCTCTTCGCCGCCGGTCAGCCTCTCGGCGACGCTGTCACTGCGTCTGTCGAGGAGTGCGAGCTTCCGGTCATCGACCTCGGTGTTCTGAGCACCGGAGACGCTGACCGGTGCAAGAGGGACATCGCGGCGGCCTCCATGGAGTGGGGCTTCTTCCAGCTGGTGAACCATGGGATATCCGAGGATCTGCTGAAGAGGATAAGAGAGGAGCAGGTTAGGATTTTCCGGCGGTCGTTCGAGGAGAAGGCGAGCGAGAAGCTGCTGGACTTTGCTGCCGATAGTTATCGGTGGGGGACGCCGTCCCCCACCTCCCTCCAGCAGCTCTCATGGTCTGAAGCCTATCATATCCCCCTCACACCATCTAAAGACCCTAATAAGCACCATACCAGGTACTTTCTTTATGCTCTATATATTTATGGAATTTTTGCATGAGCTGGGCTAGACACCAACGGTGTATTTATACGATTTTTTAAACGTAAACTTGTCTCGAGATATGGTTACATGAGATTAGAATCAAAATCATTAAACCACCTCTTTTTCAAATTTAAAATTAAAATAGAAAATGGAACTAAAAATTAAAAAAATTGCTTGATTTCTAGGGATATGCACGCGCCTTCGTTATCTCTCCACGGCAGCATCGTTATCTCGTCGGAGCCGGGCCGGCGACAAACTCCATCCCGCTCCACCACTAAATTAACCTCATGCCATAGCGTCTCTCTTCCACATCCTTCATCACGATTTCATAGCCATAGGCACCCTTGGCAGTCATCTATCAACATCATCCTCCATCCTTCGCAGCCGATTGTTTAATTCTTTCCGTCGTTCTCCTCCACAACCTTTCACCATGATTTCATGATTAGTTTCTTATTTGATTGGAAGTTTATATTAGAGTTTTCTTGATTAGGTTCTCAACGGGGTTGAGATTTTAATTGGATTTTAGAAACCCAACAGATTTCATCCTTCACATCCATGCACATCGACTTCAGCAAAATCCATACATTCCATTATCGATGCATTCATCTGCATACGATTAGCAACCCAAACCGCGTCTACTCTGTACGTCTATGTCCCCCCTTCCCATTCAACAGCAATAACTCTTTAACATGCTATCTCACATAACATCATAAATTATATGCATCCGTTCCGGTCACGTCGTCGTGAGCCCCAGCACATCTAACCTTCCTAGAGTTTAATATAGGGGGAAAACAAAGCCTTTGCATTATATGTGAACACGGTATTTAGTTGTGAGAACGTGAGCCGTGGAGGGCGATGGACTCTGTCGCCGGACCCGGCCGGAGAGATAAAGGATGTTGCCGGAGAGAGGCGTACAGTTCCCTTAAATATTAGAGTTAGAAGGGAATATTTGCTCAAAATGCCGGATATATTTTTCTTAAGGTATTTAGACCATAATATCTTTTTTTAATACTAAAATGTCCTTCTAATATTTCCAACATATCTTCTCTTCTCAGTGACTGTTCGTATTCCTATTGACTGTTCGTGTTCCTAGTGAAAAGTAACTATCAAAAAATTTGGAAAGTAACTGTCAATGGAAAGTAAGTTACTTTCCATATTAAATCAATGGAAAGTAACTAGTGCAAAGTATCTTGAGTCTCGATGATGAAATCGTAGAAAGTTTGTGAGTTACTTTTCAAATTAAATTAATGAAAAGTAACTTGAGTTACTTTCCACAATTATTATATTATTATCCACAATTATTACAAGTTACTTTCCATAAAGCATATCGAAAATAACTTGAGTTCTCGATGATGAAATCATAGAAAGTAATTAAACCAATAGAAAGTAACTAATAGAATTAACTTGAGTTACTTTTCACAATTATTACATTATTATCCACAATTATTATAAGTTACTTTCCGTAAAGTAGATGGAAAGTAACTTGAGTTATCGATGATGAAACTGTGGAAAGTAATTCCAAATTACTTTCTTATTTTTTTTCCCATTATTTCCTCTATTTTACACAATTTTTCTCCTTTTCCAATATTTTTTTGATTTTTTTTTCATTTCCTCTCTCATTTTCATCTAATGGTTGACAACTCGCCGGAGGTTGATCGCCGGCTAGGAGGGCTCGTTAGAGCCGCCGGTGCGGAGGAGGGGGGGGGCTATAAAGGGGGGCTTGGGGGGATTATAGGGAGCATTTTGGTCCACTAGTGATATGGTGTCCTATTGCCATATCATCATTTTTTTTTAACCCTTTTAACAAGTGTCCCTAAATATTAAGTGAATGTTTTATTCTTTCTGTTATATATTTTTATTTTGGAACTGAAAACCGTGTGATTTAATGGTTTTGACTTCAATATCATGTGAGCACATCTAGAGGCAAGTCTAAGTTCAAATAGTTAGGTATTTTTTAAGGAATAGTCGAGTGATGTCTAGTCCAACTCATTTTTGCATATAAACCCCTCAAAAAGTCTCAATATGTTGTGTATATAAGGGCTTCGAGACAATGTTGTGAGATACAAGTGCTTCTGGACATGCACATACTTTAAAGGTAAGGATTTATGTGCGGAGGACACAACCTGAATGTTAAGTAGAAAAGAGCAAGAGTGGAGAGAGTAGTATAAGTGTTTCCTTCTCTATATATATATCAATATAAGCTTGTCATTGTCAAAATGCTCCCAAGGCGAATACCATAATCAAGATGTCGGATTCACATAATCCACCCCTCCAGAGGGATTCTCAGACTCTAGCACGCTTAATCTGGAGTTTTCTAGCGGAATCATTGTCATCACAGTTTTAAAACATGTCGTGTTTTAAAAGGCGATTAACATATATATAGATATGTCCTGATTCACATATAAGATTATTTATTCGATCATCCGACTCTGTCATACACCCCAGGACAAATACCATCATCAAAATATCGGATCTCACGATCCACCGCCGGTGATTCTTGACAATTCATACGCTATCTTCTATGACTTTTTTGCCAAGAGAGTACATGCCTACCATATCGGGACTTGAGCGGACTTGAGCCTAACATTAGGCTGGTCTTCCATAATAACTACAGATATACACTAAATTCTCTTGTCAGATCAGAAAGTCCATACACACCCTCCATTATATTATTTCTTAATATAGATGTATATACGCACTCTTTGACCATTTTGACTTGTACTGAAATGAGCTTGCATTGATAAAAGAATAATGATCCGGTCCTCCCAAAAGTGGGTGACCGGAGGATAATTAACATATATATATATATATATTATATGAGTGTATAATATACATATACTAGTGGATTTCCAATGTAAATTACACAATTTTATAGAGGAGAAAGCATGAGTCATGGCTATGGTTATTTGTGGAACCTTATAATATAACTGATAGTTATACAAAGTTAGATTAGATTACTATTCTATTAGAATTTATATTAGTAGCATAATCCCTCCTTTGAATATAACACATGGGTTTTAGTTTCTTAATGCATATTATATTAATCTTATCCAACTTTACACTAATTTGTTATATATTAACCTTATAAGGGGGTCGGTTATGTATAACCGTTTTTGCTCCTTATAAGATTGATATTATACACAATAATGTATATATGTATGTAATACATATATAAAAAATATACATATATACATACTAGTAAGTCCCCCTGTCACATGGCAGGGTAACTACCCTCTCTCCCCACCTTCTCTAATAACTCCTCACTAAACCCCCTTCTCTCCCACTAACTCCTCCTCCACATAGGCTCCATGTAGGATAAACCTCTCCACATAGGCTCCACATAGGACAAAGAAAGGTTAATTTATAACCATCTCTTTATATGTATGATACATGACATATATATATACTAGTAAATCCCCATACCACCTGGTAGGGTAACTACCCTCTCTCCCCATCTCCCCTACTAACTCCCCACTAACCCCCCTAACTCCCCCCACTAACTTTCCACCTCTCTCACTAACTCCCCCCACTAACTCCCCACCTCTCCCACTAACTCCCCTCCACCTAGGATCATCCCTGCCACATAGGACGCCATTAGGACAAACCAAAAGTTTCATTGTTAACCATCCTGCTATATAAGGATGATATATATATATAATATGTATGTATTATAGATATTGTATATGTATATGTATTTATATATGTAATGTATATGTGCGTATATAAAAATAGGTGTATAAATAAATATGTATATATACTAGTTATGCCCATGCCACATGACAGGGTAACCACCAACCCCACCCCAATAACCACCCAATAACTCCCTCCCACTAAACCTCTCTCAACCTAGGATTATCATGTCACATAGGCTCCATCTTGGACATTCTCCCGCCACATAAGACAACGAAAATTTCACTTATAACCATGATATCATATATATGTATGGGGAAATTTTCAAGAGGGAAGTGTTATGTAAGGATCGGACGGCCAGGATCATGATCATACATATTTACATTATACATTATTATGTATAATATATATAGAGAAAGGGAGAGAGAGAGGAGAGAGAGGGCGGACTATGGAGGAGGATCGGGTCCTCCCACTTTTGGGAGGACCCGAATCACTACTTTGATAAAAAACATCCGTATGTTTTAATCAGGATATAGCAGCACACACTCTGCACCCACCCACCCACCCTTTAATATATATAGTTATACTAGTGGGCCCTCTGGTATGGGTAGGGGTGTCCAAAGACCCCAAATGACCCGGCTCGGGTGTTGGCCCCGCTGGACCGAGCTGATTCGGATTCAGAGCCGGACTATGGCTCGGCGCCCCATCTCTCCTCCAACCTCCTTCGGCTTGACGCCCCATCTCTCCTCCAACCTCGGACCTCTTCGTCGCGCCCAAGTTTCACCGCCCTCACCGTCATCCAAGACGTTCGCAACACCTCCGTCCATGATGCCGGCCCCACCAAGCTTCCCACGCCAATATTTTTCTTAGCCGGTCTTGAGTCTCTCCCTCATGCTCCACCTCATATTCGGTTGCCCCAATTCAGCCACCTCGTCACCGGTCACTCCGATCCACCTGATCCCCTTGGAAGTCGGCCGCGAGCGAGGGATGGGCCAGCTCTACAACGGATCTCGTCCGGACGGAGTCGGAGGAGAGTCGTTGCGGCGAGGAGGGGCTCGGATCCGTTGTGAGATGGGGTTGGGGAGGGCGGAGCAAACGAAGTTGAGAGGAACGGCTTTGTCGGGTTCCGATGAAGGCTTGGACTCAAAGTGGTCAGCGTAGATGGTGATGTCGGGCAGAGCGGAGTTGTCGGAGAGCATTGGAACTAGAGGGCTGCCCCCCCAACCTTAACTTAGATAGGGTATTCCTATCCATATAATAGGATGCACATGATCCCATATAATAGGATGCACATGATCTTATATATATATATATATATAGACACACCATTTGACAATTTTGACTCAGACTGAAATGAGCTCGCATGTATACATCCACATGTTTCAATTGGGATCCAACAAAATGATTGTTGCATGTACATAACAAGCATATTTAAATTTTTTTAGAGGATAATAGGATAATTAAATAAAGATAATTTTATTATTTTATGAGTGTTTTGAGATAATTTACTATTAACTCAAGAGGTTCTTGACCAGAAGATTATGGATTTGTTAGATAGTTTGTGCTAATTATTAACTAGTGTATATATTGGTCTATGACATCTCAATCAGGCTCATAAACATTGATGTTTTACACACAGAAAAATAATCGAAGAGTATGCAGTATCCGTGTCGCAGCTTGCACATGAGCTGGCTGAGATATTAGCTGAGGGATTGGGTCGTCCAGCACTATACTTCAAGGACAACTGTTCAGCTAATACTTGCTTCTTGAGGCTGAACCGGTACCCGCCGTGTCCGGCCCCCGCCGGCGCCGTCTGCGGACTAACTCGGCACACGGATAGCAGTTTCTTGACCATCTTGACGCAAGACCAGGTTGGAGGACTGCAGCTGATGAAAGGAGGGGGATGGATCACTGTTAAGCCCAACCCCAATGCTCTTGTCATCAACATTGGCGACTTGTTCCAGGTATATATAACTAGATCTTCATGTGTGCGAGATGTTCTATATATACTGTCTACTTGCTGATTTTTGAATTATATTATGAGATAGGCATGCAATAGGTGACTTTTTAAAGGTAAATCTCTAGTCTATATTGAGCTAGTAATTGCTCTTAAGATGTATGTTTGTGATTCTAAACCATATATTTATTAATGCAGGCATGGAGCAATGGTGTGTTCAAGAGCGTGGAGCACAGGGTTTTGTCCAACCCCCAAGTGGAGAGGTTCTCAGTGGCATACTTCTTCTGTCCCTCATATGAAACAGTGATAGAGAGTGACACATACCCACATACGTATAGAAAGTTCAGCTTCAAGGAATACAAACATCAAGTTCAAGAAGATGTTAGATTGACTGGCCATAAGATTGGGCTTTCCAGGTTTCTTGCTTGAAGTCAACCATATATAGAGAAGTTTTGATCATGATGACTTACAAAAGTACTAAGAGAGTTCAGATGAGAGTTTCTTTTCTGGTTTTTCTTCTTTCTTTTTTAATTGTTGAGTAGAACTTTATGGTCGATTACCGAAAGAATTTTGCTATATTCTTTCTTCAAAACTTCAGCAGAGGGTTCCAGTGATTTTGTAGATCAATTTTAATGCAAAATTGAATTCATGGCTTTGTTCCTATAGCAATTGTCATGAAAGATTTGCTATCACTATATCATAGTCTAATACGCTCTCTTATGTACGGGCTCTAATTAATACATAAATGAGCTTTTCATTATTTGAAGTTGAATCCAAGGAATAGACTGTTGGATAAACAAAACACAAGCACGCTGCATATAGATGATAGGAAACTAGGAAACAAACTTGATGAAAACACAAGATGAGGGGTTTGATGTTCTGAACCATGTACTGTAAATAATTGTTTAGCTTCGGCTCAACTCATTAAAAAAAAAAATTCAAAGACGAAAGCCAAAAATAAGAGTTTTCACCTTCCGAAAACATGTTAAATATCAGCTAGTGAAAAATGGCTTTCCTATATGTATCAAAGAGTTTTATTTTTAGTGAAATACCCAACAAAAATTAGAAAATAACAACTCTTCTTAATTTCAGTCTTTTGACTTTTTTTAATGGAGCATGATGATTTGGAGTTAAAATAGCCCACACTGATTTGAGGCCCATTCCAAAACATCACTTTAGGCCCAATAATATCGCCACCGGTTTACCTCTCTTCGATTGGATCTCCTCTTCCCCGACGCTCTCCAGCCCTCACCTCCAAGCAAAGCTTATGGTAATAGGCTTCTCTTCTTCCTTTGCCAATGAACTGCCCCTTTATTTGTTGCATGGATTAATGGGCTATCTTCTCTGGTAGATTTCACTTATCCGGCTTTCTTCAACCCCTCTTCGGTTGGATCTCCTCTTCCTCAACGCTCTCCAGCCTTCGTCTCCAAGCAAAGCTTCTGGTATTTAGCTTCTCTTCTTCCTTTGCCAATGAATTGCCCTTTTGTTTGTTGTGTGGATTTAATTGGTTTTTTTCTTCATTCTTTTTGATGGTTTTTAGGGCAATTGGAACCTGGCATTTTAAGCGTTGCCGTGGGTTTTCATTTGTATGCTGTGGTCTTTGTTTGATTCTGGATTGTGTTGTTTCCACTTTAGTCATTTATTTAGGGGCCTCTCTTCGATTGAAAACAGAGCAGTTTGCGTCCAATCGAGGTATAGAATCTTGAAACTCCATTGGCAAGTAGACCAAGTTGCATAGAATTAGCTTTGCCACAAGACCAACTTGATGTTAGCTCTGATCTCATAAGGGTTAGTGGTTAGAGATTGATATGGTTATGCAGGAAAGGAAAGGAAGAGGAGCCCACAGGAAGTTGCTCAAGCTATTGGTGGCGACTGGCTTGATATAACTCAGACCTTTCCATATAAAAGCTTTAATAGAGATCCATTACTATGCTAATGTCCACAAACTATCTGAAGATCTAATTGAGTGAAAGAATTTTCCTTCTTGTCAATGGCTGAATGGCAACATGCGAGTGGAAGCGTGAAGCTGTAGAATTGATACATATACTTGGAACAGATGGTTTTTGCTAACTTCAGCAAATTTAAGCAAGGCTGCTTGGGGTGCACTGCAGAAGAACAATACCCAACTTATGACGAGGTCCTGTGAGGTACATATAGACCTCTCTTTGTGATGATAAAGTCGGTGGTCTTTTCTAATATGCTTGACCCGCTTTCGACCCGGGCCGTTATTGACCCGGTCCGGATATATTTTTTTTAGTAATTTTAAATTAGTTTTAATAATTTTATTCTAATTCTTTAATTTAGAACAAATGATTAAAAAAGGTGTTGGTATAAGAATTAGTTCTAACAATATATTAGCTACCGACCACTTAAACTTTACATGGTCACAGACTCACGAGGCCCATGACGCATTGCTTTTTATTAGTTTATATTATAAGGGACTAAGGAATAAAAGTATAAAACTAATCGATTTTAATTTTGGGCAGATCTAAAGTTAATTTTTTTTGAATTCGGGGTTCATTTTTACATTTTATAATTGGCATGATTTTATTTAGTGGGAACACTTGGAAGTTGAAAAATTATTTATTTTTTTTGGAACTATGTGGCGCTTAAAAGTTCACAATATTGTATTGGTTTTATAATACTTAATAAATTTGTGATAAAAATTATCAGCGTTATTAACTTTGTTGAAAGAAAATGAGAATCCTAAACGGGACGGGGCAGAGGCGGGGTGGAATAGGGACGGGAGAAATGTAGATGGGACGGGAATGGGACGAACTTCTTGCCCCGCAATGAGGCGGCGTAAATTTTTTTCGAGACGGGAACAGGGATGGGGTCGGTTTGCCCGCATGAGCACGATCTCAGCCGTACAACTCGTCAGCCACACCAGCTACACTCCAACCAGCGGACATCATCTAGTCATCTAGAAACTAGAATAAAGACCGGTCCAGATGGAATCTGGATCCCCTCCATTTCTCTATTAAATTAAGATAAGTCGGCTCAACGACTCGGGGGTTGGGGGTGGTTTTAACACGCATCCTGAATTCCGTGGCCCTTATCTCTCGATCTCTTTCTTTGTTTCTTCCCAGTTTTCGAGCAGGTGATGAATCTTTCCTTGATCTATCTCGGGTATGTTTTAGATCGATTTCGTTTTGTGCTTTGGTGGACCTGTTTGATGTTTAAAGTTGGGATCTTTCTTCTTGGTGTTGATGGTATGTTCATGATTTCTTTTTTCTTTGTTTTTTTTTTAACCTTTTTTCTTTGTTAGCGATTTAGGCTTCGTGATCTGTGATATGTGCTGAATTTTGGTTTTGGACTGGGGAAAAGAAGGGATTTGGTCTCTGTTTCAAGAGATAACTGGGTGATTATGACTCTGGCTGCTTTAAGAAGAGAGAGATTCCTTTTAGTTATTTAGGGTTTTTGGTTTTGGGGAGGACCTGTTCCGGAACGAAGCCTTGGAATGGAGGCCGCTGTCTCTGACTGCAGCCGTGGCGTAGACGGGTAGCTACCGACGCCGGAGAAGGTGCTTCTTAACTTGGAGAAGCTCCTTGGACTGGGTCTGGGGCTCTGCTTCTCCGCTGTCACGGGAGCAGCTCCGTCGGTGCCCTTCTTCGAGATTGAGAGCTTCTCGACTTCACAGGCGACGTCGCGTCGGCGTCGAGACTCGCTCGACGAGCTCCCGCCCCCGCCGGCTTACGACGCACGGCGTATATCAGGTGGCGGAGGTCCCGGAATGCTATCCCAGCGGCGTCGGTGGCGACGATGAGCGAGTGCTGCGTGCCCGGCTGTGAGCGTTGAGTGCTTCTCCTCTGCTTCTTTCCCCCGCTTCTCCTCTGTTTTTCTCTTTTTTTTTTCCCCTTCTCTGTTTCCTTTCTTCCCCAGCCACATCCCCTCCCCCCAGTCTTCCTCCTATTCTTTCTTCTCCTCCCCTTTCTCCTCTGTTTTTCTATGAGTGATGAACTGACAACCCAGGATTGCTCCGGTGAACTGGTTGTTGTCGAGGAAGAGCTCTTCCAAGGCGGGGCCGGGGGAGAGAGTAGGGATGTCGCCGGAGAAGGCGTTGCGGGAGAGGGAGAGTCTGTGGAGGCGCGTGGGGATGTCGGAAGACGGGGTCACAGGAGACGGGATGGCGCCGGAGAGGCGGTTGTCGGCGAGATCGATAGATTCCAAGAAAGGGAGGGATCGAATGGCAGGTGAGAGGAAGCCAGAGTAGCCGGCGGGGTCGAGGGAGAGCTCGGTGACGCGGCGGAGGCCATCTCTGGAGGAGCGGTTGTCGCAGCGTAGGCCGCAGGTGAAATGGTCGGTGAAAGAGGAGTCGCAGGGGTCGTGGGCGAAGTCCCATGTGCTCAGGCAAGAGCCTTGGGGGATGGAGCTGAAGTCCATGGCCTTCTTCTCCGCCTCCAGCACCGCCACGTCTCCGGGGAACGTCTTCGACTCCACCGTAACGAGTGCTGCCAGTAGTAGTATAGTTATTAGAATGAGATGAGAGGAACCCATCTCGCTGCTCTCGGTGATGAGTGATGAGAAGGGATTGAGAGAAGAAGAGAGGAACCGGGGTGAGGTTGTCAGTTCATCACTCATCGATCACATGGCTCCCTTCTCCCCATCCCCGATGAGGCGGCGCTCACGTTGGCTTGGCTCTCACCTCCCCTCCCACCTCCGCTCCCTTCCTTGCCACCCACCTTGACGCCTGCAACGCCGCCTCCGCGGCCATCGGCAGCTCCCTTCGGCGTCGGCTCCTTCGCCTTGGGCTGACAGTAGTCACGTACGTGTCACGTGACCAGTTTACCGTCAGCCTACATAACGCCGTTGGGGGCCTTGGATCACTTTGTCATGGTATTATAACTTAGTGGTATCAAATTGTAAATCCCAAACATGGTGGTATCAAAGTGCATTCATGGAAAAATACATGATACCGGAATACAAAAATCCCTTTGGTAAATATCTGTCATCCGATATTGCTATCCTTGTTCAATCTTTATAAAAATATCTGCTCAGTGTGTATGCCTTGATTTCTGTTTCATAGATCCCTTTGTTGAGGCAAATGCTGAGGACTCTGCTGCTGGTATCAAAGAGTATGTCCATGTGCGCATACAACAGCGCAACGACAGGAAGAGTCTGAGACTACCGTGCGGGGATTGAAAAAAGAGTTTAGCTATAACAAGATCTTGAAGGATCTCAAGAAGGAATTTTGCTGTAATGGTACTGTCGTCCAGGATCCAGAACTGGGCCAGGTACAAATTTAGTGTATATTATATAGACTCCAGATGGATCTTTTGCGGATATTGTCATTCTATGCATTGGTTGCTTATCTTTTTATGAAATCACATGTCATTCAGCTTCAAGGTGATCAGCGGAAAAACGTTTCAAACTTCCTTGTTCAGGTACCATGTTATGCCACGATTTATTAGTTATGTGCTTCTGACATGCAAAAGTTCCTCTAATTCTTTCTCAATGTACTATGAGCCTCATTATGAAACTTGTAAGATTTAAAGATTTGTGTACGTGACAACGTGGTACGTACATTATACTTGTCCTTGAATCGGTAGTGAGATACTGATTGGTTGATCTAGTCCATCAGTAGAACAATACCGATGGACTTGATCAATTGATCAATATATGCTTATCGATTCGATCAATGGTACATTCAATAGGTAGCTATATACCAACTTTCTTCAACCTCTCTTCGGTTGGATCTCCTCTTCCCCAACGCTCTCCAGCCTTCGTCTCCAAGCAAAGCTTCTGGTATTTAGCTTCTCTTCTTCCTTTGCCAATGAACTGCCCTTTTGTTTGTTGTGTGGATTTAATAGGTTTTTTTCTTCATTCTTTTTGATGGTTTTTGGGGTAATTGGAACCTGGCATTTTAAGCATTGCCGTGGGTTTTCATTTGTATCCTGTGGTCTTTGTTTGATTCTGGATTGTGTTGTTTCCACTTTAGTCATTTATTTAGGGGCCTCTCTTCGATTGAAAACAGAGCAGTTTGCGTCCAATGGAGGTATAGAATCTTGAAACTCCATTGGCAAGTAGACCAAGTTGAATAGAATTAGCTTTGCCACAAGACCAACTTGATGTTAGCTCTGATCTCATAAGGGTTAGTGGTTAGAGATTGATATGGTTATGCAGGAAAGGAAAGGAAGAGCCCACAGGAAGTTGCTCAGGCTATTGGTGGCTACTGGCTTGATATAACTCAGACCTTTCCATGTAAAAGCATTAATAGAGATCCATTACTATGATAATGTCCACATCAACTATCTGAAGATCTAATTGAGTGAAAGAATTTTCCTTCTTGTCAATGGCAACATGCGAGTGCAAGCGTGAAGCTGTAGAATTGACTGACAAGGAAACCAGTGAAAGTTTCTGCATAAAGGAATAAGGATAAGCTGAACTTAAAGTTTAGCTTTTTTTTCAAGGTGGTGCAGGAATAAGGATTAGTTTAAACTTAAAAGCTTAGTGATGAATTCGCAAGATACAGCTAATGAACTTAAAGTTTTGGTGCTTGGAAGTCTTTGCAAAGATGTTTGTCACTGTGTTACCTTAATTTTGGATATTGGGATAATTAATTAGTGACATGATTACTTAGAACCTACTTTGTAAGATGGTTGTTCTCTTATCAGACTTGTTTAGTTTTATCATCTGAAAGAGCATCACTACCGACTGCATAGTGATGTTTAACTGTATATACATATGGTAAAACCTATTTCACTTGGAAGAGTGGATTAATTGTATCATTTGAATAGGTTTCTTTGTGAATCCTTTCTTGGTCATTTTTCTTTTGCTTCTCATATTCTTGGTTTTCTTCAAGCTCTCAATGTTGAGCTTGAGCAGAGTATTTGGATAAGTGGGAATGAATATTCTGTGCATCAGTGTAGGATGACCATGTGCTGAATTTCCAAAGAAAATAATTTTAGGGTACATAAGATACCATCTACATTATTCAGAAAAAATGTCAAATTTGTAATTTGAAGGGAAAAATAGTCCTTTATTTCTGTCTACTTTAATTTTCGTTTAAAGTACGTTAGCTATAGAGATTTATGATAGAGAAATGGGTTTGTAGCTTTGAACCACTCGAATTGATAGTGATCCTCTAACCTGTTTGTTGAAATGGCTATAAGAAATTGTGAAGATTATTTGGTGATGTGGTACTGAGGAGCTTGTATGCTGGATTGCCAGGGATAAGTTGTTGATCGTCCATGGAGCCGAAACCGAGTGACCCGGATGACTTCCTCGAGTCATCGGTGCTTCTCGACGAGACCCAGTACCAAGAAGGATTCACAGATGGGTACAAAGATGGGTTGGCTTCAGGGAAGGAGGACGGGAGGCAGGTGGGTTTGAGACATGGTTTCCAAGTTGGTGAGGAGTTGGGGTTCTATCGTGGCTGTGTTATTGTGTGGAGGTCGGTGATTCAGGTGGACCCTGGTGCATTCTCTGCTCGGGTTCAGAAGAGGATTGAACAATTGGAGGAGTTAGTGGAGAAGTATCCGTTGACGGAGCCGGAAGACGAGCGTGCTCAGGACATGATGGATTCAATAAGGCTCAAGTTCAGAATCTTGTGCTCGAATTTGAAAATGAAGTTAGAGTATGAAGGGCTCCCTAAATCTTCGAAAGATGAGATTGAGAATATCTAGTTGGAATTAGTGAGCTCTTTGTTGTAATTAAGGTGTAAAGAGTAGAGCACCTCTCATAACTGGAGTGTCATTGAAGAAAGATTGAGATAATGGATGTTGTTGCTTCCGTCTGTTCTGTGAGCTCGTATTCTAGAAACTGAAATAGGATAATTGGGATTGAGCGTTTTCCCATCCTATTACTCACCGCAGCCAATTATAGGTTTGTAAGTTATTTGGCTGCCCTTTGTCTATTGAGGTGGTGACATGTGGTGTCATCTCTCAGGTTTTATGTTCAACCTTAAATATTATTCTGTTTGTGTTGACTTGGATCTGTTTGCCAAGACAATATTTCTGAATTTTTTCATTCTGCATATTTTTTTGTGCATACTCCCTTCTCTCTCAAATGTTCTCAAGAGTGGCGATTGTTTATTATGAAGGCTATCGCTTGTTTGTTATTTACATGCATAGTTCTGTCACGAGCTGCATTCAGTATCAATTTAGAAGATTTACATGTTAGATGTGTAAATGTGATCCTCAATCACATGTTTTATGTGAATCTTTGTTATCAGGAACTTTTGCATGCTTGTTGCTATATAACACGCTTGCAGATATTTTCTGTCGTCCTTGTTCTATTTTCTACTGTATTTTTCTTTTTTCTGATCTGTATATTAGCTATTTTTTCCTCCGCCAGTAAGAGAATATAAGTTTTGTACGCTTTCAAGAAGATGAAGGATTTTAATGACCGTTCATCTGAGTTATGGCATTTTTCTTAAATCGATTTTAACGCAGTTTTTTACGCACAAGAAGGAAGTGTATTACCATAGATCTCTTGTTCTCAGTATAATTTTCTCTGCTTCATTTGAAAATGCATAAACTGAGTGGGACAAGCTTTGAAGACTGATCTCTGTGGCACAATCCATTATGGATGGGCCACAAGCACTTGTAGCCACATATAATATTGGATAAGGTTTTTATGTTTCCTGCACAATAAATGTCTTTTTGCAGCTTTGTGAGAAGGGTAACTTCAGAATGCTGAAGTCCATGCTTGCTTGCTGTAAGCTCTACATATCTGAAAGCCGAAATGCTTTGGCACTTGAATCAATCGAGAGAGCTGCTAAGCTTTATCCACAGGCTTTAATCATCAAGAAGTTCATAGATGAGGCCTACAACCGAGTCGGCTACACACTCGTCTCCGACATTGCAGCCGATCCATCACTTGATGCTCCTACTCTGGAAAAAGCAGTATTCAGCATGGTTGAAGCTGCCTTCGAAGCCATTGATCTTGAGCTGCACTCTGGTACCCATCCCCGGCTTGGTGTCGTCGACCACCTCTGCTTCCACCCGCTAGCGCAAACCTCACTTGACCAAGCCTCTAAACTCGCGAAATCTGTATCTGTTGAGATTGGCCAAAAGCTTCAAGGTATGTTTCGGCTACTCATCAATACAACCCGTACATGATTTTAGCATTGATAAAAGGCCTTATTTTTCAACAATGGCATGCCACTTGTGTAGTCAGTTCTTTAATGTAGTAAAATTTAGCTTGTGAAATGAAGATGGTCATTACTCTGTTATTATCCTGTTTAAGGTGTTCATGGTGTCGCAGTGATGTGTGTGTTCAATTGCAGTACCCACATTTCTCTATGGAGCTGCTCATGAAACTGGAAGGACTCTGGACTTCATAAGAAGGGAGCTAGGCTACTTCAAGCCCAATTCACATGGAAACCAATGGAGGGGAGGGCTCTCATCAGAGTTCTTGCATCTAAAGCCCGATCGAGGTCCAAGCCACTCCGTCGGAGCCAAAGGTGTGGTGGTTGTCGGAGCCACTCCCTGGGTGGACAACTACAACGTGCCAGTCTTGTCTAATGATCTCAATGCCGTCCGAAGAATAGCTAGAAGGGTGAGTGGCAGAGGAGGAGGTCTCGAGTCGGTGCAGGCCATGGGCCTAGCTCACGGCGACCACCGCGCGGAGGTGGCGTGCAACTTGTTGGACCCAGCCAGAGTCAGAGCTGATCAAGTTCAGCTCGAAATCGAGAGACTCGCAGGAGAAGAAGGGTTGTCAGTAGAGAATGGCTATTTCACAGATTTCTCACAGGAAAGGATTGTTGAATTGTATCTAAAACAAGTTCCATATGATGTATATGATTCAACGATGGATCAGCGAATGAAATCTAATGCTAAAGTTTAATTAGCTTAAGCTATTGTGGCCTTGTGGGTGCTTGGAACTTTACAGTGTCCTCTGACTATAGACTTGCGGGTAAACGGAGCTCTGAATACATCTAACCCGATCCGTATCCGTTACCTTATTGAAAGGTTTCGGATGCTTATTGGTAGGCATTTTGAATAAAGTTTCTCACACCGGCTGATTCAGCCGGTGTAAAACACCGAACTGATGTGGCAGGGGTAAAAAGGTAAAAATCACCATCCAATTGGCATGGGTAAATAAGGGTTGGGTGGCCATTCAAACACGTTTGACTTCTTCATCCCCTTCCTTTGCTCTAGAGAGAGAGAACCTACGGAGGATTCCATCTCTCCAGCAGGATTTTGTGGGCGTTCTCGGCAAGAATCGTTCTCCGCGTCTCTCTCTCTCTTGTCTCTCTTGAGGTTCTCTTTGCGATGAGCGATGGCGTATTTGGGGGTTGTGGGCTTGTGGCGGCGGTGAGTACCGGCAGCGTCAAGCGCCAGCGGTAATCCCATCTCTCTTTCGCTCCCGTGTCCCTTTCTTCCTCTCTCTTCTTGGTTTACAAAAGGCGTATCTTAGGGCTTAAGAATCTCTAGACAGTTCCTTCCGACCAGTTGTGTGCCCTTCTTTCTCTTTTCTAACGAAATTCACCGGCACCACCATAGCGGTCTCCACCACCACCACCACCACCACCACCACCGAACCCACATGATTTCCTCGTCAGCGTCGCCTTAGGTACATAATTTTCATTTGTGTGCGCCGCCGCTGTCTCAAACCGATCTCCCGAAGATCCTCTGGCAGACAACCTCCATCTCATCTTTAGGTGAAAATTTTGGTGTCAATGATAGTATGATTCCTGCCTTAAATTCAAGTGAAAATTTCTTTCAAAATGCCAAACCTGCGAAGCTGGTCTCCATCTAATTCATATTTATTATTCTGCATATGGTAACTGTTTACATATTGAGCTAATCTCGTTAATTTTCTCTGGATGCAGTTCATGAAGTGACTGGTTGTCTTGCGAATCTGTAGTCATATTGTCGTTTGGTGTTTATGTTCTTTGTTTTGTTTCTTTCTCAATTACATGGTTAAATGGTAGAGACAATAGTTTTACTTACAAGAATAAAACCACTCGCATTTTGTAGATTTTTTGGTTTTTGCGATGTTTAAGCATCTGTCAAGGTATTGATTTAGGGTATTGGGATTTCTAGGCCATTGAAATTGATTTTAATGCATTCAGTACGATGCAGAATTGATTGAATTAGTATTTACATCGTAAAATACTTGCTCAAACAGCAATATCAAATAGAATTGTCTTTACACTCAAACGGTTACATGAAATAAGGTTGTATTTAGCCTTCAGGCTCAACTTTAAAAGAAAAGCTATATAAATAAGAATTTTTCTTTACATAGTTTGCAATAAGATCATCAAATAAAGGATAGAGCTAGTGCTTACATGAATTTTATCACTCGGAGAATTTAAGCCAGTACTTGTTGTTGAGTTACAAATCTCTTAAGAATAGGCAAACTGAATACCCATTTATGAGCATAGAGGATACTGAAATGTAATATGAAGTTATTGATAAACAATTACAATCCTTTAAAGTTATGATTATTACATAAATTGTCTATAGTCTGAAACTTGGTGTATAGACAAACCCATAAATGTTGTCCAAGACATGCTTTTCTTAAATGGGATCGGCTGAATTGATCGTGTAAAGAAAACTCAAGCACAGAGATAGATTGCTTAATCTGAGTTTTGGTTCCTTTCTGTTTGTGCAGCACATGCGCCATGATTAGTATTTATGTTTCCAAATAATTCTTTAACTTCTTCTTTGGCTCTTTCTCTATTAAGAAAATGTGCTATGAATACACCATCAGCTGTTCTTATTGACATAGCGTATTGTAATAGATCGTGTTAGGAATTGCAAAAGGCCAATCTTG
Organism: Narthecium ossifragum; assembly: GCA_963920575.1. NCBI lineage: Eukaryota > Viridiplantae > Streptophyta > Magnoliopsida > Dioscoreales > Nartheciaceae > Narthecium > Narthecium ossifragum. The sequence goes on from OY986972.1 coordinate 23,428,975, forward strand.
AGAGAATTCAAAAGTTACTCCATGAGGTAAATTTTGTCAAACTGAAATGACAGAACAAGGGATCTCATCTGTATTCTAACTGACATGATACTTGATTGTTTGTCTCTTACAGTCCCTGATGCTTGTAATATTTTTGAACCTTGTTAGTTCACATCCTATTCTTTTCCTCTCTTTTCCCCTCTATTTGATGGTGTTACTTGAAACAATATCCTGACATGGCATTTTAATCAATTTCAGAAAATTGGTTAGGATAAGGTTGTAGCTGTTGCCAAGAAAGCTCATAAAGAAGAAACTACCATAAAGGTGAGAATGAAATTGAGTAATAATTTCAGTTATCATTCGATGTTTGTACAAGTATGAAAGCTTACTCTTATTTCAGCTTAGAATGCCAGAGTTGCTTTTGTGAGCTTAGTGTTAAAATTAATATGATGAAAATTGCTTTATTGATATCAATTATTCTAATCTTAGGAATCTTTGGAGTTTTAGCTGCCTTTTAATTGGGGAATGCTTCATTAGAAGTCCACAAAATAGAAATGAATTCATTATGCTGGGGTGAGGATGACCTCCTGTTTGTTTTAAGCTGCCTTTTGGTTTTGAAGAATGAATTAACTCAAGACGTGCAACAAGTTTCCAAACTGATTTCTCGATGTTTAGTTTGTGTAGTACATGGAATTTGTGTCTGTCTTTTTAATGTCTATCATTTTTTTATTTGTCAACAGTCTAACTTCGCAATCCTTTGTTGGAAGATCATGACTCTATTTATGGTCTTATTGCTAACTGAAGTACAGATTTGTTGAGGTTGCTAAATATTCAAAGACTTTGTTCAGAATAATATTTGATCTGGATTTACTGATCTTCAGGAATTATATGATTAAGGATTCAAGCGGATCTCTTAATTTAACTTTTCCAAAGTAACTAATTGGTATAAAGTCTTTCTTTTTTAACTTCTCCAGCATATTGAATAATTTAGCCCTTAATGCTAATTTGGTGAAGCACATGCAAACTCTCCTATTAGAACCTTGGATGAACTTAGCATTTCTGAAGTTCTTCCACCTCTATACTTCCCATCCAGTGGACTGAAACATGAAACCTTGTGATGGAACTCTTGTAGACTCTAATACATCAGAGCTCAAGTCATAAACACAATGTTCAAAAATTTGTGATGATGACACTCGAAACTCTAGTGCTAGAGTATTTGGACAAAGAACTGGGCATCGTTGTTTTGTCATAACGGCCAGAGCACACTCCTTTCTATACCACCAGATAAATTATTTATTCTTCTAGTTCTAGGTTTGTTTGACCTAAAAATCTGCTGGCTGAGGATGAAATCTTCGCATTTCATAATGAAGCTCTATGGGTTGTGATTTGAATGGAACACTTTTGCTGGTAAGACTGCTTGTTGGTGTCATGAAATGCGTTGGAACTGGGGACTTGTCTCCTACTGATGGTATTTTCCTGCTTCTGTAGTGTGGTACTTATTACTTGCAAAAAATGATCTCATATCCTCAATTGTTAACATGTTCATCACCTTTTTTGCAGTTGCAAGGATTTTGGATGCGAAAATAGTTACTGCTGCAAGTCCTATGGCACCTACTTGTGGTCTCTACCTAGGGCATGTAAAGTATGACTTCCAAGAAATTTCAAAACCAGAAGCTAATTTTCAGTGACGATTCTGGTCCTCCTGAGAAGGCTAGATAAATGTGCCTTACGGGTCATCTGACCATTCTGAACATGCAGTCTTTGGATGGAAATTTTACGGGCAAGGGTATAAACCGAGTGGATGATAAGCTGAAAATATATTGTTTATAGATACTATGGGTATTATACAAATTGTCCTGATTGTCATGCACATTTTAAATAATATTTAGTTTCTATAAGAGTGGTTGCTCATATTTAAATGGAAAGCACTTTTGATGTTCCACAAGATCCATTTGCTTAATATGAGTACAACTAAGGTTGGCTCTTCTTTCTAAATTTTCTATTCTTAGCTGTTGTCGATAATGACATCCAAATAATAAGCTAAATACAAATTTCGGCAACTCCATGCAACTCCATCCAAATAACAATCGCACAATACCATAGGTACAATCACACAATACCGTAGGCACAATCGCACAATAACATAGTTACAGACACAATCGCACAATACCAATCATAGGCAAAATCACATAATACCATACGTACAATCACAAAATCCCATAGGTACAATCGCACAATACCATAGGTACAATCACACAATACCATAATACATAGGCACAATCGCACAATACCATACACATAGGCACAATCGCACAGTACCATGGGTACAATCGCACAATATCATAGGCACAATCGCACAATAATATAAGCACAATCACACAATAACATAAGCACAATCGCACAATTATCAGTCACATGCACAATCACACAATACCATAGGTACAATCGCACAATACCATAAGCACAATCGCATAATACCATAGGTACAATCGCACAATACCAAAGGTACAATCGCGAGGCACAATCACACAATAACATAGGTATAATCGCACAATAACATAGGTACAATCGCACAATATCATAAGCACAATCGCATAATAACAGTCACAGACAATCGCACAATACCATAGGTACAATCGCACAATACCATAGGTACAATCGTACAATACCATAAGCACAATCGCACAATAACAGTTACATGCACAATCACACAATACCATAGGTACAATCGCACAATACCGTAGGCACAATCGCACAATAACATAAGCACAATTGCACAATTACCTGTCACAGGCACAATCACACAATACTATAGATACAATCGCATAATATCATAGGTACAATCGCACAATACCAGAGACACAATCGCACAATAACATAGTCACAAGCACAATCGCACAATACCATAGGTACAATCGCACAATACCATAGATACAATCGTACAATACCATAAGCACAATCGCACAATAACAGTCACATGCACAATACCATAGGTACAATCGCACAATACCGTAGGCACAATCTCACAATAACATAAGCACAATTGCATAATTACCTGTCATAGACACAATCACACAATACTATAGGTACAATCGCATAATATCATAGGTACAATTGCACAATACCAGAAGCACAATCGCACAATAACATACTCACAGGCACAATCGCACAATACCATAGGTACAATCGCACAATACCATAAGCACAATCGTACAATACCATAAGCACAATCGCACAATAACAGTCACAGGCACAATCGCACAATACCATAGGTACAATCGCACAATACCATAGGTACAATTGCACAATACCAGAGGCACAATCACACAATAACATAGTCACAGACACAATCGCACAATACCAATCAATGGCACAATTGGACAATACCATACGTATAATCACATAATACCATAGGTACAATCGTACAATATCATTCATACAATCGCACAATACCATAGGTACAATCGTACAATATCATTCATAGTCTGGCATTCATATCCGGTCTACATCAAAACGAAGATTAAAACTACAAAATTCCGAGAAATTGTTGTTGAATGTTGCTAGTATTGGTAGGCAAACATATGTACAGACACCATCCTTTCAGTCAGGTTTTTGACATTTCTGCTTTCAGAACTACAATTGACAAGCTCACCAAAACTTGCAAGTGAAACTCTTGATAAGTAACATTTTCTAGCTACAAAACCCTGATTATCTAAAGTGACCAAAAAGTTTGGGATGGAATCACTCCTTCGCATGCCTCTTCCACCACATCTACGGAAAGCTGTGCTGCCACGTCCCCGACTAGCCACTGCACTTGTAGCTACCTCCCCTTGTGCACTTTCAGACTGGTACAGACATCGAATGATAACTGAAAGTATTGCTCGATTTCATTCTCACCTTTATGCTAGTTCCTTTTTTATGAGCTTTCTTGGCAACAGGTGCAACCTTATCATAGCCAATTTTATGAAAATAATTAAAATGCCATGTCAGGATATTGTTTCAAGTAAGACAAACAAATAGAGGGGAAAATAATAGGATGTGAACTAACAGGATTCAAAGATGTTACAAGCATCAGGGACTGCAAGAGACAAACAATCAAGTATCATGTCAGTTAGAATACATATGAGATATCTTATTCTTCTATTTTAGTTTGACAAAATTTACCTCATGGAGCAACTTTTGAATTATCAATAATCACCATTAGCAGCTGCAAATTATGAGTCAATAATCACCAGCCAATAAATCCACAATGAACAAACAAAACCATTCAAAAGAGTTAAGAAACTTGATGAAAGTTGGAATAAAAATGGCAGCCATTGAAGATAAGAAACTTCAAATCTGATGAATTAATACTCATAGTTTCTATGTCAAATCAGCGCATTTGCTTGATAGAGAAAGAGCCAAATAAGAAATTAAAGAATTATTGGGAAACATTAATACTAACCAATGCCTCAAATTTGAATCGCACATATTCCATACCTTTCCTGATGGCTTCAAAAGCAAACCAAAGCTGTTGTCAGGGACATGAGTTAGCATAACCAAAAATGATATGATAACTCATCATCAACATCAATAGCAACATCACAGTAGTTTAAACCTTTAGATTTTTTTACCAAGTGGCAACCAATCCAACAAAGGGGACAAAATGTCTACCTTCACCACTAAAGGTTCTCAAACAAAGTTAGCAAAGGAATCGGTCCAACAAAGGGGACAAAATGTCTACCTTCACCACTAAAGGTTCTCAAATAAAGTTAGCAAAGGAATCGGCATAGATATGCAAAAAAAAACATAATGACATTAGCACACAGTCACAAGCATAAATCTGCTTTTCCTTGCTCTTCTTCAGGTGCAGAGAGGAGTCGAGGGCTTGGCAGCGGAGTGAATAACTCTTCAGGCAGCTGAAGATTGACAAACTTGGTAAAAGTTACCACCAGTCTCCCAGTAGGCACGATAGACAAGGAAAGCTGAACAAACAGGAAGGAATAATCAGAAAAGCACGTCTTGGATAGCATTTATGGGGTCATCTATACACCAAGTTTCAGACTATAAATAATTTATGTAATAATCAGAAGCTCAAAGGATTGCGGTTGTGTATCAATAACTTCATATTATATTTAAATATCCTCTATGCTCAAAAATGGGTATTCAATTTGCCTGTTCTTGACATATTAGTAACTTAGCAACAAGTACTGGCCTAAATCCTCCAAGTGATAAAATTCATGTAAGCACTAGCTCTATCCTCACTCTAAATGTCAAAATTCACATAGATTTTGGTTTATGGACGGAAAGTTTGGTTTCTGAAAGAAAATTCTAATGGACATTGTTCTAACATCACATTTTTCACTCTCTAGTTACCTCAATGATGTATTTCATATCTCATCTAGATGTAATAACTGAAAGGCACCATGAAACTGTATCTTTAGCAGCATCCTTTGATCGCAACTGATCAAACTATTCCATTTCATCAACTATACATATAAGTAATTTGATTGGTATGTGAATAAAGCATGACTTCACATATTAAGTAAAGTTCAGATATATGTATTGAGCTTTTGATGAATTCAAAGTATTTTACGTACAAAGCTGTGAAGCACAAAATTGATATGAAAACTAGACATTGAAGCAAAATCAAAAGAGCTGCATTTTACAAAGAATAGCAAGATTTGTTATCTCAATTGACTACTTTTGGCTTCAAAGAAAAAAATGTACTACTACAATAGTCAAGACTGAAGTCAAAGAACAAATTAACCACCGTTGATATGTCCAAAGTGACAGGAGTCCAATAGTTGTTGGGGCAATGAAGGCAAAGTGTCAAAGACAAACTAGCTACCACCCTGGTTCACCACTTTTACGGCCCAACAACTTGCTTCAAGAAATATTGAGCAATTGTGTTGGCGAGAAGCAAAGACAGTGTTGCAATAATGACAGTAACCCATGTCCTCCATATTCCAACAGAAAAGAAGTAAAATAATTAACACAAATAAATCATCTCGACTTTAACCATAGAAAGTTGGCCATCTTGAAGAGTGTCACCTCTTTAATGTCAAAGTCTAGTAACTCAATGCTCTTCGTATATATTCCTACTTTTAGTACGTTTGCACATGATATGCAAAAGACTCGTAGGCTATCACATTTAGGTGATTTTTTAGATCAGTTTTCATCCTTTAAATATCTTCAATTAAAAAGGCCATTGAGTTTTCATCCTTAAAACATCTGCCATTTAAAACTTCATATCCATGCAAAATCAAATTATTTCCTGGACAATTAGTCAAATATAATATATCTAACTGAGTTGTATATGATCTTAATCATGCAATTTATAACATAGTTTGTTCGAATTGAAATTACACTCTTAGTTTCCAGATCATATACCGAGGTTTTGTGTGCGCTTTAGGTATTTGATTAAATAGAGCCAATCGTTCTTATCATTCTTTACTTACAAGAGAGTAATCGATGAAAGATGAGTTACATAGTTTATATGAACTTGATCAGGTTATATGGTTACTTTGGAGAGAAATTGATCACTACTGCACAAAAACCAACATAAGGTCAAATTTGAACTACTAATTGATTTGTCATATCTAATTTTGAAGCATCACAATCACAAAGAAAGCTCACCAAGCTGCTTTAAATCACGTAATATGTGGAATGGAAATGAGTATGAAGTTAGTAAATGTGCTACTCCACTCTAATAGTTTCAAAATCTAGCAGAGAAAATAAGCAAGAAACGTATGTCAACAAGAACAACTCAAAAGTCAAGCTAATAAAACAACTTCACATATATCATCACATAAAACCATAAAACTCACCTCAAGATCCTACAAATGCAAGAATAAAGCCAGGCCTAGATAATAAGAATGTTAGAAAAATTAGAACATAAAGTAATCAAGATCCTACCAATGAAAACCTCAAAAAGAGGAATCTATGAAGCACTTTCTGAGATAATTTTGCCTCATTTACAGAAGAACGCTCTAGAACTTCAAGAAAAAACGAGATACAAGAGATTAGGAGGAAGAGAAATGAGATTCGAACCTTCTTGAGTATAACTGCTCTTGTAAGCTTAAAGGGTGATTAGAGAAAACCCAAAAACCTTTACAAACGCGTGACGAGAGAGCCTCTATTGCCGACAAGATCTCCAGTTCGTCAGTGGTGGGGCGTCCACTAGCGAACGGTTGGGGGTTTCCTCGGCAGCACGCTGATCCGCCAGCGACGGACTGCGAGGAGTGGCCCCAATGGGGGGTGGTGCCCTAATTTTTTCCATATGAGAAGATGGAGGGGGGTGGTTTTGAATGGAAGTGGCTTAGTTGGCTATTTGGTCACATTAAAAACCCTTGTAGCTGGCTATTTGCTCGTATTGAAAACTGCCACGTGCACTGTCACATGGGATCGGTGTAAAAAACCGGCCTAGTCAGTCGGTGTGAATATCACGGTTCGGCATTTTTGGTACATAGGATTCGACCCGTTTAAGCATCCGTTGTCCGTTATCCCCGACATCCCGCCTGGGAGCTTGGGAAAGGAAGGAGACAAGAAGGGGTTTTTGCGCTCATCTTTCAGTAGGGTTTATTGTTTCGTTGCAAGAAAATTTTGATTTCGTCTTCGGATCTTGGGGGTTTCGGCATACCAGCGTTCTCGCATGGCGGCATCTCGGGTACTTTAATCCGCTCCTGGTTCATGTTCTAGCCCCTTTCTTGGTTGACGTTGTAGCCTGCTAAGTTTTAGAGTAATTAGGGTTCTTGAATCCAGGATACTGGATACCTATTTGATGTCTGTTTCTTTGAATAATGAATGGTGTTATGTTCTATCTTCTCTCGACGAGCTATTTGTTTTTTCTTCTTATTCGAATGACATAAGATGGACATTCTCTAAAATGGTGTAGATCCAGATTGGTCGGCTGGTTCCTGTTCAAGAAAACCTTGTGGTAGATGACTCGGTCCCAAGTATTCCGATTCTTGAAGGAGCCAATGTCGTGGGACGCGATAGTCTTGCTGTAGTGGACAAAAGAGTTAGCCGCAAGCATCTTACTTTGTGTGCATCTGCTGATGGTTCTGCTGGAGTTGTGGTGGTCTGTAACTTCTATTATCAATCTTTAGGAATGTAAATTTCAAGATTCTGGACATTGTATGCTACCTTGCCTCTGTGACCTTTCACATGCTCATGATTTGGCAATATGGACTGCTTATGCTTATGGGATTGTTTGTGCTGAAACAATGTGTGTCGTTTTAGAATGGTTTCTTTATGTGATATGTGGTAATATTGGAACACTTAGTATTGTACTTAGGATGTGGTGAATATTTTAACGCTTATTTGTATTAAGTTAGGAGGATTGCATTTAAAATCCTTTGTCACTTTATGATTTTGCAATGGAATTATCATGTAGGAAGGTCCGAATCCTATTGTTGTAAAGTCGGGATTTGAAAGGAAGAAGCTATGTAGTCAAGAGAAAGCCGAGATAGTTAATGGAGAAATTCTTGAGCTTATTCCAGGGAAGCATTTATTTAGGTATGAGGTAGTTGGTGGTGAGCATGCATCTTCCTCAAGGCCAAACCCAAGATTCTCAGCTAATGAGAAGAAACTAGGCAAGGAGGAGGCGATAACCGGCAAAAGAAAGAGGAATGCTACTGACGACGATGCATTTTCTGGGTGTTTGCAGGTTTCTCACTTGATCTAATATTCAGATATTTATTCTGCCCGATCGTTCTGCATTATCATGTATCAAACTGGTTCATAGCTAAATGTTAATGCCTATAATTGGCCCCTTGTGCCATCTGGTTGCCTCTACATATTTGTTTATGATTATTGTTATTTGAATATCCAATCCTGGGTACTCGTAGTTAATGTCCCCTAGGCAGCATGTTGGACAAAATATAGGTTAGGTTTCTGGTAAACATCGAAGCTCTTTATTTGGATGTAGCCTTTGTATATTCTAGACTCTGAAAAAGAAAATTTACAGATCAAAAGCTTGACAAGAGCGACTTATTTGGACGGACTGTTTTATTAAACCTACTTGTGAAGGAAGAATAGCATAATCAGGAGACATAGAATCCCTTTCTGGCTGAAGTATTGTTATAACGTAAAACCCGTAATTCCTTAAGCTGGTTCTGCTTGCTTCTGGCTTTTAGATGGCAAATGCTTTGACGCAGACATGGATTTTTTCAGTAGCGTATTACCTATTTATTTTCCTGCTCTCATAAGTTTCATTTGTTTCTACGGGTCTAAGAAATCGTTTCATGCATGGTCTTTGCTCGCTGAGCAGGTTACCGATGGTCTGGTACGAATTTCTTCAACAGATAAAAAATCTATATCAGAACTGGCTACCAATCTTGATGATTGTGATGATACAGAGGCTATTCGCCATTTTAATGTTCCTCAAGATAGATCATCTCTGACCTTTCGACTTATGCGAGTCCAAGGCCTTCCCTCATGGGCAAATTTCTCCTCTGTTGCTATTGACGATGTGATTCAGGTATTATTTATATCTAGACCTTTAGTTGAATAGATGAGCCTGTACTATAAGCTGTCCAGTCATTTTGCATGTACACTATGAAGGCCTGATTTGCTGCTGTGGTCTGTAACTCTGCAAGGCCTGATTTGCTGTCCAAGGCCATTGATTTAGGCTACTATACATATCTGTTTAGCCAGGAGAATGTATGATGGAAGCTGTGCCCTTTTTTGGTTATTTTTTACTTACCTGGACCTGGCAGGGATTGTGTTCTTAACTTGTATTTTGTATCAGTAGGGAAATGTCCTTGTTGCTGTGATCTCAAATTATATGGTGGACATTGATTGGTTATTGGCAGGTATGTTTGTTATCTTCATGATTTAATTTTTCCAGTATAGTATATGTCGGCATTCCTGAACTCAACTGCATAGTTTATCTCATGGCTTGTCATTGGACATCGCCATAATTAGGCTTGCTGAGCGCAAAACATATGCAGTTGTGAAATGTTCTTCGGTATCTGATAGTTAAAAGTTGCAGGATTCTATGATTAAGTTCATTTTATTCTACTATTAGTTGCCCTATTTGGTGAGTAAGGGAGAGTGCTGACTGCTGATTAGATAGATGTTGAAGGAAGTGAAGAAATCCAGTGAGGATGTAGATACAAGACGATTCACTTAACTAAATTTTTGTTAACCATGCGGCATCTCTCTCTCTCTCTCTCTCTCTCTCTCTCTCTCTCCCTCTCCCTCTCAGCCTCTACTGCATAAAAAGGTGGTGCAGTGCTTATTGAGGGGCGTTTAAGTAAAATTAACAAGATAAATCCAAGCACTTGGACGATGCAATTTCAACGCAACAAGGGCTGGTTGTTTCCTGCTTAGGACAACAGCTATATCACTTTGTTAGGTGTGATGTGCTTTCATAAGCATGTAGGCACTCAGGCAGACAAGCATGCAGTCTTTCTTTGTATAAAATGGATGTCCCTTTGTATATGTCTATCTCTTTAACTCTGTTTTTATGTATATATATTGCTGAAAACACATATATGCACAATTTGTTTTGCAGAATAATTTAAGGGAAAATGACCAACTGTCAGTTGTAAAACTGTTAGGCAACGTCTAGGGGATTTGACTTATTATTCTCTCATTAACTTACAATTATAGCATCAACAGGAATAAACATTTATTCTTGGTTTCAGCTTTTACTCTGTTGTTTACAGTCAGCAACAAGCGTGTGATCTGAGAATGACAATTTCAGTATTTCACAGCATGTCCAGCTTTGAGGAAGATTCCGCATGTGCTTCTAGTTCATGGAGAAACTGGTGCAACAGTGGACCATCTGAAGGTTCTTCAACTCTAGTCTATTCTTATTTTCTACTTGTTGTCTTCTTTCTAAAATTTTTTTTCATAAATTGATTTATCTTTTAATGTATAACAGCAAAAGAAACCTGCAAACTGGATTCTGCACAAGCCTCCACTTCCAATTTCATATGGAACACACCATTCAAAGGCTATGCTGCTTGTTTATCCAAAAGGGGTGCGAGTTGTTGTGCATACAGCGAATTTAATATATGTTGACTGGAACAACAAAACACAAGGTTTATGGATGCAAGATTTCCCCAGGAAAGACGTCAAAAACCGGAGCAAAATTTGCTCTTTTGAAGATGATCTAGTTGACTATCTCAATGTGCTAAAGGTAATATCCTTAACGCATATTCCCATTGAACCCACAAGGAGGGAGTATCTTTCCATGTGGCCTTCATGCATTCAATTCAACATGTTCCATCAAACCGAGGCACATGGTTGGAATTGGTCTGCATATTCTATTTTCTATTTTAAAACCTTGCATCTAACTAGTTGGAGGTTTTTATTGGACGGTACATTTCTGATATTTCTATACAATTGTCTATATAGCAAGCATTTTTTCCTCTTGGTTTCAGTTACTTTGCTTTTGGTGCTAAATGAAATGTTCCATTCGTGTCACTTTTTAAATCAGATAAGCTACTGTGCTATTTATTCTGCGTGAATATTCCATGTCACATATAGCTTCACATCTTTTTACTTGAGAGTTACGATGGATGCATGAGCTTTCATAGTCATAGTTGGGCTATGAAAAATGTTTTGCTTTGACATGTCCTTATATACAGCTGTCAATAGAAGCAAGTGATCTTATCTTTGAGGTAACATAAAAAAGCATTACACCACACCAGGATTCAACTAAAAAAGATGAATTGGAAAGCAGAAAATCAGACAGTGGAAAATTAGTTCAAGCAGTTGGGATTTCTCAATTTTAATAACATTCAGAATTTCCCCTGCGGTGGTTGTGCATAATCCTCCTTAGTACAAACCAATAGTGATGTTACAATAAGGGGCACATATTCAAATGCTGGAATAACGTTAATATGTGATAAAGTTTCTCAATGTCATGTATGATTTTTTGAGCACCTTTTGTAATTATTCTTCATGCCCTTGTGCAATCTCATAGGGTATCTTTCATTTGCTCTCTCATGCGCCTCTGTCAGTTAGTTTTTTGCTTTTCCTGTCTCGTCATTGAGCAACAAGTTTATCAGTTAAAATTGCTGGTTTTTGCAGTGGCCTGAGTTCTCTGTGAATCTTCCAGATATCGGAAACATTAATTTTAATGGATCGTCCTTTAAGAACTTTGATTATAGCAGTGCAACGGTATCCTCCAACTCTTTAGTGTAATTTTGTTTTTGGTTGGTTTTTGATGCTTCCGTGTGTTCCTTCTTTATTTTTACGTATGGAACCATGTATAAATATCTTCTATACTCTATATTGTGTTTTATTTATGGAGAGATTGTACAGAATTTCTGAGCACACATGCAATTGTCATGAGCGATGTTGCATTGTTTTTCCCTTTTTTCCCCTCTTTGTTACTGCTATAGATATCAAGTTTTTGCTAATACTTGTCAAATATTATGCTTTCCTTCCTTCTGTAGTAAGGATGCAATCTGAATACCCAACTGACTTTGAAATTGAATTAGTGACAACTTTTGAACTTCCTTAGCCTTAATCTATCATTGCTTCTTGCCTTTTTCATGTTTTGCATAAGATATGTTTGATCCAATGATGTGGACTTGGTACTCCAGAAATCCTTTGTGATGCAGTTAGGTTGGGTCTACGCTGTTTTGCTTCCTTCATATTTCGGCCGTAAAAACCTTTTGACAATCATCAGAATCTTTATTCTTTGCTAATCCGACTAAGGAATAGCTAAATCAAAGATCTTTTTGATGTTCCATTAGACACTTCTTGCTGAACCTTACCGCATCTCACTGACATTATTTTCTTCATATTTTTTTGTTACTGATTTATTTTCAAATGTATTATTACCTATTATTGGTGTGACTTTCCTTGAGGAAGTGTCATTTCTTCTCATTCCTAGTTGTGATCATCATCAGGTCAGGTTGATTGCATCTGTTCCTGGGTATCATAAGACTTCCAACCTGAAAAAGTGGGGTCATATGAAACTTCGAAGTGTTCTTGAAAGGTGTACTTTCGATAAAGAATTCCATGGATCCCCCCTTGCTTACCAGGTATAATTTTTTTGGTCTGTTTTCATAAGCCAGATAAATTCTTGCACATTTATGTCAGATAACTATGTAGGATTTTTATTTTTCACCATTTTATATTACCTCTGTAAGATTTGCATGGGCATTAGGAATTTACAACATGTAGTAATGGGGCATCATTTTTGGATGAAGCCATGCCAGGTCTTTAATCATGGAGAATATGGCTTCAGAGTGCTTGCCACAAAATAGGAGATGGCCACCTGAATGATAGGAGAGTTAGCTTTTTTGTTAAACAGTTTAATTCTTGGCATCTTTTTACTATTGTCATTCAGTAGTTGCAGTCTGTAGACAACTCAGGCCTTTAGCTTTCTAGCAGTGTAAAACTAAAGGGTAAGGATTTATTTTCTTTAGCATTTTTAGCTAACTTTACCTTTGTCTGGCCAAAACTCTGGCCTATTACTTCATTTATGTGCTTGGTTTCTCCATGTTTGGTACTTTATGTATTTTCTGCTGTTCTTTTGCTTTTATTTTTTATGATCAATTCTATCCGCCAAGATATCCAATGAGTAATATCGCTGACATCCACATTGCTATTGATTGTTGCAGTTTTCTTCCCTTGGTTCTTTGGACGAGAGATGGTTGGCTGAGCTTGTTTTTTCAATGTCATCGGGAATGTCAGATGATAAATCACCTTTGGGAACTGGAACACCATCTATAATCTGGCCAACTGTGGAAGATGTTAGATGCTCACTCGAGGTAAGGCTATCAAACTGCATTCACTATAGTTACTGCTATCAAACTGCATTGGTGTTTTTTCCACACCTTCAACCTTCCATGACTACTGCTACCCGTGTGGTTTTCATCTGCATTACATGTTATGAAGTCAATAATTGTGCTGGGCTTTAATTAGTGGTACTGATGTCAATAAGCTGTAACCTGTTGTGAAATTAATGGTTGTGCTAGGCTCTTGATTATTGCTACTGATGTAAAAAAGCTGGAATCCAATGAAAGCTGAACTCGAATGATTCATTTATTTTGCTTTTCCTCATCCTTATCTTCCTTCAAAGTGCTATATATACAGCATGTATGGAGTATAACCCATACATGAGGTATTTACATGTGGCAGGAAGTTCAGTTCATAACATGGAACAACACCATGAGTTTCTCTCAATGGACCTTGCTGCTTTATTATGAGCTTCATTCTTCATTTTCTTCAAATTCACATCCTATAAGCCATCGTGTCATATTATAGGGTTATGCAGCTGGGAATGCCATTCCAAGCCCACAGAAGAATGTAGAAAAAGATTTTCTAAAGAAATATTGGTCAAGATGGAAGGCTAGCCATGTGGGCCGGTGGTATGTTTGCTAGACTGTGTTTCTTCTTTAAAGTATGTAGGGGGTGTTTGGTTGCTTGCATAAGCTAATGCAGTGCGTTGCATATGCTAAAGCAATGCAGTGCGTTGCATCTGCTAATTCAATGCTGCATTAGCAAAAATAGTCATTTTGGCTGCATTAGCTAATGCAGCAATTGAGGCCCTTTTTGCATTGACTGATGCATGCATCAGCTAATGCAGTGGCCAACCAAACACCCTTTTGTATTAGCTGATGCATGCATAAGCTAATGCAATGGCCAACCAAACACTGGTATAGACCAAAATGCTGCATTAGCTCATGCATGCATCAGCTAATACAAGCAACCAAACACCCCCGTAATGAATCTTCACATATGTTTCTGGGTCTCTCTCTGATTTAAAGTGTGAGAGTCAGGGTATCACTTTACGCATTGGAATATGAAATTATTCCTATACTGCCTATCTTATGTTCAAGACAATTCGTTGATTATATTTGTATATAAACACTTACTCTTAAATTAGCTGTTCTTTAACAGTTCTATTTTACTATCTTGTTTTCGCAGTATGAACCCTATCATGCTCTTTAAAATTGCAAATTAGCACCCTTTAAGATATTGAGATGTACGAATTATTAGTTCTTGGCATGAATATTGGTTTGATGCAAACTCTTTCACCATTTAACAAATCTGAACTCGACCTCTGTTTCAACATTATGATTGAACCTTAATTCGGCAGGCTATACTAATCATTAATCTCAAATAATGTGTAAACCAAATGTCGTGGACTAGGAATTAGTTGGAGCCATTGGATTAGGTTTTATCATGATAATGCATGATTATTTTCCATGCATTACCATGATATCAGCTGATGCTGGTCTCAATCCCACATGTGAAGAGGTTAGGGGCTATTGATAAATCATTAGATTAATGCACTATCTCCATTCAATTCCAGATGAGAAAAGTTGGAGGGCTGACAATAGATCAGTAGCTAGTTTTATGATGCTAATCGTCTGAAGATTAGTTGTTGCCCTTACGTATTTTGTTTTATCAGTTGAAGCAATCATTGTTCATATGCAAATATTCATCATGTTTCAATCAGTGGATTTGGTGATTCTGTACCCGTGGAGATTAATTGATTAGATGTTTGAGAAGGTCCACCTCGTGTCTCCTAAACCTTTCCAAATTTGTCCTCGATCAGATTCTAAGTTATAATCTATGACTTTCACTTCTAGAATATGTTCTTATTAGGTGAGTAATCTTGGTAGTGATGTTTCATTAGCTGTCACTAATTTATTTGGTTTAAAACTTATTAAGAAATCTCCGTTGCTGTTTAATATACTGGGGTTGTCCTGGATGATCTCTTATTTTAGAATTTCTTGCTTCCTTTTCACCTTTGTCATGCTTTAGAATGTTATTATTGACGATTTTCGAAAATGTATACATAATTATTGTGTATCTTGATGTTTCAGTCGTGCCATGCCTCATATTAAATCATACACCCGGTATAATGGTCAAAGCCTTGCGTAAGTCCTCATCTTCCCATTTGCATTATACTTATTGGTTACATTTTGGTACTTTAATGGTTAGCTGTTTTCTTTTAATTAATACATATACTTGGAACAGATGGTTTTTGTTAACTTCAGCAAATTTAAGCAAGGCTGCTTGGGGTGCACTGCAGAAGAACAATACCCAACTTATGATAAGGTCCTATGAGGTACATATAGACCTCTCTTTGTGATGATAAAGTCGGTGGTCTTTTCTAATATGCGTTAACCGTCTGGCCCCACATCCGTTCATCATTCTTGTTATGTTTGATAAGATCAGCTCCAACCAAGACAAATTGTTTAATGAAAATGCTTTGATATTTCTCTGATACGTTGACCCAAACTGAGATTGAATAGTTCTGAAAGGGGAAAGAAACTCCATTTAGTATCTCTCTTTAACTAAAGCATTGTTAGAGAAAAGTAGTTGTATAGTGACTTATTAACCAAAGTATACATTCTCCTTCATCTAGTAATAGGACCTTTATTCTAATAGGAAATTGGAAAAGCATAGACTTAGATGAAATATTTTGAGGACTAAATACTTGAAGAAGTAAACCTGAGAAGTTATACATAGTCTTTGGCTACTTTTGTCTTTTCATTGTTGCATAATGAGGCCAGTTGGTTGCTGTTTCTTGTGTTTAAATATTGCATTCTAAGCTTTTTCGATTAGGGTAAGATGGGAGAAAGAAATTAACTTCTTCAGCTAACTTGTGAATTTGACTATTTTTTATAACTAGCTTTTAGTTGTATTTTCTGAAAAGTAATTACATTTTCTACTGCAGTTAAAAGTTAAAACGTCTGAAAAGTTTGGTACTTATTGGCTATCGGCTGTATTCAACTTCTACACAATTACCTGTGTTCTTGCATTTTCCTCGTCGCTGATTTTCATGACCATTTGGGATCCACTGATCCTAATGTCTCATTGCATCTGTATCATCGACCTTTTCATTCTCACCCTTGAAAATGTCTTCGTAGTGTATCATTCTCATAATGTAATGCTCATCTTATGTCCTCAGTTGGGGGTCCTATTCTTGCCATCTACCATTCATCAGGACGGGTCTTGGTTTTCCTGCACAGAAAATGGGGATGTAAAACAGGTGTCGCATTTAAACTTTTGTGGTAGAGGGGTATTGCAATATATCTTGCTAGATAATTTTCTTATAGATTATACTGTAAATTCATCTGTGGCACATTTCAGGACGGACATTCATCAGCAACTCCCAATACACAGTGCAAAACAAAGCTAGCCACCCTCTGCTGGAAAGGAAAGAAAAGTACGGATTCATCCTTGGAAGTAATCCATTTGCCTGTACCCTATCAACTCCCTCCCCAGACATACAGCTCTGAAGGTCATCCAGTAGATTGCTGGCTTATTCATAATTCCTGTGGTCTTTACTTCCTCTGTATGTCACCTCTATGTTTCATTATCAACTGAAAAAAAAATCCACACTTTTTTCCCCAGATGTTCCCTGGTCATGGGACAGGAAATATACCAAGAAAGATGTATACGGCCAGGTTTGGCCGCGCCATGTTCAGCTTTACACCAACCAAGATGATTGACTAGTAGTACCATCGGTTGAAACAGCGACGAGGTGAGCTTGTGAGGCAACATAAGCAGCATGACTTTGATGCACGTATGGTCTCCAGCTGCAGTTCTAGCAAGTTCAGCAGATATTCCTCCAGAGCGAATCAAGTTTATTCTCAGTTCAAGTTAGTGTTAGTGGTGGCAAAATTCTAATAGTTGCTCGTATTACTTCAATTTCTGTTTGTTTGGATCCAATCATCTGGTTAATGCTTTCATTTGGTGCATTCTAATCTTTTTATAGGGTACTCTATAACTGTCTCTAACGTATGCTATTCTCTATGAAAGACTACGGAAGAAGACATCATAAAAATGCATTAGCTTTAGTGTTACGCTTCTGCATGCTATCATTACTCAAATAGTTTTTAGAAAGCCATATTGGCAAGAGACAGGAATGGGAATCTTGGTCGATTCTTAAGGAGCAGTTGGCTGATTTAATGATATATTAGCATTTAATATACTATCAGCTGCTCAAGTAGCTCTTGAAACTTTAGACCGGGAAAGTGGATTAGGCTCTGCGATTAGATCGGTCTAATCCTTTTACCCTGGCTTCGGGACTTTCTAAGGAGGTCATGGTCATCCATCCTGATAGCTAGAGCACCGATAACTATTTGAGGTATTCATCCTAATACCACTCTTGTCGAAGGAGGTATTCATTCTAATACCACTCCCGTTCAGTCGCTCTTAACTACGTAGGCCTTGTGAGTTGTGATAGAATAATGATCTGGGTCCACCCACCTGCCCATGAAAACCATATTTGCTTGCGCATACATGATACATTACATATATACGTACCATTATATCTATTTTTATATATGCATGTATTTATATATGTGAATAAATATAATATATACATACGTAAATACATACATATATAGATATCTATCTATATACATGTATGCATATATTTGTGTGTAATATATATATGTATTATATATTGTTAATATGTATGTATGTATAATAATATGTATGTGTATATATATGTATTATATATTGTTACTTCAAGATTAGAAGTGGAAATTCCTTCAAGTTTTAGGGGGTCAGTTGGAGGATATAAGGATCTCTTTTGAACACCTTCAACTATTTTCCAGCTTTTAAAGTGTTCTTCAATAACGTTTATTCTGGCAGTAGGATCTAATTCCTCATCAATCTGTCCAGAATTATGCTCGTCAGCAATTTGATCAATAATAGCATTTATTTCATCCTCTTTCTCATTAGTATAATGATTATAAAACCATCCAGCAAAAAATTGAAGCTGATTATTAATTTAGACATTTAGCCATTCATAACGGATTAGTCATATCGGCTCCAAAAATGAAACTCTTCCAAACTGAAATACGATTTTTGGGCCATAATATTGGAAAAGGAACAATTGTCCCTATTGATCGTAGTATAGAATTTGCCTCTAAATTTCCTGATGTTATTACTGATACTAATCAACTACAGCGTTTCCTAGGAGCATTAAATTATGTTTCAGATTACTATAAAGATTGGGCTCAAGATACTGCCATTCTTTATAATCGTTTGAAAAAGAATCCTGTCCCTTGGACTAATGACCATACTAATGCTGTTCGACTAATTAAAACTAAGGTCATCAATCTACCTTGTACACATCTGCTTAAGCCAGAAGATTGTAGAAACGGACGCCAGTAATATTGGCTATGGAGGGATTCTTAAACAAAAATGTCTGCCTTCTAATAAGGAAGAATTAGTTCGTTATACCTCTGGTAAATGGAACTCTACTCAACTTAATTATTCCACAATCAAGAAAGAAATGCTTTCTATTATTAAATGCCTTTATAAATTTCAGGAGGACATCTTGAATCAACCTTTCATTCTTCGTATTGATTGTAGCTCTGCAAAGAGTGTTATTGAAAAAGATATTAAAAATCTGACATCTAAACAAATCTTTGCTCGATGGCAAGCTGAATTAGCTGTGTTTGATTTCACTATTGAATTTATTCCTGGTAAACATAATGTTTTACCTGATTTTCTTACACGCGAATTTATTCAGGGTGCTCATGCGCCGGACTGAGCCCCCTCTTTGGGGGCGGTGGAGTCGTGGTGGTATGGATAATCGTGGTGGACGCCGTGGTGGTCGTGGATTTCGCCTTGCAGGAATTGATGGGCAAGGCTATGGTATTGCTGGTCAGGGTAATACCCTGGAATCTGGTCAGACTTCTGATCCTTCTAAAACCAATGAATCAGACTTCGGGAATAGCTGGAGAACAATTCGGCGAAGTAATACTTCTAAAGCTAAGGAAATTAATCCTCAGAATCGGCCTCATGAATCCTTTGCTGATGTTACTACCAAAGAAATTGATCTTGGTATGATAACCAAAGCAGCCTACGAAATAATTCTTTACATAGAACCCGAAGATATGTGCTACTCTGACAATCCAGAGAAATTGCGCCAAAAATATTTGGACAATTCCTATTATCCTACATCTGTTTATCATCCGAGAAAATGGATGGAAGCTTTATTATCTCAGAGAGAAGTTTATTTTGAACATTTCTTCAAAAATTCTGATGAGAGAAAGCCACCTACTTATAGTAAGTGTATTATCAAGAATATCTTGACCCCAAAAGAATGGGGATTCAGCACTCAGAAACCCATTGCCTTCAAAATTAACCAAGAAAGTTATACTTTCAATTATTGGGATTATAAGCATGCTTTTTACACCTCCCTATTATGCGAAAATGAAAATTTGAAGCATACGTGGTTTATTAAGATTTGCCCTGAAGTCCTTCATAAGGAATTTCCGGCTTGGATTTATGATTGGTGGCGCAAATATGGCGCTGAATTAGAAATTCTACCAGCACCAATTCTTGCACTCTATGATAAATGGGTATCTACCCATCCTATTCTTGCTCTAATTAAAGAAGAAGATGTGATCGAGGGTATGTTCCCCCTTTTCTTCTTTGCTGAGACAGAGATTCCTTGGATTTGGAAGTGGTTCGCTTCGGTGGATATCGACGAACTTTGCAGTCCTTGTCTTATTCGACAATATCAAATCAAATGGTGGAAAAGTCTAGACACTAATACTAAGGTCTCTGAAATTCAAGAGATTATCAAAGTTAATGAGAAATTATTATCAGAAAAGAGAAAAGGTCTTGAAGCTCCAAAAGAGAGATCAATGATCCGGCTTCAAAAATTGTTCGAACGACAATTTCCTCAGGCCACTGAGAATGAAATCATGAAGAAATGTTATGAACATTTAAAACATCAGTTCACTAGCCATTTCTCTGGCTCTGATAGAATTTCTATTAGCTCTGACGAGGCGATGCAAGATGCTCAAGACCCTTACGGTGATCAAGATGATCTGTGGATCCAAATCATTTCCCAAGATCTGCCCGGGAAAAAGAAGGATGGTCCTACCACTAGTGGAGCTTCCACTAGCCAAGGATAAGGAAGGATATGGTGGAACTTCCACTAGCTATGGATAAGCTTCAGCGGCTTATGATGTGATTCTAAAGGTTTTTGATCTGCCACTCACTCGACTGCAAACCAACTCAGCACACGAAGTGGCGGGCCCTACCTTTTGAGCATTATTGCTCCACTGAGCCGACAGGATTGAAAGAGAAATATTCTCTCAATAATGTAGCTTTACTTAGCCTTGAAGGCTTGTACCTCTATATAAGAGGAAGAACTCTTCTGAGTTCAGTACGCTGGTTTTCACCCACTCTCCTCTTGTAACCTCTCTTCCCCTTGTAATCAAGAACCAGTGGAATATAGCTAAGCCTTTGTAAGTATCTTCTTCTTCTTATTACTTTGTTTGGGTAATTTTTGGAACGCTTATCCCAAGGCTGGAACTTTCATAGTTCAGTTCTACCTTCCGATCCCTTCAAAAGGATCGGCAGCATCGAGCGCCAGTCTCTTTGAGATAAGATCTTCTGAAAAATACCCCTCCGTTTACTTTGGTATCAGAGCCATGTATGAGTAGTGTCGAGTAGTGTGTAGATTTTATTAGAGCAAGATGTGATTATTAGTAGTATTGGTGTTTATGTTCTTGTTTACTAGGATTTCGTTCTCTAAGTTTTTATACTGCTTTTGTGGATCGTCATCCAAGCCGCGTTTGGCACCGGTTGCTAGAGTTAGCGTTAGGGTAAGTCCTGTGATTCGTTGGCAGACGAGCAAAAGCTTATATTGATTTATAACGAAACCTTAGTAAGCAAGAAACCTGCACCAATACTTCTTCTGGTTCATCTTACTTTAATTAAGTCTACCCACCTCGAGTAATCATGGCTTCAACTTCTGTTCGGAAAATTAATTCACGAAAAGATAAAAAATTAAAAAATGCTCAATTAGCTGAATTTCCTTCAGAATTGGAAGCTCAAAATAACTGGGCTATCCCTGATGTTCCAAATAAGGAAATCTATAAAATTGGCTTTTTAGACTTAAAGTCCATGATAGCAATTAAAACTGTTGAAAAAACAGTAACCGTAGATCAGGAAGATCAAACTATTAAGCTTCTTGCAGAAGAAGATTTAGAACCTTATATGGAAAAATATAATTACGTCCATATAGGTTTAATTCAGGTGGCTTATAAACCACTAACTTTGCAAGGATTAAATGCTTCTCTTCTCTCTTGTCTTAGAGATGCTCGTTGTCTTAATTGGCCTCAATCCTTAATGGGAATAATGGAAACCAGCTTAAGTCATGGACCCGTATACTTTAATGTTTACCCAAATTTGAGTTTATCCTTAACTGATCCTAATATTTTGGAAGCTGTAAGTCTTAATATGAAGACTCACGGATATGAATTCTTACCTCAATCCGAGACCATAGCTATTGTTTATAGAATTCATTATAAGGTCCTAAGTACCTTAGCCCCTAGAGCAAAACAATATACCCTTCCAGGAAAAACAGTTTTAATAGAAACTAATCTACTGTCTTCCCATATTGCTACAAATAGACAGATAAAATGGACTGAAGTTAATTTTCCTGAGAATTGGTTACTAACAAATGCTGTCCCTCATAGACCTATTATTAATCAACAAGTTGATCAAATATCCCAAACTGATGATGGTGAAGTTACTATAACTTTTGATCCTAATAGGACTATAAAATATACTGATGTTACAACTTCTTCTAGGAAATCGGTCTCTCGTGAAGGTACCCCTCTTCAGGCTATTAGAATATCTGAGACCCAAATCCCTCATGGGATTTACGAGAAGGAATCTAAATCAGATTCCGAAATAAGTTTTCAGTTGTAAATGGATTTACGACCTAATAGTCCCCTCAGGAGATACCTCAATGAGGAATTTCAAAAGTTATATAATAAACAGTTTCGCGACTGGTTTTTTGCAACTTTCAATGAAGAACAAAGAAATTCTTATAAAGAATTATACTTTAGAGAATTAGAAGTTAATAATCAGCTTCAGTTTTTTGCTGGATGGTTTTATAATCATTATACTAATGAGAAAGAGGATGAAATAAATGCTATTATTGATCAAATTGCTGACGAGCATAATTCTGGACAGATTGATGAGGAATTAGATCCTACTGCCAGAATAAACGTTATTGAAGAACACTTTAAAAGCTGGAAAACAGTTGAAGGTGTTCAAAAGAGATCCTTATATCCTCCAACTAACCCCCTAAAACTTGAAGGAATTTCCACTTCTAATCTTGAAGCAACTGCGTTTATAAAACCTGTTGAATCAACAAATGAAACAATCAAAGAGTTGAATAAAATTTTTAAACAAAATAATTACTCTAATGTTTTTTCTCAAGTAATAGGGCAACAATTAACTCGTCTAGAAAAAACTATTGATAAACTTATCAATAAGCTTGGAGAAATTATTCCTAATACAAATTTGATAAAAGATAAAACAGTTAGGCTTCATACAAAACCTGCTATTAAACCAAATGCTTCAATCTCAAATTTTAAATTAGGAAAGGAGTTATCCGAAGAACTTATAGATT
This sequence comes from Narthecium ossifragum, assembly GCA_963920575.1. NCBI lineage: Eukaryota > Viridiplantae > Streptophyta > Magnoliopsida > Dioscoreales > Nartheciaceae > Narthecium > Narthecium ossifragum. Next base: position 23,452,322 of record OY986972.1, read on the forward strand.
CTCTGAGTAAACAATTTGCTCAAGCTAAAGTTCAAGTGCTTAATGATTCCATAAACCTCAAACAATCTGAAAGTTCTGATACTGAGGATATAACCTTAGAAACTGAACAACAATTTCAAACTGTTAATAAAATTGAACATCGACCTCGTAATATTGAAAAATTTTATTATAAACGACCTTCTCCTATAGATCTTTTATTTGAAGAAAACGATACATTTCTACAACAAGATTACTCAGGACGTAATATTTATGAATGGAACATTGATGGTATGAGTGATCATCAAGTTCTGAATATGGCACATAGAATGATGATGTATTCTACTATTTGCCATAATAATGGTAATACTGATCAACAAGTAGCTTCTTTTCTTACTTGTGGTTTTACTGGTAGTCTGAAAGGTTGGTGGGATAATTATCTCCAACCTGATCAACGCACTGAAATCCTTAGTGCTGTTAAGCTTGAAAATAATCAACAACAAACCGATGCGGTTTACACATTAGTTTTAACTATTCTTGACCATTTTACTGGTAATCTCACTGGTCAGGGGGAGCGAACACGCACTTTGTTGCAAAATCTTCGTTGCCCTACTCTTACCCATTTTCGCTGGTATAAAGACGTTTTTATTACCCGCGTTATGCAATTAAATGACGCTCATAGTAGTCATTGGAAGTCAAAATTCATTGATGGATTACCTAATCTATTTGCTGAACGTGTGAGAAATTATATGCGGGAACAGAATGGTGGTATAATCCCCTTCGAGTCTTGCACTTATGGAGCATTAATAAATGCTTGCATTCATGAAGGATTAAGTTTATGTAATGATATTAAATTAAAACATCAATTAAAAACGCATAAACTTACTGAAAAGAGACAGCTTGGAGAATTCTGCGAGCAGTTTGCCTTTGATGAACCTCGAAAGCTGAAACCACCTCCTGAACGAATAGAAAATAGGAGAAAACCCTTTTTTAAAAAGAAATTTAAGAAATCTATACCACAAAAGGGTAATACTCAAAAACGACCTAAAATAGATAAAAGTAAAGCAAAATGCTTTAAATGTGGTAAAATTGGCCACTACGCTAATCGATATTATACTAAGAAAAAAATTAATGAAATAGAAGACGAGGGATTAAAGAAATCTTTATATAAGGTTATGATTACTACTGATTCCGACACGGATAATTCAATAGAATATGCTGAATCTACCACTGACTGTACTGAAGAAATATCTTCAGAAGATGAACATAAATGTACTAAATGTTCTAAGAAGGATAAAACTGATTATTGGAAACAGATTGTTGAAATGAATAACCTTTCTATTAATATGATATCCTTCAATAAAGATTTTATTGCTAAGCTTTTGACTGAAGGAGACATAGCTCCTGATCTTAAAGCTCAGTTGATTGATATGTGTTTAAAACATAATCAAAAGATTGAAGCCCCTCGAATTGACAATACATATAGACTGTTTGAAGTTTTAAGACGAAGACAAGAAAAGACTGTTAAGACTCTGTCTCTTGCAGAACTTAACAAAGAGGTTAATAACCTTAAAAGCGAAATTAAAATGCTTAAAGAACAAAATGACTATATACTTTCATACATTGAAACAAAAGATTTAGAAATTCCACCAAATACCAGTAACCAAGCGGTTTTTGAGACCGGTCAATGTTCTAAGAGTCCCGAAGAAGAATTTCTGGTACAACTTGTACAACAAGTTACTACTCAAAAATGGTATGTTGAAATTACTCTTGTCCTCTCAGAATATGAGACTATCCCAAAATTAATTGCTTTAATAGATAGTGGTGCTGATTTAAATTGTATTCGTGAAGGAATTATTCCTTCTAAATTCTTTGAAAAAACTACTCAAGCTCTTAGCGGCGCTAGTGGTAATAAATTAGAAGTTAATTTTAAGCTTCCTAAAGCTTATGTTTGTATACAAGATACTTGTATTCCAACCTCATTTGTGTTAATTAAAGATTTATCTCAACACTTAATTCTTGGAACACCCTTTTTACATCAAATTATGCCTCTTGAAAGGGTAGATGCATCTGGAATAAGCGCCAGATATAAGAACTCTCCAATTACTATGCAATTCATCACAGAATCACAAACTAGAATCCTAAATGAAATTAAAGATATTCTGCTCAAAGAAAATCAAATAAATTTTTTGAAAGAAGAAATTTCTTATGTTCATTTAGAACAACAATTACAGAAGCCCGCTACTAAAGATCTAATAGAACAGATTGATAAACAATTTCAACAATCAGTTTGCGGCTCTGTTCCTAATGCTTTTTGGGACAGGAAAAAACATATTGTGGAATTACCTTATGAAGATTCTTTTGATGAACGGAATATTCCGACTCGGGCAAGACCTTGCCAAATGAATCAAGAATATCTTGATTTATGTAAGAAAGAGATTGCTTCTCTAATAGAGAAGAAATTAATTAGAAAATCTTACTCTCCATGGAGTTGTACAGCATTTTATGTGAACAATAATGCTGAGAAAGAACGAGGTGTTCCTCGTCTAGTTATCAATTACAAACCTCTTAATAAGGTGCTTAAATGGATCCGTTACCCTATCCCTAATAAAAGGGATTTACTTAATAGAATTTATAAAGCAAAAGTTTTTTCTAAGTTTGATTTAAAATCAGGATATTGGCAAATTCAAATTAACGAAAAAGATCGTTATAAAACAGCCTTTACCGTTCCTTTTGGACATTACGAATGGAATGTAATGCCATTTGGTTTGAAAAATGCTCCTTCTGAATTTCAGAATATTATGAATGAAATTTTTATTCCTTACACTAACTTTATTTTATCATATATAGATGATATACTCATCTTTTCGGATACCATTGATCAGCATGTGAAGCATTTAGAAATATTTAGACATTTAGCCATTCATAACGGATTAGTCATATCGGCTCCAAAAATGAAACTCTTCCAAACTGAAATACGATTTTTGGGCCATAATATTGGAAAAGGAACAATTGTCCCTATTGATCGTAGTATAGAATTTGCCTCTAAATTTCCTGATGTTATTACTGATACTAATCAACTACAGCGTTTCCTAGGAGCATTAAATTATGTTTCAGATTACTATAAAGATTGGGCTCAAGATACTGCCATTCTTTATAATCGTTTGAAAAAGAATCCTGTCCCTTGGACTAATGACCATACTAATGCTGTTCGACTAATTAAAACTAAGGTCATCAATCTGCCTTGTACACATCTGCTTAAGCCAGAGTGTCAAAAGATTGTAGAAACGGACGCCAGTAATATTGGCTATGGAGGGATTCTTAAACAAAAATGTCTGCCTTCTAATAAGGAAGAATTAGTTCGTTATACCTCTGGTAAATGGAACTCTACTCAACTTAATTATTCCACAATCAAGAAAGAAATGCTTTCTATTATTAAATGCCTTTATAAATTTCAGGAGGACATCTTGAATCAACCTTTCATTCTTCGTATTGATTGTAGCTCTGCAAAGAGTGTTATTGAAAAAGATATTAAAAATCTGACATCTAAACAAATCTTTGCTCGATGGCAAGCTGAATTAGCTGTGTTTGATTTCACTATTGAATTTATTCCTGGTAAACATAATGTTTTACCTGATTTTCTTACACGCGAATTTATTCAGGGTGCTCATGCGCCGGACTGAGCCCCCTCTTTGGGGGCGGTGGAGTCGTGGTGGTATGGATAATCGTGGTGGACGCCGTGGTGGTCGTGGATTTCGCCTTGCAGGAATTGATGGGCAAGGCTATGGTATTGCTGGTCAGGGTAATACCCTGGAATCTGGTCAGACTTCTGATCCTTCTAAAACCAATGAATCAGACTTCGGGAATAGCTGGAGAACAATTCGGCGAAGTAATACTTCTAAAGCTAAGGAAATTAATCCTCAGAATCGGCCTCATGAATCCTTTGCTGATGTTACTACCAAAGAAATTGATCTTGGTATGATAACCAAAGCAGCCTACGAAATAATTCTTTACATAGAACCCGAAGATATGTGCTACTCTGACAATCCAGAGAAATTGCGCCAAAAATATTTGGACAATTCCTATTATCCTACATCTGTTTATCATCCGAGAAAATGGATGGAAGCTTTATTATCTCAGAGAGAAGTTTATTTTGAACATTTCTTCAAAAATTCTGATGAGAGAAAGCCACCTACTTATAGTAAGTGTATTATCAAGAATATCTTGACCCCAAAAGAATGGGGATTCAGCACTCAGAAACCCATTGCCTTCAAAATTAACCAAGAAAGTTATACTTTCAATTATTGGGATTATAAGCATGCTTTTTACACCTCCCTATTATGCGAAAATGAAAATTTGAAGCATACGTGGTTTATTAAGATTTGCCCTGAAGTCCTTCATAAGGAATTTCCGGCTTGGATTTATGATTGGTGGCGCAAATATGGCGCTGAATTAGAAATTCTACCAGCACCAATTCTTGCACTCTATGATAAATGGGTATCTACCCATCCTATTCTTGCTCTAATTAAAGAAGAAGATGTGATCGAGGGTATGTTCCCCCTTTTCTTCTTTGCTGAGACAGAGATTCCTTGGATTTGGAAGTGGTTCGCTTCGGTGGATATCGACGAACTTTGCAGTCCTTGTCTTATTCGACAATATCAAATCAAATGGTGGAAAAGTCTAGACACTAATACTAAGGTCTCTGAAATTCAAGAGATTATCAAAGTTAATGAGAAATTATTATCAGAAAAGAGAAAAGGTCTTGAAGCTCCAAAAGAGAGATCAATGATCCGGCTTCAAAAATTGTTCGAACGACAATTTCCTCAGGCCACTGAGAATGAAATCATGAAGAAATGTTATGAACATTTAAAACATCAGTTCACTAGCCATTTCTCTAGCTCTGATAGAATTTCTATTAGCTCTGACGAGGCGATGCAAGATGCTCAAGACCCTTACGGTGATCAAGATGATCTGTGGACCCAAATCATTTCCCAAGATCTGCCCGGGAAAAAGAAGGATGGTCCTACCACTAGTGGAGCTTCCACTAGCCAAGGATAAGGAAGGATATGGTGGAACTTCCACTAGCTATGGATAAGCTTCAGCGGCTTATGATGTGATTCTAAAGGTAATGGATCTGCCACTCACTCGACTGCAAACCAACTCAGCACACGAAGTGACGGGCCCTACCTTTTGAGCATTATTGCTCCACTGAGCCGACAGGATTGAAAGAGAAATATTCTCTCAATAATGTAGCTTTACTTAGCCTTGAAGGCTTGTACCTCTATATAAGAGGAAGAACTCTTCTGAGTTCAGTACGCTGGTTTTCACCCACTCTCCTCTTGTAACCTCTCTTCCCCTTGTAATCAAGAACCAGTGGAATATAGCTAAGCCTTTGTAAGTATCTTCTTCTTCTTATTACTTTGTTTGGGTAATTTTTGGAACGCTTATCCCAAGGCTGGAACTTTCATAGTTCAGTTCTACCTTCCGATCCCTTCAAAAGGATCGGCAGCATCGAGCGTATATATATATATATATATATATATACCTTATAAGGAGTAAAAACGGTTACAACCGTTTCCCTTATTAGTTTATTTACATGTTCATTTTCCTACGTTAGTTATATATATATTCCTAGATTTACATATAGATATTCCCTAATTTACCTTATAACATGTTTATTTTCCTTAAGTTAGTTTTATATTTTTATGACTCATCATCTGAGTCATTACATTATACACACGTGGCATAAGTTATTATAGAGATAGTGGGCTGATGTGGCGTAAGTTATTATAGAGATAGTGGGGGCGGGCAGTTAGTCGTGCTAGGTGGCACGGGCCCACCACCTAGTATATATATATATATATTATATATTATATGATCTAGTGCATCCTATCAGATGGATAGGAATGTCTGATCCAAATTAAGTTCGAATATATCATACGATTATATTGGACGATCAAGATAAAGTTACATGGTTAATGAATGATTAGAAGAGAAACAATGATTATCGAGGATGGTGGTTAGTCGTGGGGGCTCATTTAGTATATATATTATATATATGTGCATGTGTTTAATATATGTAAAAGAGTGTGTTGTGACATCTGACTAACATCCTGCGTAACGGTGGATCTGGTGTAGGACCTGAATCACTACTCTAGCTGTTCGGCGGTGGGGACAAACAGCTGATCACTGAAAGCGTTGGATCAACGCCAACGTGTGGGACCTACCTTATTCTCTCACGCATGGAGTGCAAGCCACCTAACTTTCCCGGAAAGGACCACCATCACTCACTGAGATTCGCACTCGTATCCCTCCACCAATTTGCCGCACGATCTCAGCCGTACAGCTCGCCAGCCGCCCCAGCTACATGCCAACCAACGGACATCATCTGGTCATCTAGAAACTAGAATAAAGACCGGTCCAGATGGGATCCCCTGGAATCGGATCCCCTCCGTTTCTTTACTAATAGAAGTCTGGCTGAACGACTCGATTCCCTCATATGATATAACTATGGTATGGTTAGGGTAACTCGACCAACAGACCGAAATTAACTATGGTTCAACGACTCGTTTCCGGGTTCCCCCAATGGTATGGTTAGGATAACTCGACCACCAGACTGTTATTAACCATGGTTAGTAGTCGTGTGGTCCAGAAATGGCAATAGAAAAATGAAACCGCCTTAAAAACGGAGTCAAAACCCTTGGCTCCTCTGCTCATTTTCTATATAACCATCGGTTGGGGGTGGTTTTAACACGCATCCTGAATTCCGTGGCCCTTATCTCTCGATCTCTTTCTTTGTGTCTTCCCAGTTTTCGATCAGGTGATGAATCTTTCCTTGATCTATCTTGGGTATGTTTTAGATCGATTTCTTTCTGTGCTTTGGTGGACCTGTTTGATGTTTAAAGTTGGGATCTTTCTTCTTGGTGTTGACGGTATGTTCACGGTTTCTTTTTTCGTTGGTTTTTTTTTTTGACCTTTTTTCTTTGTTAGCGATTTAGGCTTCGTGATCTGTGATATGTGCTGAATTTTGGTTTTGGACTGGGGAAAAAAAGGGATTTTGGTCTATGTTTCAAGAGATAACTGGGTGATCATGACTCTGGCTGCTTTAAGAAGAGAGATTCCTCTCAGTTATTTAGGGTTTTTGGTGGTGTTTCTTTGCGCGTTCCCAAAAAGATGTTTTTTGTAGTTTTGGGCTGGATCTTGTGTAAAAGATGATATGTCCTTGATGCAGTATTATTTTCTTTGGATTTCTCGTTTCTGGTTGCGGTGATGTTTTGTCTTTACGATTTTGACGCTTGTCACGAAGCAAAACTTGTTTTAATGGTTTTTGGCGGTCATGTTTTCAAGGTTAGATCGGATAGTTCCTGGAATATTTTTTGCTTTGCACTACAATTATTCTATGGGTATGATTAGTTCGTATAGTTGTATGATTTTAAAACTTCCCTTTATTTTCTATGTTTATGATTTGATGTTCTTCTTTTTCTTTTTTCTTTTTGGGCCAATCAAATCTACTTAATAATACTGCTTGTGTTTATGGTGACCATAAATGCAGTCACCATGCAGATGTATTTGGTGCTCTTGTTGCATGACTAAGGCTGATTTCCTAGGTGCTCCGGTTGCTTGCAAAACGACTAGCCTTGGCTAAAAGAGCAATACATGCGAAGCCTAGTGGCTTTTTCGCTCTTGATGCATGATATAATGAAGGAAATAGAGGGAATTTGATTTTACTCTTGTGATTGATCTGTATGATTTTTTGCTGATGGTTTGCAGAAGATTATGTGTAAGCTGTTGATATTTTCCACCATTTTTCGATGAAGTAGTTTCGTCTCTTTGGATGAAACGTTCTGCTTTTTTGAGTTTTAGGAAATTAGGCTGTAAGACTGTACTTGAAGAAGAAATTTATGAGCCAGTCAGTTTTCAATATTTTATGATGTGAGTGGTAAACAGAGTGCCTTTGCAAATTAGGTTCCAGATGTAGAATAAGGTAGGTGGAGATTGTAGATGAAGAACCTATCGATGTTCCTCTTATCTAGAAGAATTAAGGATGCTACTTTTTAGCCTGTATTTTGTTGTCTATGAAATATACTTGAATGAATCTGTGTTGATTTTCAGATTTGAATCTCAAAAGCCAGTAAAGACTGTTTTAGTTCGTTCCCTAAAAACTCGTCAGGTGTTCATGTCTGAACTCGACGTCCAGATCCCAACTGCTTTTGGTAATTATCTGTCCTACGAAATTGCTATCCTTGTTCAATCTTTTATAAAAATATCTGCTTAGTGTGTATGCCTTGATTTCTGTTTCATAGATCCCTTTGCTGAGGCAAATGCTGAGGACTCTGCTGCTGGCACCAAGGAGTATGTCCATGTGCGCATACAGCAGCGCAACGGCAGGAAGAGTCTGACTACCGTGCAGGGATTGAAAAAAGAGTTTAGCTATAACAAGATCTTGAAGGATCTCAAGAAGGAATTCTGCTGCAATGGTACTGTCGTCCAGGATCCAGAACTGGGCCAGGTACAAATTTAGTGTACATTATATGGATCTTTTGTGGATATTTTCATTCTATGCAGTGGTTGCTCATCTTCTTTTTATGAAATCACAGGTCATTCAGCTTCAAGGTGATCAGCGGAAGAACGTTTCAAACTTCCTTGTTCAGGTACCATGTTATGCCACAATTTATTAGTTATGTGCTTCTGACATGCAAAAGTTACTCTAATTCTTTCTCAATGTAGTATAAGCCTCAGTATGAAACTTGTAATGAGTGTCAAATTTGTTCTCTAGCAGTTCGGTCCTTGTTCTGCTCTTGGGCATGACATTTGTTGTTTTTTTCTTGATCTTCGTTGAAAGATAAGAATAGATGTACTGTTGGTTAAGCAGTGAAATCAGTCCATACATGACATGTACTGGCTTCAATCTGTGTTTGCATCCTACTGCTGTATTTCGGGATTAATGTTTGAAGTGAATTACATTTGGAATGAATAGATTGGAATTGTTCTTTTAGCTTTAGAAAGGATGTACTTTGTTAAACCTTTACCTCTATCCTCACTTAAAGTGGACGAGCAATACTGATTTTATTCTCCTCTCTTGCAGGCTGGAATCGTGAAGAAGGAATCCATCAAGCTTCATGGTTTTTGAGTGACCTTGCCAATTAAGAAGCAAGAGGCATATTACTCTGGAAAATAGACAACTTTTGCTCTCTATCTTTTAATTCCTGTTGCTTGTTATCTGACGAGTGGCTTAGGCCGCTTGAACCGAGATGGCTTGTTTCCTTGAAAATGTTTACAATAAGAACATTTGCTATAATAAATCAGTATTTGCTGCAGTAAGTTCTGTATCTCTCTTCACACTCTGGTGATATTTCTTTTTAGCCTTTTAATGTCTTGTGCCGTCAGTTTCTGATTTGGATCGTGTCATGAGTTCTTGTTGGAACTTCTTTGAAAGAAGTATCACTGTTTGGCATCTGAGGCAAAGGAATTGGATTCCATCACAAGAGTTCTTCAGATGCTTTCCAATAATGGAGATCACATCAGTAAATGAATGACATATTGTTAAAACCAAAGGCAATTCAATCTCTACATCCAGATCGAAAATTTCGTTATAACAAAAAAATGGAATTCCATTTTGTTTCCGAGGGCGATGGTTTAATTCAAAGGGAGCATTCTTCTGGCAGCTTGGGGTACCTTTCATAGTCTTTGCAGTAATCATAAATGACGAAGTTTCTCCAAACCCAGCTAGAATCCTCCTGCTGGTCTCCGGTGAGTACCCATGAATCATACTGATCCCACCAATGCTCCGTGGTGGTGGAGACGCAGGGCGGGTAAGGATCCTCCCATTGGCAGCCATCGACATTGAAGTCCCTGTATGAGGAGATGAAGGGTGCATTCTTCCAGTCAGTCTTCTCCAGGCCTCCCCTCGTCGCCCAGTCATCAGCGTTCCATATGCTGGATAACATGTACATCGGCTTCTCGCTGGGGAAGAAGCTGTTGGGCTTACCGGAGTTCTTGTACACTCTTATGGGCACTCTGTCTGCAAAGAACCTACATGGAGATGCTAGTATCTCAATATTCTGTTTCCAGGATTGTTCTATATAAGAGCTTGGGGGGAGAGAGATGCTCACTCACACAATCTGGTGGTCGTTCCAGAGGATGGAATAGGTGTGGAAGTCTTCAGTGGGATCAAACCACAGCATGTGTCTCATCTCTCTTCCTCCAACTCCACTCTTGTAGATGTTGGTCTGTATGGTGTATGGCTGGCCTGATCTGTTCCCCAAGAACTCGAAATCCAGCTCATCCCTATCTGGACTAGCCCCTAAATCTGAACACATCTGCAAGCAAAAGAACAGGAATGAATGGTACTGAAATATTCTTTCAAAGCATTGTTCTTAGCATGGTCTTTGAAGTCACTCACGTAGTAGGCCGTTACAACGCCGGCGGAGTCACCGCCGACCAGCTTCAGCTTCATGCTGAACCACCCGAACCGATATCGCTGCTTCGTCTGAAATCCACATCCTGCTTGCCATACAAATCCATATCAACATCTACAATTGCATGTGTTGTGAAAAAGAAAGGCAGATGAGTGATCTTAGATCAGCAGGGATTCATATTATACTATGAAGAATATATTTCTCGTGTTCTACATTGCAAGATGTTCATACCTGCATCCTTGTCCAAATGGAGGTACCACACTTGCCCATCTGGGGATGTCTGGAAATGGTCTTCGGCACCGGTGACCTCAAAGCTATCCGTAAATGAAAACGGTGCGTCTGCCATTGCCACCCACAAGGCAACCATGAAATTTACAGAGCATAGAAGAAGAGCCCATGAAGCCAACCATGATCCCATCTTTGTTCCCAATGGAACTCACTACCAAGCTAAACTTCAGTAGTTCACTTGATGAGTTTATTTATATACATCATAGATCAGATCTGGGTTCCATTATTATATCTGGAGACAGGTTGGGGGTTCCAGGCTGCCTATGGGCTGGCCATGGAGATTGAGGCAGGGAAGCCAATGGGGTGTGGGGATACCATGTTCTTAGTGAGGGTTGCATGAGAAAGAGATGAAGAGGAAAGTTGTGAATGATTGGGTCTTTTGATAATGGACCTCTTTATTGGGTCTCACAAGAGTGGGGTTTTCAAAGCCAACTTGGAGTTGAGAGAATTTTAACTTTGAAAGGGTGGGTTAGCTGGAGTAAAGTATGATGCCCATTTTAGCTTTAAAGAAGATCTAGTGGCTCCGGCTCACATGTTCTGTACTGCTCTGCATCTCTATAAAGAGATTTTTCTGGCATCGAATGCATGGATTGGTCTGGTTCTTTGCCGACACTTTTGAAATAAGGTAAAACGTGGTCCACAGTCACGTTACATGAAGTTTGAAATGATACGATGCGCATTCTCCATGACGTGGATGTGTATTGTGCACGTCTGATGTGTCATCCAAGTCAGCACTGACGTGGCCCACCATGTCAGCAAGTTTTTGACGGAAACTATGGGTCGAACAAGAAGGATAAAGTTTTATGTATATGTCCTCGTGGTATGTGTAATACGCATGTCCTTTGATCGATATCTCACTGTCGATTCGATCATTGGTACATTCAATCGGTAATCGCTAGTGAGATACTGATTGGTTGATCTAATCAATCGGTATATCATTACCGATTCGATGACATTGTAATGTATATGCTATTGTCATGTACATAAATCGTGACTGGAATAAGAATCTGGACTTGGGATTAGGGATGAGCAACCAACTCATGGGCCTGTGCACAGTCATTCCCTTTATTATTCGTGCCACCCGGTTTGAAAGCCGCACCGTTCTGGATAATTGGACTTGGGCTGGGGTTGAATAAAACTTTCGGGCCGTGACCCGCTAGCCCCATTCATGTACCCAATTCATTGACCAGAGTGGGACCTGACCAGTCCATGGACACCCTGATAGCGAACCAAGTATACGCGAAGGCCCGGCCCGATCAAACCCTTCTCTAATTTTGATTCCCACGGAAATAATAGCCAGAAATAATGCAAGGAAAAAAGTGGAAAAATAACCAGAAACGAGATGTTAGGCTCCAAGCTCTTCACCGTCGTCGTCTCTAACCCTCCTCTTCTTCGCCGGCGGAGCACTTGGCGATTCAATCCCAAACCAATCCGACCCATTCCAGTCGTAGTAATCTCTTGCTCAATCCCTAGCGAGACCCCAACGGGACCGAACCCAAACGCCGAGCCCAACCCCCTTGAAGCACAGCCTCGCAGCTCCCGCCGGCCGGTGAGGGGAAGCGCCCAGCTCAACCAATGGTCCCGCGCGCGGGCCATCCGTTCCGGCCGCCGACTCGGCTGGCCCGCCCTTCGCAAGGAGTCTACTACCGATACTGGTCGTCCACCTTCGTCTTCGCCGTCGAATCCATTGGCGACGGCGACGGCGGTGGCGGTGGAGGAGGAGGAGGGGGAGGAGGAGGACATGGAGGAGGTTGAAGGGAAGGCGATATATATGGTGTCGGACGGCACGGGGTGGACGGCGGAGCACTCTGTCAACGCGGCGTTGGGCCAGTTCGAGTCTTGCTTGGTGGATCGCGGTTGTCCCGTTAACACCCATCTCTTCTCCGGCGTAAGCACTCCTCTCTCTCTCTCTCTCTGGGTTCCACTCGTCTTCTTTTTTAATCTTATTCCCAAGATTACCAAAATATCCACGGATTACTAGTTTTTATCCACCAAATGCGGCCAAACAATGGAATGTGAATAACTTTTGGGAATAAGTTCTGGTCCTCAGAAGGGTGTTATCCTCGTAAACTATAAAAAACGGAATAAACTATTCCTAGTATATTCCATTAAAAGCTATAGTTTCCATGACCTTCTTCTGTACGCTTATGTAATAGTTCTTGGCCACAAAGCCCGGTTCTTTTGGATTTGAAAGCAACCATGATTACCACTCTATGCTCTCCACTATCTCCTCCTCCTACTCGTCTCCATTCTTCTTCTTCTCATGCTTTAAGCTCAAATCATAATTCTCTTAAGTTGCACCAAAACAAGGACCAACCCAGAACCTCTTCTGAGTTTAGCCGCCTTCTCCAGTCGTGTATAGAGACGCGGTCCCTGGAGGAAGGGAGGAAACTTCATTCTCGTATCCAGCAAGTTGGGTTTGAGAAAAACCGCGACTTGCTGCCTAAACTCCTTAAGATGTACTCTGTGTGCAGTCGGGTTGATGATGCTCGGCGGCTCTTTGATAGGATTTCCAAGAAGAACTTGGATGTTTACACTTGGACTTCAATGATATCTGGGTACATTAAAAATGCCAGACAAGTTGATGGTATTGCGCTTTTCTGTGAGATGGTTGAATTTGGATTGAAACCGGATTCTTACACCTTCTCGGCAGTGTTAAAGGCCTCTGCGGATCTGGGTGTCGTTCAATTGACAGCTCAGTTGCATGCCCTGGCTATTAAGTGCGAGTGTATCTCTGGTTTGTCTGTAGAGAATTCCCTTATTCATGCATATGGCTCTTTGAAAAATACCATCGGTGCACGCAGAGTGTTTGATCAGATGCTTGTGAGAGATATAGTCTCATGGTCTTCGATGATAAATGCATGCTCTTGTGCAGAAAACTTTGCAGAGTCAATCATGTTGTTCTCTCGAATGCAATTTGAAGAGAATGTTAAACCTAACGAACTTACCATAGTTTCTTTGTTGCCTGCTTGTAGCTTCTTTTCCTCTTTGAGGAAAGGCCAAACACTGCATGCTTATGCCGTTAGAAAAGGCTTTGATTCAAATCTTATTGTTGGCTCTGCACTTGTTACTATGTACTCCAGATGTGGTGATCCTGATCATGCTTTTACAGTGTTTGGTAGCTTGCATGAGAAAAATGTCATTCTTTGGACCTCAATGATTGAGGGGTACTCAGCAAATGGAAAATTTGATTTAGCTTTGAACCTGTTCAACACAATGCAAGATGAAGGGGTACAGCCAAGTTATGTAACTTTGGTTGTGATTCTGTCAGCTTGCAGTCATGGCGGACTGGTCAATGACGGCTTGGAGATTTTTGAGAGTATGGCCGAGAAATATGGCATTGAGCCTCACATTGAACACCATGCTTGCATTGTTGATATGTTGGGGAGGGCAGGAAGGCTAGATGATGCAGAAAAGTTCATAAAATCGATGAGTTTAAAACCAGATGGAAGTGTGTATGGTTCTTTGCTTGGCGCTTGTCAAGTGCATTGTAACATAGAACTTGGCGAGAGACTAGCATTTAAACTTTTTGAACTAGAACCAAATAACTCTGCAAATTACGTGATCCTATGTAACTTGTACGCCTCAGTCAGAAGGTGGGATGATGTGGGGAGGGTGAGACACATGATGGTTGTCAAAGGAATATCTAGGAGTTCTGGATGTAGCTGGATTGAGATAAAGGACAAGGTTTACATCTTTGGTGCACATGATACATCACATGTGGAGTCTGATAAAATTTATAAGGCCTTGGAGGAGTTAACTGATCTGATAGTCAAGGCAGGTTATGTGCCTGCTACGAAGTATGTGTTGCTTGATGTGAATGAAGACAGGAAAAAGAAGTTCCTCTGTAGTCATAGTGAAAGATTGGCCATTGCATTTGGATTGTTGAAAGCTCCTCCAAACATGCCGATTAGAGTTGCCAAGAACCTTCGTGTTTGTGGGGATTGCCACGATGCTATCAAACTCATCTCGAAAGTAACTTCACGCCAGTTAATTATCAGGGACACAAATCACTTTCATCACTTTTGCGAAGGATCCTGTTCTTGTGGAGATTACTGGTAAATGGTGCGAGGTATGAACAAGAAAATGAAGCAAGGCAAAAGCAGTATTGGTTTGGCAGCTAGATAAAATACGTGAATAATCTCTTTATAAGGTGTATAGTGCCGGACATTATTCAGTGATTTTACGCTCATGACAATTGATCCAATGAGGGGAATTCAATTACTTAAGAAGTAATGCAATTTACTCAGCCACAAGTACAACGGATAGTTGGCTGATTCAGAGAAAGCGCAGTGCAATGTTTTACTGGGCCTGTCGGTCTGTTTCTTAATGACTCAATACATATTGTCAAGGATGGCACGACGCATCTTAGTGAATCTGGTCTCTGAAACACTCTCACCCAGTTTCAGCATATTATAACACATTTAAGCAGTCCTTTTTAGCCTTTTCTACTCATTCTAATTCACTAAGCCCATCTTGCCACGAGCTGAGTTATATTATTCTTCAGGAAACTGTCGGTTACTTAGCTCAGTGTAACATTCTCCTAGAAATCACTAGACAAAGAGCTCTGATCATTTCTCTAACCTTGTGAAGCCATCTCATGACAACGTAGCTTGCTTTGTTGACATGTGAAATACCTTGAGGCCTGTGATGCAAGTTTTATGTCTTCGATCATCTTCAGGTTGAAGATCTGGATAGACTGATGGAGATCATCAAGCAAGCCGCTAAAGAAGGCGCACTTCTCCTCTACACCCTTGCTGATCCTTCCATGGCTGAGTCCGCAAAACAGGCTTGTCAACTCTGGCAGGTCCCATCAACTGACATTCTAGGCCCCACCACTGAGGCCATAGCTGCACATCTTGGTGTTGCTCCATCGGGTATACCTCGAGGTGCTTTTGGTGGCAGGAAACCACTCTCAGAGGAGTACTTCCGACGCATTGAAGCCATTGATTTCACCATTAAGCAGGATGATGGCGCTCAGCCACAAAACCTTGACCGTGCCAACATTGTTCTTGTTGGTGTGTCGCGCACCGGTAAGACGCCATTGTCTATATATCTGGCACAGAAGGGATATAAGGTGGCCAATGTACCAATTGTTATGGGTGTGGATTTGCCAAAGACACTGTTTGAGATAAACCAAGAAAAGATATTTGGGTTGACGATAAATCCAGCCGTTCTGCAGACCATTAGGAAGGCAAGGGCCAAGACTCTGGGGTTTGTTAATCAGATGACAAGCAACTATTCAGAAATGGACCATGTGAAGCAAGAGTTGGAGTTTGCCAATAGGATTTTTGCCCAAAACCCTGTGTGGCCTGTTATTGGTTCGTAAGCATTACTTTGAGTAATAGCCTATTGGTATTGCTTAATTTCTTTGATGATACGAGTCTTTAATTTGATTGCAGAGGTTACAGGGAAAGCTATAGAAGAAACTGCTGCAGTTGTTGTAAGGATGTACCACGATAAGAAGAAAAAATGCTTGATGCCGCGCATTTCGAAACGATACTAAGAGAAGCATACAATATTTTTCATCGAACCTCCTATATGAAACCATCTCTGCGGATTGTGCCAAGGTACGCTTTATTGGCTATTTATCAAAAGTTTCAGAAAGGTCAAACGAGCATATATGACTGGCAGCACTACCTATTTAATCCTCATTGATAGGCAATATTGTACACAAGCTAATGTGCTAGTCACATGTTAAGACGAACTCTTTGGTTTTATCTCCTTCCAATTGTTAAGAAATGCTTCGAACATGTGTACTATAATAAAA
Source organism: Narthecium ossifragum (assembly GCA_963920575.1). Classification (NCBI taxonomy): domain Eukaryota; kingdom Viridiplantae; phylum Streptophyta; class Magnoliopsida; order Dioscoreales; family Nartheciaceae; genus Narthecium; species Narthecium ossifragum. Next base: position 23,468,774 of record OY986972.1, read on the forward strand.
CTCCGAGCATGCCATATTTACACTATATTACAGCGTGATCAAACAAGGTTGGATGCACTAGGATACCGTCATAGTAGGTTTTAAGTGATCTCCATTGAAATTGAAGGTCACACTGACTACATTTCTGGACTTAAACCTTAATGTATAAATGGTATAGATTTTTTTAAAAAGAAAATGTCACAAATATTCTCCACTTCACTAGATTCTTTTTAGATATCGGTAGAATCAAATCAACCAACACTTCTACTGTTTGGTTGATTTGATCCATCGGCAGTGTTCTATCAATAGACTAGGTGAATCAATTAGTACATATCTATCGATTGAAGGACATGTATATCGTGTGTATGCCCTTATCCATGTACCAAAATCAACATCCTTCTTTTTACCCTTTCCACCTAATTCCAAAATGGGATCGGCATGTTACGTACGTGAAAACAGAGGAACACCTTCACAAGCCATTCACAGCCAAGATCAATAACAGACCAAGCCACACCACAAACTCTATACCAAATAAATAAATAAATAAAAAGAAGAAACTGATACACCATGAAGCTTGGTCTGGGACATTACTAGGCAAAGGGGGCCACAGCATCAGGACATTCTCAAGAATCTCTCATCTTCTTCTTCTTTTCCTAATAGTCTCCCCAGCTTTCCTCTGCCATCGTCTGAAGTACATCTCTTTTGTCTCCTGCTTTTGTTCTCATCTCCTACACTGGAAAGCATGTTCTATCCATTTCTCTGGTTGCACCTTTGAAGTGGAATGAAGGCTTGGGAAAAGCCAAGCGTGCCCGCTAAAGTTTCATATTTCCTGCCATCTTGTGGGATAAAATGGTCCCGAGTTTCACCGGGCGTTGGCCACATCGGTGGTCATCTTGCTCATGGAGAGTGTGAAGTACAATAGTATCAAAGTTCCCATGCTCGACCTGCATCCATAAACTAACACACATAAGGAATTATTTTGCCGGACCCTACGCACAGATAAATTCTCTTTTTTTTTTTTTCCTGTGTGCATCTAAAGTGTTTGTTGAAAATGTTTTTGTGCGTAAGCTGACGTATTAAATGTGACACCACACGTCAAGGGGTATTTCTGTAAAAAAAAAGGTCATAGTATGAAAAAACAAAACAAAAAAGGGCCCTTAATTGCCCAAACGAATTAGAAAAAAATGTTCGTGTACATGGCTGAAAGTGGCCGTGTATTATTTGACTTACGTGATGAGGATTAGCAGATATGAGTAGATTTGGAGCATTAAAAGTGACCATATACGATGAGCATGTCTACGTGACATGTACTCCCAATCACTTCTCAACGAATTATGAGGTCGCTCTGCCTTGTTTCCTCTTGTCCACAACAACCAATATCTTTTTATTACTTGGGATTTGCCTAGTTTTATTCTTAATATGGTCCATCTGGACAGCTATAAGAACCGGATTAATTATAACCCTCCAGCTTTCTATATCTATTTTCGCCGTCCAAACAAACCCGACCTTTCTCTTATCTCTTCGACACGCTTCCTTTTTTTGTCCAGCAAATAATCATTAGTCATCCTCAAAGCACAGCCGCTCCAACTCTGGGGGCCGCACCGCCCCTTGGATCACGCCGGTCCCACCGATCTTGGCCGTCCGATCGGTAGACCCCACCCCATCTCCTCTTTTCAGCGTGCCGTATAATCCAAGCGGACATTGTCTGGAAGCAATCGCCAGCACGGGTCGTTCTCGTGCCACGATTGCGACCTCATCCATCCAACGGTGGTGAACCCACTGGGTCCCACTGGCCTCGTTAACCACTACCAATCCAACTAATTAACAAAGTTCTAACAAAATCCTAGTTAAGTAGCGTAGTGGCAGAGTGGTAAATTGTGTGTGAGAGAGAGGACGAGAGGGCATACAGGGCGGCGAAGAAGAAGAGTACACGCCGGGGATCGAGCCACGGCGACGGCCGCTTCCCACTTATCCTCCGGCACCGAGCTCCGCCCGCCGCTGTTGAGGTCGTTGTAGGAGGCACGGAAGCAGGGCTCTCGTCTACCTCCACGTGTACTAGAAGAGCGGCTTTCTCGGACCCACCTGGATAAAATTAAGCAACAAAAAGATCCATTCCATGAATAAACCTACGCTACGATTCTAGGCAGAACGGAAGGTCCTTTTCGGGCGAGTCGACAAACCGGCGGTGGCGACGTCGCCATCGGCCGACGACTTCTCCTCGGTGGGTGGTGGCGATCGCTGGGATCCTTTCCTCGATAGGGTTTTCTGCAGCCTTTTATTCTACCAAAACCAAAAAGCAAAAAAAAAAAACTCAAAAGTTCATCAGAAAGAGATTTCGATCGATGAGATCGAGGAGAGGAGTTCTTTTCGCCTCGTGGAATTCAAATTATTAAATTCAAACTTTCAAAGTCCGAGAAAGAGGGAATTAAACCAGAAAGGCGGGCGTTAAAACTCAAAAGTACCTACTCGCCAACAAAAAAAAAGGGAAAACAAAAGAAGAAAAAACGAGAGGGTGCTAGAGAGAGAGAGGTACCGATGAGAGGCGTGGGCTGGCGGTGGAGTCCTTGCCGTCGGCGGCGGCTGAGGAGGAGGACACGAGGCGTCCGACATCGATAGTGACGAATCCGTCGGCGTCCTTCTTGGACCGGGCGATCTCGTCGACGATCCTCCGAGGAGAAGCATCGAAAACCTAGAAGAAGAAACGCCGCGCGCCCAATGGAACAGTAAAGCAACAGTGGAAAACAAGGTATACACACCATATATAGAACGGACGGAATCAGAGGAGAACTCACCGGCCTCGCAGCGTCCGCCATGGATTCCTTGGCAAGAAGAGAGCGGAGAAGACTGACCGCTCTAGTCTAGAGAGAGGGGTGGCGTTTGGGTTTGTCTTTGGTTTTGTGGGGAAACCAATCTTTGGATTTTTATAATTGATCTCCAAGAAGAGAGAAGAAGATGAAGAGAAGCAACAGAGTAGTGGATAAAGAAATTTAAAAGCCCCTCTCGTGTGGGGTCCACTGCTGGCAAACTATTTCTCGCTTTGAGATCTGGGGGGTTTTGATCTCGATGCATGTATCCTGTGGTTCAGGTTTTGACAACTATCTAGCAAATCATATGCATGCATAATAAGTTACAAGGGCATTTACTTTGGGCCAGAATTAATGATTCAGAAAAAAATGGAACCAAAAATAAAAATATATAATATATTACATTATATTTTAATATATATTATTTGTGGGTATATTGATTTTCGTTTGTAGCCATTCATTTTTTTTTTGAAAAGAATAAAAATGAATGGCTTGAAAATGTTATGCACTCTCTGGTCTATACTGAAACAAGAAAAGTCTGAACTGAAAAAGGAAGGTGATCGACTGTTTTATTTCCTAGGAAATAGGAACTCATCCATTTTTTTTGAATTTAGTCAAAGCCATGGATGATTTCTGTTTGCCACGTGGAGATTTTTATGTGAAATGGGATATAAACGCAAGTGTGAAATATTGGTTTCTGATCGAAAGAGAGAAGGAGATTGAGAGAAAGTGACATTGCCGATTCATCTCCCTCCCTCCATTCTTTTCTTTATCCCCTTTTTTTTTTTTTGAAAGTTTGGGAAAAGCAACATATATTTTTTTATTTAGAGAGTATATATGGAGGAAGAGGAAATCAACCTTCAACATAAAATTCGAATGAGAGGGAAGAGAGAGAATGGAGGAAGAACCCAAATCCATCGTCCCCAAATACTTCAATAGAAAAGGCATAAAATGAGACAAAAAAAAAAAAGGATAGAAAGAGAGAATGGAGGAATAGGAATTGGTGGAGATAACCTTAAACCTATATATAACTTTTTCTCTTCCGTTCTCTTGATTTTAATCCACAACTAATTTTTCCATAATCCCGCTAAAAAGTTCATCGTTTCATCCCATTAAGAGAAAGACAATGGTTAGAAATAGAAGCTAATTTTTTTAATTACATAGAAATAAAGAATGATTTTTTTTTAATTTAATGGAGCTGAGGTGGTATCAAACTCCCACCGAATAATTTGACTTCTAGATCAAAGAAATGGTAAAAGGGTGACACTTATTTTTTCTAGAACGTGACTTTTCAGAAGCTCCTATGTTTTTCTCACTTCTCATTTAAAATATTTTTTTCAGAAGCTCCTATGAACTATATATACCATTCTCTTCTTACCAAGGTTTTTATATGGCTAGCAAGGTATGATGGCCTGGTGCTCACGAGAGCACCACTTGAGATTAAAAGAAGAGAAGATAAGTTAAAAATAGAGATGGAGGCCGTCCCATTGCCACATGGCCGTTGGCAAGAAATCTCGTTAGCTTATAGGTTGTGCATATCTTAAGTAAGGGAGTTGAATGGCCTGGCGGATTTTATACCTAGGGTTGAGGCTTTTTATCTCCTGATGTTTTTGATGAAAGGGATGACCTCTTTGGGCCTTGTATTGGTTGGTTAATTGGGGGGTTGAGGGTTATTGTAACAGCTTTGACTAGGTTGAGCTGATTTAGATCAACTTATCAACAAAAAACACGATCCTATTTTGCCACATAAAAGTGAAAGGCATGCATATGTGAGGAAGTAGGCATCAGCGGCGCAGGATATGCATGCGTGGATTACTAATTAAAAACAATCAATTAGTATCTTCCAGCCTTGGTAATTAAGTGCTCCTTATCTCTCACATGATGTATTGTGTGTATAAGACTATCAGTATCATGCATGAGGACTTAGCTTGTGCTTAGAACTTATAATTAGTAGGCTTCTTTTTTTTTCTTGTAAGTGATTAGGTGAGCATCCCTTGTCATCTAACACGGGTAATTAACCACCCACTCTATTTTTATTTTTTTTATAACTCAAATGCCACGTGTGTGTGATTACATGACTCATAAATCACGTCATAAAATGTTCTCTTGTAAGATAGGGATCACAAGATCATACGACTAACAACCGAACCCACACGTGTCACAAAGCGTTCTCTTGTAAGATAGACATCACAAGATCATACTACTAACGGCCGAACCACATGCTAATTAATGCAAACAAAAAGGGAAAACAAATCTTAAGTCATTGGATGAATCGGGCCACCTAATTCCTCTCCATGTATATATCTTTACACATGAATAGCGCCTTCTCATGGAGCTTAATTTACTATTGTCTACTATTAGATTCCACATGAACTCACGCTCTCTTCTGTTTGTTCTTCAAACATTCTACACCGTCATTTTAAGTTTTTAGATTGAGTGGTTATAACATAGGGGTCGATCAATCTTTTTCTCCCTCCTCTCATGAGTTGCCTGAGCCAAGGGGCGGAGAGGTAGTTGGCCTATCAAGTCAAGGATGTGGTATACATGAGGCGTAAAATTTCATAGGTTCATTCAGGCCGGTTTATCTGTGACATCAACATTTGCAAGGCCGGGTTGGGTGCTTTGTGGACGGTGATACTGTGGGATCCGATCAGGATGCAGACAGTAATTCTCAAAGTATACCTTCTGGTCTTATAACAAGGACCACATGCATGCATAACATGACAACTTAATGCAAAACATAAACTTGGGATCAAATTAATTAAATTATCCAAAGATTTTTTTTTTAAAGACCACCATTTGCTGGCAATAGCAGCTCTAGGGTTCAAAGCATCTATATATAATTGCTCTAAAAAATAGATAGGATTGAGAACGTAGGGTGACTTCAAGATGATGACAGTGGCACGACTATATATAAAGCTAGAAGTCTTCATTCACTGGTTCTTTGCATCCGTCTCTATCAAATTCTTCTTTATTTTCCTCTTTGAATGCTTTGCAAAAGATCGAAGCGGATCCTAAAATTGATTCGGACGCTAAAAAGGGACCTGTCTGCCATGCATGTCTATTAACTATCAACATTTAAGATCAATTGATTGATACACATCGATCCTGTGGACATCGTTAAGTTGCTGCTGGGACTTAATCTTGGTTTAGGGCTTCGAAACCCGGCCAAAAATCTTGATACATGCTAATTAACTTATAGCTATCTTAATTTTTCTTAGTATGGATTCAGAAGTTGTGAACTTTTTCTCGGACAATTTAAAGGCTTTTGGCAGAGTATAGATCTCTTTTGACATGCCATCACATATCTAATAGCATATATAGCCCACTCATGTATCCATCCACTTTTTTTATTTCTTCGTTATAGGAGTAAGTAGGCAAGGGGTCTTTTAACATTAATCTTTTTCTTCTCTTTAATGACAATGGCAGGATTAATAAGTTGGCAGGGAATCACAATAAGTTGGAAAGATTAAGGGGAAACAAAATCAAGATCTGAATACAGTAAGTGATGTTTGTTTCTTTTTAGTGAAAAAAATTACTAAGAGAACTGATATTTTCATAGCTATTAGTTTGCATGCTTTATTATTTTCTTTGTTAATCTCACTGGAGTATCTTATAAAAAAATTGCTGCTATGGAAAAATAATGCTTGTTTAATTAATTTCTAGCAAGAAACAAATTTACTCGAAAGCCTTATTGTTTATATTCACATCTTTCTTGTTACAAAACGTACCTGAAAAAAATCAGAAGGAAATTAATGTCTAAATAAAGCATAGAAGGCCTTGAAAAAGCTCAGTACATTCACTCTAACTACTCAATCCAAAAACTCAAATCAGTAACTGAGGACGAGCTTATAAGAATGCATGGTCTAACAGAATTCAGAATTCCTTTCAAACCTCTCAAATCCCAATGCATCTATAATAAGTTGCCATTAATTATTGATCAAATGATTTAGACAAGTCCATGCATGGTTTATCGTATTTTATAAACTGTTTAATTCTTGAAGAACTCCATCGCCTTCGCACGACGACAGTTGAGAAGCATTGACCTTGATCATTCCTCAAGCTTTCGCAACTTTCTTTTTTTATGAATCCATGAAAGATGACTACATTAATAGCCACATGCAGACCTACATTTAGTTGCATGTGTAGCCTAGTACGTAGTAAAATATGCCACAAACATGGATAGGAAATTCTTGGGACCTTTCTAATTGATCTCATGAGCTGTGTTGCATGCGAGTGACGTATATAAACAAGAAGATAGTCCTATGGCATGCTAATGTAAATGTGCATCCAGGACTAATTATAAAGAGGAGGAAAGTAAAAACATGAAGAATGAGAGTGTGTGTGTGTGAGAGAGAGAGAGAGAGAGAGAGAGAGAGAGAGAGAGAGAGAGAGATTTCTTTAGTATATACTTAAACCAGTCATATATATATGTTCCAACCATCGAATCACATGGGTTTATGGGGTGTTCAAACACATAGCAGAGAGGGAGAATTTGGATCATGTTTTTGTTGGCTGTCCTTTTGTTAATGAGGTGTTCAAACTCATAGTAGAGAGGGAGAATTTTGTGTTACCGGTTTGAAAACCGGAGATAGTGCTTGATATGTTGTTTGGGCAGTCAAGTGATAGGGTCCCTAAGAGGCTTAAGGCTATCATCGGTATGGAATGTGAATAATATGAAAAGATCAAAATATAATTGTATTTTGGGAAGCAGGGATAGAGACGGCAAAAATCGACCGCACCGATGGATAACCAAGCCGATCCGCACCGATGGGGACGGGTATGGTATAAATTTTTTACCCGTGAATACGGGTATGGTTTACAAAATTAAAATCCACGTAGGTACGGGGCGGATTATGGTATTGGGTAATATCCGCCCCCGTCCCGCCAATGAAGGTTGGTTTGGTGGATTTTAGAGAGTCTATTTTTGTAATAATACTTTAATAGAGACTAAATGCTAATGACTGTTTGGTGGATTTAGATTTTAGAAATTTTAGAGAGTGAATGTTGATGATAGTTTGGTGGATTTAGATTTAGATTTTAGAGATTGAATGGTTTTTTTTAGGTTTTGCGGATAACCGTGGGTTGCGGGTAATATCTGTGTACCCGCGGGGACGGTTATGGTCCGCGATCCCCATTATCCGCACAGGGACGGGACGGTGCGGGTATGGGCGGAGGAGTGCGGGGACGGATATTCCAATACCTGCCCCAATCCGTCCCGTTGCCATCACTAGCAGGGGACTCTACTATGGCAATTGCTTGCAGGATCATGAGATTGGCCTCTGAGTTTCTTTCACAGCAAGATCAAGGCAATTTGGCAAGGCGGAGTTGTGCCGGCAGGGTGACTACTAGCTAGGTTATTCAAACTGATGGTTCTGTTGAGATAGCTTGGGCATATGGGAAGCCGGTAACGGTCGACTCTGTGTTTCAAGGTGAGATGGTGACTATTTTGGAGGCGTTGACGAGGGCGAGTTCCATTGGGGTGAGAAACCTTATTGTTGAGTCGGATTCCTTAAAAGATGTTCAGGTCTTAAATGACTTGAGAGGTTGGTCACCTGATTTAGATGGCCTTGCTGAAGAGATATGGATGGTTATTCTTCGATTTGAGTCGGTCATGTTTTTTTTTATATATTTCTAGAATATGTAATTTGAGAGCAGATAGAGTTGCTCATGCATCACGTTGTACCATGAATGTGTTCATCTAGTCTTGTGGATCCAAGCTAAAGGACAGCTTCTTGTAATATTGTATTAGCTACTTTTAGATTTCGGTCTCAACTCATAAAAAAAAAATGAATCACATGGGTTCTGAGTAGCCGGTGGATTAGGGCTTGACAGGGTTATTTCCAAGCCTGCCAAACGGTACACATGGGCTGCGGGTTGAAAGCCCAATTTTTTCAGGCTGGACATCAAGAGCGGGCCTCAGGATGTGTCGGGCTTATTTCGGAGATTGCCCAATGTGCATCGGATTGCCTGCCAGACCGAGCTTTTCGGGCCGGACTTTCAGACGACCCGCGTCTTACATTAGTTTTTTTTTTTTTTTTCAAATTCTTCATATACTATTATTTCCAAATATGTGTTTGGCCACTAACTTTCTAAGTAAATTGGAGAATAATCCAATTTGTGGTTACATATGGAGATCATTATTTAGTAAAATTTGCGCTAACTTAACTGCTTTGCTACGCAGAATAATTCAGTATTTGCTTATGCTATAGTAGGTTCTTGAGGTGTTTCTATTTAGCATGTTAAATTCTGATTTTCATTGCCAATAAATCAGATTTGCTAATTTTTGGGTCTTTTTTTTCAGTTGAGAAATAACGGTAAGCAAGAGTTATAAAGAGAAAGGAAAATTTTCAAGTGGCCCAAGCTTAATTAGAAGTAGAGAATTAGGATTGGCGCACGCCAAACCCAGCAATGGTATTCATCCTCATATATCAGGATGGTTATAAGTTAACCATCATGTTGTCCTATGTGGTGCATACGTGAAGAGAGTTATCCTACGTGGATGGGATAGTGGGGGAGGGAGGAAGTTAGTGAGGAGAGATGGGGGGTTAGTAAGGAGTTACTGGAGGAGATGGGGAGAGAGGATATGATACCATGCCCGGTGGCAGGGAGGTTACTAGTCTCTTATATGTTCTGATTTACAACGGTCTCGATGCATAGATCTGAAACTACAAATCCACTTTTGCGCCCACTAGGCCAGAGTTTTTTTTTTTTTTTTTTTTTTGAAGAGATAAGTCGAAGCTGGGGGTAATGCCACTTACAACAATCCATGGACATATGGTGGTGGCACACCAGATTCCTTACACCAAAAACTACCGGACGGATTCATTCTCCCAGCTTTCGCTAGGTGATCCGTCGACATATTAAACTCCCTAGTAACATACAAGATAATCACCTCTTTGATTTGAGCCACTAACCCACCAGGCCAGAGTTATGGCACATGAAATTAGCACTACGTGCGTACCCGACATAAGATCCAACTTCGCCAAATCTCATAATTACCTATTATATGGTAGCTAGCCATGCAACTTGATCTATTTTCTAACAAGACAAGACTTCAATTAACTTGGTCATACTTGGATATGATATGTTAGGTCTTGAGAAGTAGGTTCATCCTAAACTAAGATGGTAACAACTCTTGGGTTTGGTTAAACATCTAGGAGTGATCGGTCTGGCATCACAATCAGTTAGTTGGATCATATAATTTGATTCTCAAATGCGTATCTTTGTTCATACCTGACAATTTTAAAAGGTGCAAACTTGATTGCAGAGTAGCAAGTGAGATAATTAGAAAAATAAGGTTAGGAAGCAGCCAGCAAACTAAATTAATTAAGATGCATGCATGCATTATACAAGTCCCTTATATCAATGGCCAGCAAGATGATGAGCTATGAATTAGGGAAAACTAATCCAACTAATGCATATATATATATATGCTCCTCCTACTAAAGATTCAATGATAAACAAGTGGCATATGGTACGTAGGCTTTTCAACTGAGAGTATTCATATATAGTTTTTATTCATGAGAATCTCACTGTCTGAAAAATAAGCTCATTAATCAGCTAAATCAATGCTAAAACTAGCATGCCTGTCTAGAATTAATATATATGAATTGGTCAGTTGTTCTGCTTCTGATCTGCGTGTGGATACAGTCAAGAATGCTAAAGCTAGCATGCCTGTCAAGAACTAATATCCTCCAATTTACTTAGAAAGAATTAATATACAAGTCTTTAATGCGAATTAATTAACACATGAAAATATTGTTAGGGAGGAAGAAGACCTACGCGCAGACACAAGATTTTACGTGATTGACCTCAAAATAGAGCTACGTCCATGGAGTCGCTGGAGATTTTCACTATCTCAAAGGTACGTAAAGAGCCAATTACATGTTGCATATATGACACTATGACAGGTCGCTAGTAAAAACTCTCATATCCTAGGATTTCGACATATAGGGTATAAAAAATTACATAAATTATCATTATCAACTGATTTAAAATCCGTTTACCTTTCAATGATGCCCCTAGAAATCCCCACCGGGCGCTGCCCCGAAGTCCACGTAGTGCGTCATAATCAGGTCTCCATTACGCAGCATAATCGGAGCAATCAGCCTCCATGTGCAAATATCACATCTATTAATTTGATGCTTAGTGGTCAATGCCGTCTTGCCTCTGACAACTATGATCTTCTTGTTTATTTGCTTCTTCTACTCGCTTTCTTAATTACCTAATTGTCTTCTTTGGCTAGCTTTGATCATGCATGCATGATTATCCCTGTAGTTGGTCTAAAAGATTCCTTCCAATTTAGCATAGTCAAGTCATGATCAACACTTCTGCATGCATCCCAAATTTTGTATTCCTTCTAGCTTCCAACTCCACAGATAATAACTATATAGGAAATTAAGGAGTACCCAAGTTCTTAATTGATTTCATGATTGTATCTATATAAGTGCCATCTAGCCTAGGCCAATTTCAGTATCAAGTTTTAGTATAATTCCACCTCTTTTGCTAGCTAGTTCTTTGAGAGATGGCCACAAACACACCCGTGAAGTGCTTGCTTTCCTTGGCTCTTGTCCTCATCCTCCTCTCAGGATCAAGTGATGCACAAAGCCTGCAGGTAGGGTTTTACAGCGAGTCATGTCCCCATGCGGAGGCCATCATCTTCAAGGAGATGAAGAGGGTCATTTCAGTGGCACCGAGCCTCGCCGGCCCTCTTCTCAGGCTGCATTTCCACGACTGCTTCGTGAGGGTACGAATCGTCAAACTTTCATCATTCTAATATAATGTATCTTTAACTCCATATATAAGCCCAAACTATGAAGGTAGCATGCATGTTCTTACGTACAATGAATTGTATCAATCGTATCCTGCATGCAGGGTTGTGATGCTTCAGTTCTCTTGAACACTGTCAAGAACAACACAGCTGAGAAGGATGCTCCACCAAATCTATCCCTTCGCGGCTTTAGAGTCATCGATGGCGTCAAGGCTAAACTGGAGAAAGCTTGTCCAGGGATAGTATCTTGTGCTGACATTGTAGCTGTCGTTGCTAGGGATGTTGTCACCTTGGTATGTACTGTTAAAACTAAAATATAAAACTATAAAAATCACCCTATAGCTCACGTAGTACGCTCCTTAGATATAATATTCACGTCTGTAACAGTAATATATAGAAGCCATGCATGCAACGTGATTAATCCTTATATATACATCTTCACCATATATATATCAAACTCATGTAAAATGCTTGCATGTTTCAGTCCCAGGGACCATCCTGGGATGTACCCACCGGCCGGAGAGACGGAAGAATATCCATAGCAACCGAGGCTCTCAGCAACCTCCCGCCTTTGACCTCTAATTTCACCAAACTGAAAACCATGTTTTCGGCGAAAGGTCTAGACGCCAAGGACCTCGTAGTTCTATCAGGTACTATATATATATATATATATATCCTCTACTCAACTAATTTCCATCGGCTTAAGCTTAATTTTGGGACAATAATTGGTGACTCAACGTATATATATGCGACTCTGTTCGTGCTAGGCGCTCACACTCTCGGGACTTCGCACTGCTCATCGTTCACGCCCCGGCTCTACAACTTCACCGGAAAAGGCGACGTCGACATGACACTCGACAGCAAGTACATCCCTCACTTGAAGAAGAAGTGCAGTGCTGCTGACAAGACCACCCTTGTAGAGATGGATCCGGGGAGCTTCAAGACGTTCGACTTGGGATACTACAAGCAAGTTTCAAAGAGGAGAGGGCTCTTTACATCTGATGCGGCTCTCTTGACGGACGAGCAGGCGAAAGCTTACGTTCTTCGCCATGCCTTGGGATTTGAATCAGAGTTCTTCTATGATTTTGGGGTGTCCATGGTTAAGATGGGGAAGGCCGGAGTCCTCACTGGAAAGCAGGGTGAAATCAGGAAGAAATGTTCTGTAGTGAATTAATTGGCCGTGTTCTTTGAGTTTAGTTTATGGATCTTGTTTTGGGGGCTTGATCCTTTGATGGCTTGGGGTATGGTATTGTTATTTGAAGGTTTTGGAGGGGGGTTGCATGCATGAAATAAGGAAGTTTATGTAAGCTTTTTTTTTTTTTTTTTTTATTTTTACAATTTGAATCCTTGTACCATCATCATCTGTTTTTGTATAAAAACCGATGTAATAAATAAAGTGTCTCTTGTAAAATCAAGAATTGCGAATCTTCCCCCTTCTTTTTATATATTTTTTTAATTTTTAATATATACTAACTTATACAAATTACAAATTATCGAGCCAGAGTCTTCCATTTGCGCCCTAAACCACTTGAAACAATATATGCACATGTGTGTTGTGTGTGCGCGCGCGAGCGAACGTGCCAGATCTGATCAAAATGGGGCCCCCTCCAGGCTTTCAATTGGTTCACAACAGAAGCCCATTTACCCAAGGCACGCGTGGCCTTTGGGTTGGGGCCTAGTATCTGTCATCATACCCACCAAAGTCAATACAGCATAATCGATAAAACAAGTCGCTTTGCCCTAAATCCGAGGCCGGCCTCTGATAAAATTTCAGGCCCATCAATTTGACTAGGCCGAGCCATGGACAGGTGCATTAGGAGCCTTGTGCCCAAGCCCAAAACACATCGGATTGTCCGTTCTGAGCTTTTAGAGCCTCTTAGCCCATGATCATATGACGTGAAATTGTTGCGTGCATGCAGCGTGTACAGATCTGCTATGCATCATCATCCTCTCTTCTTCCGGTCAAGTTTGGTACGGAGATAATACCCACGTTATCCCCGGAAATGATGGGCTAGCAAAATAAGAATAATAGAGGTTAAGATCGGCCATCCAAAAAATAAGGATATTATTTATCTTATTCCCATTTCACTTCACATGATCGTATTCACATTTTTATTTTTTTATTAAAAAAAATATTTTGATCTATCCCTAATCATTATTCTAACCAATCTAATCCTCAAAATTCCTTAATCCGGAGTAACTTATCCCTTACCAAACGTCCCTGATTGTTTGCAAGGTATCCCAAACATGATCATGATTCATGAATCAGTCCTTTTGCCCGCCCCTTCATCCGCCGCCACCAGCGGTCGGACGCGGCCCTTCACCCGCATTCCCCACACCCCGGCGGCTCCCTCCATTCTCTCCCAACCACCACCCCGGCCGGACGCCCACCGTCTCCTTCGCCGTCCTAAGACTTCCATCTTCACCGCTCGCCGCCCACCCTCTCTTCCCGGTCTCAGCCTCTTCCCCGCCGCGCCTACATTTTTTTAATGTTGTTTTATTTATTTTAATTTTCTTTTCACCGACCGGGTCGTGGGGAGCTGTTTGTCTATCAATTCAGAGTTTGAACCCGGGTTCCAAGGGTTGGACATGGATATTAATTTAATGTATATCCTTGTTTGACTATATTATAAATATATAAAACGGATTCTTTATTGTCAGATAAATTAAGTTGAGTTGATAAACATTTTGAAAGAATAATCGAAGACAACGAAAAATTATATGTCATCGATCAGTCCATTTTATGTAATTTAAGCCATATATATAACTTTCCTCAAATTTAATTTGTTTCTTAACCTTGATTGGATTTTGTGATATATATCGCTCGCTTAAAACATTTTTAGATAATTGGTGTTTACACCAAATTTGTGTAACTTATTGACTGATACACCATTATTATTAAATTTAAGATGTAAACACCATTTGACGTCAGTTATGATTGACTATATTTTTTTAATGACCTTTTTACCCCAAATGACATTGGTCTCTCTCCCCCTGCTCTCATACCCGTCCCTTTCCCTTCCCTCTCCTGCTGAACCCATCCATCTTCTACGGAACCCATCTTCGTCGAGCTCCTCCAACCCAACCAGCATCTCACTGTTGGCGTCCAGGGTCGCCGTCACCTCCAACAGGATCCCACGACCTCAAACAATCCAATCCCGGTGATCATCGACACATCCGACAACAACTGCGCCGCCTCGAGCTCCGAGCACCGCGACTAGCCCCAAACACCCCACCCCACCCCCCAGGCGAGTCCCCCGTGCGGCGTTCATCTTCCTCACCCCGGCCCTATCCGCGACCTTCCTCCTCACTCCTCACGCATGGCGAGCGATGGTGGCGAGCAGTGGAGCGGAGGGAGGATGACTTGAGGAGTTGGAGGAGATTAGTCTCGGCGGCGTTCTTCGTCCTCACCCGTGCGGCGTTCTTCTTCCTCACCCGGCCCTATCCGCGACCTTCCTCCTCACTCCTCACCGTCGAAACCCCAACCCGAGCTCCTCTTCTTCAAGGAACCCGGCGCCGCCACCTGCCAAGACCGCCACCTCCGACCTCCAAACCCCATTCCGACCCCAGATCCGACCACCCAAAGTCACCGACGCGTGCAAGCCGATCTCACGCATGGCGAGCGATGGTGGCGAGCAGTGGAGCGGAGGGAGGATGACTTGAGGAGGTGGAGGAGATTGGTCTCGGCGGTGGAGTTGGAGTTGGCAAGGAGGGTGTGGGAGAGTGGGAAGACGAAGTGGGTGGCAGAGAGGGGTTGGGGTAGCGTCGTCGGCGGTCGTCGGAAGAGGAGATGTCGGGGAGTGCGGGAACCAGAGGGGGGGGGGGGGGGGGGGGGGGGGGGGAGGACCTCGGAGAAGATGGAGATTGAGGAGCTCGGGCGGTTCTCGGCGTTGAGGGAGGCCGTGGACGGTGCGATCGGCGTCGGGGCGGATCTCGGCGTTGAGGGAGGCCGTGGACGGCGTCGGTCGTCGGAAGAGGAGATCAGTGGAGCGGAGGGAGGATGACTTGAGGAGGTCCGCCCGGCGACGACACCCCAACGTTGGAAGAGGAGACGTCGGGCGTCGTCGTCGCCTCCATTCCCCCCCCCCCCCCCCCCCCCCCCCCCTCTCTCTCTCCTCTCTCTCTCTATCTCTCTCTGTCCTCTCCCTCTTACTGTTTGCAGCCACCAACGCATACTTCTAGCAATCACCACTGTAGCGGAGAAAATAGAAAAATAGAAAATAAAAAATAAAAGAAAAGAGAAGAGAAAAATGAAATTGAGAGCTTGTCGTCGGTTAAAACCAGTATGGGAGGGATAGTAGGGACATCATGAAAAAGGGAAAAGAGAAAAGAGAAAAATGAAGTCGAGAGCTTGTCGTCGGTTAAGACCAGTATGGGAGGGATAGTAGGGACATCATGAAAAAGAGAAAAGAGAAAAACAAAAAAGAGAAATGAGAAAAGAGAAAAGAGAAAAGAGAAAAGAGAAAAATAAAAAAGAGAAAAGAGAAAAATGGAGTTGAGAGCTTGTTGTCGGTTAAGACCAATATGGGAGGGATAGGAGGGACATCAAGAGAAAAGAGAAAAGAGAAAAACAAAAAAGAGAAAAGAGAAAAATGAAGTTGTGAGCTTGTCGTTGGTTAAGACCAGTATGGGAGGGATAGTAGGGACATCATGAAAAAGAGAAAAGAGAAAAGAGAAAAATAAAAAAGAGAAAAGAGAAAAATGGAGTTGAGAGCTTGTCGTCGGTTAAGACCAATATGGGAGGGATAGTAGGGACATCAAGAGAAAAGAGAAAAGAGAAAAAACAAAAAAGAGAAAAGAGAAAAGAGAAAAATAAAAAGAGAAAAGAGAAAAAATGAAGTTGAGAGCTTGTCATTGGTTAAGACCAGTATGGGAGGGATAGTAGGGACATCATGAAAATGAGAAAAGATAAAAGAGAAAAGAGAAAAGAGAAAAATTAAAAAGAGAAAATAGTAAAGAGAAAAGAGAAAAATTAAAAAGAGAAAAACGACAGTCAATCTGAGGTTGTTAGATGTTAGGGATCCGAGGAATTGTTGCCGGTAGTAAAATTGATACTATATTATGTTTTCATTTCTCTCTTTAATTTTCACTTTTTAATTAAAAATAAGATGATTTTTTTTTCAATTTTCTCTTTCGATGATTTTCTTTTTTAAATTAAAAATAAGATGATTTTCTCTTTTCAATATCTCTGTTCAATGTTCTCTTTTTAATTTTCCTCTTTAATATTCCTATACCAGTCTAGCTTAATTTAGGTTATAATAGGTCTCGGTTTGAACTGACTCGAATCTGACTCAAATATGGCTGCTGGCATGATCTGGACTGTAATCTGCTGGGCTGAGGCATGGATCAATATGGACTGAGCCAGATCAGATCAGAGAGGAATTTGATCGATTTCGATGGTTTAGGCTGGATCTGATTAAATCTGATTGAGACCGGACCGGATCAGATCACATCAAATCCAATCGGATCCGGAGCACCTGACTTGGTTGAACCAGCTCAACCGTGTGCTGCTCGTCGGGGACGATGGTGGCTGCGAGCAGGGGAGGGTGGTGCCCGGTGGATGATGCCTAGGAACGGTTGGGGAAGGGTCGGCAGTCGACGAGGTGGCCGGATCTGGTGCCGGATGGAACCGGGAAGGGAGGAGGCGACGTAGTTGAGAGGAGGCGGCGCTGGAGCTCGTGGAGGAGATGACGACGGTGCTTGGTCTACGGATCTAGAGGAGGAAGGAGGAGAGCAGCGGGGGATGGCGCTGGTTCCGACGAGGGTTGGAGTTCGGGGGAGGATCCCGGCGAGGTCTAGCGGAGGAAGGAGGAGAGGAGCCGCGCAGGGGGGTTTGGGGGTTGTCGGGTCTAGAGGAGGGAGGAGGAGAGGAGCCGGGGGGTGGGGTGGGGGTGCCGGTGCCGGGTCTACAGGAGGAAGGTGGAGAGGAGCCGGGGGGGGGGGGTGTAGAGGAGGGAGGAGGAGAGGAGCCCCGGGGGTGGGGTGTGGGGTGGGGTGGGGGTGCCGGTTCCGGTGCCGGTGCCGGGTCTAGAGGAGGAAGGTGGAGAGGAGCCGGGGGGGTTTGGGGGTTGTCAGATGTAGAGGAGGGAGGAGGAGAGGAGCCCCGGGGGGTGGGGGTGCCGGGTCTAAAGGAGGAAGGAGGAGGGGGTTGTCTTGTGTAGAGGAGGTAGGAGGAGATGAGGCCTCAGGGGAAGTGGGTTGTTGCCAGGCTAGAGGACGAAGGAGGAGAGAAGGGTCGCTGGTGTGAGTTTCTCATCGTGGCCAGAATATGTTTTTAGATGGGAATTATTAAAAGGGCTTATATGTCTTTTGTACTCTAAAATGATGTTAAGGTCTTAGATGTTATGATCATGGTGTTTTTAACGGGATAAGTTGATAAAATGGTGCTGGAGCCCCTTACCTCAAAGATTTTTCATACTAAAAATTTGGGTGTGTGGCTTCGAATGCTTGGCATCATATATAATAAAAAATTTCGACTTGGAGATCATATATATATATATATATATATATATATATATTCTTAATTTGTTTGAGATTGAGATACCTGTCATGTATGCTGATAAATTCAATGACTTCTCAAATATATATCTTAGGAAAGAACTCTACACAAATAAATAAATAAATAAAGTCGTCGTTCTTCCCATTATCAACGGAGAGGGAAGATGGAAAAAAACAAGTGAATAAATGGATTAAGGAGTGAAACATGGCACAATTAGTGGAGTGAAAGCTGAAGATCAACTAGCTATATATATTCCTATATATATAGATTGATCGAAGCAAACAAAAGAAAACTGGGCTGTGTTTGCAATATTCAATGTCGATTCAGTTGAATATAATTCCTTGATCGATAAGTTTCATCGACAATGGCGAAAATATGACATAAATGCAGGAAAAAGCACCAATAGCAGGTCTCCAAGATCGAGGAAGACCCAAATTAAAACTCATCACTTAATAATTATTTTCAAGAGCCCTTTATTTCCATATATAGACATTCTTCAAATTAAGTAGCTAGGTTACCCAGTTTTATAATGAAGAACATGCATAAAAATTCAGATAATTAGTCTAATAAAAATGAGAAGTACGTAGCTCTATTTCCTAGAAGCTAAACATCTTTGAAGACAGTTAAGAGTTTGCGCGTCATATCCTGCACGGCAGTACGATCAAACCATGTCCCTGTCTTAGGTTATTCCAACCATTAGTACTTAACAACTAATATATCTCTTGTTTACTTCTTTAATGCTTATATATTGTGGGGTAGCAATGAATTCCAGTTAATCAAATGCATCACCAGAAACAACCCATGTGATTGGTAGGTGGAATTCATGTCTCATGATATATGTTCAATGGTTCAATTGATTAATTAAGGATGAAGCACATGAAAATGTAGCATCTTGCATGTTCTTATTGATTAGGTCATCATCATCATCCTCTCTCAAGTCATAAGATGACTTGTGACAAGGGTTAGAGCAATTCTAGGAGCTATCTTGCTGCAATGGTTTACAAGGAAAATGAACACCCCTAGCATGTTCCAAATGATGCCAACTTCAATCAAACCCTTCTGTCCTAAGATACAAAAATTCTTTTATGCTAGCTCTTTAGGCATGCAAAACTAACCTATTTCTTAATTATTCTCCACTTGCTATCATATGCATTCACGATGTTGCCAAATGCCAGCTGCTATCTTATCATGAAGACAGACTCATGGTTTCATGAACCTCTACATAAGGGAAACCTAGACTAGTAACACTTCTCATCATTGTCTTCATTAGCTCCATTTCAACCTTGCTAGCTAGCTAAGATGGCCTCAAAATCTCTCTTGATGATGTTGCTCCCACTGGCTCTTCTGGTCATCCTCCTCTCAGGCTCAGCTGATGCACAAGGCCTTCAGGTTGGCTTCTACAGCAAGACATGCCCCGATGCCGAAGCGATAGTTTTCCAGGAGGTGAAGAGGATCATCTCTGTTGCACGGAGTCTCGCTGGCCCTTTGCTGAGGATGCACTTCCACGATTGTTTCGTTCGGGTACGTACTTGTACATGCACTACGTAACTGATCTGCATTCAATCCTCCAGTTGCCATTCATAAGTTACACGAATTAAGCAGTAAGAGATGCACAATGATCACTCGCTTAATTTTCTGATCACTAACGTATGGCTTTCTTATCTAATCTAAATATGAAGGGATGTGATGCTTCTATTCTTCTAAACTCTACTGCCAACAATCTCGCCGAGAAGGATTCACCTCCAAACTTAAGCCTTCGCGGGTGGGATGCCATCGACGGCGTCAAGGCTAAGCTGGAGAAAGCTTGCCCTGGGATCGTCTCCTGCGCCGACATCCTAGCTCTTATTGCTAGAGATGTCGTTGTTTTGGTAACATATATATATATATATATATATATATGCATAGCTTCTCCATAATTATTACTTCTTAGAGATCGAGCTTGTGATGTTTAAGCATCAAAATTAACTGCAATATATATTAATATTAATGTTTCAGACCCAAGGACCAACTTGGGCGGTGCCTACTGGCAGAAGAGATGGGAACACGTCCAGACTAATTGATTCACTCATAAACCTTCCACCAGCTGGCTTTAATATCGCCCTGCTCATAAATTTGTTTGCCCAGAAAGGCCTGGATAAAAAGGATTTAGTAGTCTTATCAGGTATAAATCTCACGGCATGCAACACTTATATATCTGATCAGGAACGTACATAGTTTTCTTATTAATTGAGGTGGTTCTTTAATTTCGTTACTAAGGCGCGCACACCATCGGCACCTCGCACTGCTCGCAGTTCACCAACCGGCTGTACAACTTCTCCGGCAAGAATGGCAGCGATCCAACCCTCGACAGCCATTATGTGCCTCATCTCCAGAGGAAGTGCAGCCCCACTGATGTGACCACTCTCGTCGAAATGGATCCCGGCAGCAGGAACACATTCGACACAGGCTACTTCAAGCAAGTGTCGAAGAGGAGGGGGCTCTTCACTGCTGATGCAGCTCTCCTGGATGATCCGGTGGCCAAGGCTTACGTCCTACGCCATGCCAACGGCTTTTCGTCGGAGTTCTTCGCAGACTTTGGAGTGTCCATGGTGAAGATGGGCAACATGCAAGTTCTCACCGGCAAGCAGGGTGAAATCAGAAAGCAGTGCCGGTTCGTTAATAATTAACAGCGAATACCGGCAGTTTGAGTTCTTTGATCCATTCAATTGATTAGTAATAACTTGAATTTGGAAGCTTGGGGTTAATAGGTTTATGCAGTTATAGGATGTTGTGAGATTATATGGTATTCTTTCTTTTGTGTACGTGTATTTCATCGTAGATGTCTATTCTACTCAGGCCCGGCCCAATGGCTAGGCCATTAAGGCCATCGCCTAGGGCCTCACTATGAGCGCTCGTTTTAGTATTTCTTATGAAACGCCTCCAAAATCTAATGGTGGGCTCCAAATCAAATATTTGAAGCTTATATATTATCTATTGTTTATAAAGACTAATGGATATTGAGTAACATATTAAGGGTTCTTATATGGGGGCCCATTATCAAATGTCTTCGGTGGTATCTTCGAGGGTCTTGAATGCGAGAAAAATTACTCCATATAATTTGCCTACGACCCATAAGTGCATTTTGATAACCGTGATTTAACATCCCATGACAACAACAAAGGAGTTTAAAATAACCTTATCATATATTAATTGATTTTAATTATGATTAGTACATACTTAGGGGCCTCATTTGATTTATTTGCCTAGGGCCTCAAAATTGATTGGCCGGCCATTTCTACTAAGTTGTCTATTTATTTTACTTCCATCCCTGAATAAATTTCCGATTTCAAGTAAATGTATATTTATTCATTGCAAGAGGTAACTCATTATATAACATTTAGGACGTTAATTAGTGAGGACGTTAATTAGTGAAGCTTTTTTCGCATATTATAAAAGATTTCTTAGTAAGATTATGTTAGACTATATATCTATTAACTCTTCTTTTTTCAAAAACTTAAATGAATTGTCAGAGTATCTTACATAGTAAAACCTAACATTTTCATTTTTGAATCAAAACCTACAAGAATAGCATAAAATGATACAAAGACCAAGGTAATAAAAGTCTTAAAGTATTCGAAGCCATGTTTCTTCCAGATGATCTCATTCTATACATGTGTTGACGTACATTACCTGACAGCCATGATTAGGCATATCAAATGATTATTAATCAAGTGAAATTAATTTATAAACTCCTTTTCTTTCATTTTATAGCCAAATTATTGCAACTAATTGCTTCATCCTTTTGCAGGCTTTGTTTCTTTTTCTACTGCGCGGAAGTAAAAAACTTTATTAATCTATCTACATGAATTCTCTCACTCTCACTCTCACTTTTCTTTCTTTCTTTTTTTGAAAAGATGATCGAGCTTGTATTTTTCCACTGTAATGCTTTTTGGAAAGATGAGTTTGTATTTTTCCTTTTTGTTCCTAGAGCTTGTATTTGTCAGGTTGTCGCCGGCTAGGGAGAGAGATGTCTTGGTCCAACGCTTAGGGGTCTACGCTGCTTAACAACCTGACCCAAGACTGTTTGATGTAATCATGTTTGGTTCTTAACCTTTGGGCTGATCTCATAAAAAAAAAAATTTAAAAAAACACGTAGTAAATACAGATTAAACAGAAATCCAAGGCCCAACGGTACCTGGCCCAACAGCCATGGTGGTAAATAAATTTCAAAGTGAGTCCACGACCAGAACATGCCTGGTTATCCCTTGTTTAGTTTTAAAAACTAATCCTTGTTACTAATTATGGCTGCTATCTTGCCTATTGCTTATCACATATGGCAATTAAACACAAACATTTGATGATTGTTCTAACTAGTATATACTAAGGATTTTGCAATTGACTTTGTCAAGGAAGCACATGTAATGCTACCTCTCTCTCTCTCTCACGCACACATATTTGTTTGATGAGTTGTCTGACGGATTAAATAATTCTGTAGATGCTTGCTGGTTGCAATGGCTTACAAGGAAATTAATTAAACAATCATAACATGTAATGGACAACCACTTCATACGATGCCAACTTCAATTCCGTCCTTGAGCAAAACCTAATTCTTAATTATTTTCATATCCATCCATGATCTTGCCAGCCTCATCAGGAAGACTGACTCATGGTTTCATGAGCCTCTATATAAGGGAAACCTTGACTGTACACCTCTATATCATTGTCTTCATTTAGATCCATCTCAACCTTGCTGGCTAAGATGGCCTCGAAATCTCTCTTCATGCTGTTAAATATACAGAGGAGAAAAATGTCGGAGAAGCTTTCACATGAACTACAAATCTTCACATGTAAGTTCACGTTCACCACTACATACCAACTACTATTACATTACATATGAGCCCTGTGATTTGTGTACATGATCAGCTTTATAGATGTCCAACTTGCTGTGTTATTTAAACGGGGTTTATTGCAGGTTGCTTGGCTGGCGTTGTGAATATGATTTGTTGACGATATCAATGTTAATGGATCAACGAGTCCTTGTTTTGATCATCCACCCGCAAGCCAAAAGATTAATGAACCCTCGATATCTTCTTTCGTAAGCTTCCATCTTTGATTGCCGAAAGCGCAGCGCCCACCTTCTCCTCCAACATAACAGCCCTCGCCTTCTTCCGATCACCCCATCGATATATCTCTCCAACAGAACTGCTGCGGTAGGGGTCTCTTTTTCTTTCAACAATTCCGAAGGGGTGCTGCTTCTGGCAAAGGGAAGCGGCTGGGTGGTGTCCGGGGGAAGAGAGCTCGAGGGGCGCTGCTTCTGGCGAAGGGAGCCGCCCGTAAGGAGGCTTCCGGTGAAGGATCCCACCGGTTAGGGCGGCGATCAAGGCTTGAACCCATCGACCCGTTTTGGCTCGAATGTGGGGGATGAAACCATAGGTGATCCATTAACCCGCAATGCATTGGTGGCCAGCCAGGCATACGCATTACACATGCCAGCTGATAACGTACACAGATTTTTTTGTTCTTCTTTTTGATTAGTTGAGTCTGGGTAATCAAAGAAACAAATACAACAACAGCATGACGTCAAATGTGAGGAATCAAGATATTCTCACACACTGATGCTGCCAAAACATCAATCTCATGAATAAAATCACGAGGGATATGAACTAAAGACATATTAGAGAATTGAGAAGCCAGCCGCCATAGGGGCAGCACCAAGCTCTGGTGCCACAACAATCTGCCAGTTACATAACCCATGCTCAACAGTGAATCAGATTTCAGGACAATTGAGTGGATCCCTCTGCGTCTTGTCTCCTGCAATCCTCCATGCATTGCAAGGATTTCCGCCTCCACCACCGAGTTAACTATTCCTCTCCTAACCCATGACCACGGTGGAGATGATCCATTGGGGAAGAGAATAGCTGCCAGTCCCGCTTCTCTTCCGCACACGACCGCATCGGAACAAAGAATAGGGAAAACACATTCGAACGAGGGGGGGTGCACTCTAGGTAGATGGGTAAGTGAGAATTCCCTGACATGCGTGGAGATGAGTCGAGCGAGCTTATCCGCTGGTAGAGCCAAATTGTTGAAGAAAACAACGTTGCGATCATTCCACAACCACCACAGGGTGTAGTCAACCCAAGTTTTATCCTCCGTCAGGTTTGATCTTGAAGAGGCTGACATGATGCTCCAGGAATCATGGAAGGAAGGACACCGCCGACCAAGAGAGACCCAAGCCCAAACTTCAAGAGGGAAAGGACACTAGGCCTCGTTTGGTTGCGGGATAGTCTATCCCGGGATTAGAGGGGATAGGGATTACTAACCCGGGATAATTTGTGAGATAAAACTTATCCCACTTTGGTGTTTGGTTGAAATGTGGGGATAAGGAGTTAATGATTACTTGGGATAAGGAAATGGTGTTTGGATGAAAAAGGTGGAATAGGGATTGGTGAGGTGGAAAGTAAATTAATAAAAAGATACTTGAATTAACAATATGATAATGCATAATATACTCACATTGGCTTTAATAAATTACTTAATAATATAATAATACATATTATATTAATTAAAGTATAATATTACAATCCCACCCATCGTGTTCGACGCCTCCACAGGCGAATCCCTCTCATATCTACGTCCAGTTATTTGCCACCTCCGACGGACGCCTGCTCCTCCGCCATCGTCGGCATGGATGCCCGCCCGTCCTCCACCGGGTCATTTGGTTCGGCGGTGTTGAAGGCATTCGTCGCTAGCACCGTGGCCACCGGCGACGTACACGTGGCCTCCACCTACAGCGGACGCGTAGAAGGATCGCGCATCATCACATGACATAGCATGGTGACGTGATATGGTCATACACATCAATGCATCCCCATGCGTATCCATATATAATAATAATAATATAAAATAAGTAAATTCCACTTTTGAATTTTTTAGACATATTGGTAGTTTAATTAATTATATAATAATGCCTATAAAATTCACATTGGCTTTAATAAATTACTAAATAATATGATAATACATATAATATGATAAAACATTTAATTTAATTAATATAATATTTTCTCGTTTTCTCGTCCCAAAACTCTCCGGCTTAAATGGAGAAACTAAATTAAAGATACTCTTAATAATTAATAATCCATCATGTCCTCTTGCCTCGGGTTCGTCACTTGGAGGCGATCAAACAGCTCCGCTATGGGCACCTCCTCCTCGAGCTTATCCAGGCCGTCTATCAAGCATCAGGGCTTATCCTTGACCGTCGATTGGTGCCGACCGAGTAGCTCCGGTACAGGCAACTCCTCCACCACCTTTTCCAAGCACCCCCGCTTGTCTTGGCCGTCTGCGAGGGAGACGTCAGCGGAATGGTGGACATCGAGGACTGAGGACGGCGCTGCCTCGAAGGTGTCAGAGGGGGACTTGGCGTTTACGCAGCCAAAGCTTCTCCGCTGGCTGGATCGGGGTGGGTTGGTGAGAGAAGGGAGACAACACGCGAATCGATGCCCGTCCATTTATTGCAATGTTGGCCGTATCCCAGGATATGTATTCTTGGTTCCGGGATACTCCAATCCCGGGATAGGAATCCTACGTGGAGCCTATGTGAGTAGGGTTATCCTACGTGGAGCCTACATGGAAGGAATACTGGGGGAGAGAGGGGGGTTAGTGAGGAGTTATTGAGAAAGGTGGAGAGAGAGGGTAGTTACCCTGCAATGTGGCAGGGGACTTACTAGTCTATATATATAACACGATCGATGGTTATCTTATAACCATTCTGTTGTCTTATGTGGAGTTTACGTGGAGAGGGTTATTTTACGTGGAGCATACATGGAGGGGATAGTGGAGGGGGAGTTAGTGGGAGGGGGGAGGGGGGTTAGTGAAGAGTTATTAGAGAAGATGGGAAGAGAGGGTAGTTTTTTTTTTTTTTTTTTTTGAAGAGATAAGCCGAAGCTAAAACCCAAAGCCATTTACATCAAGACAGGAAGATCTGGTGGTGGCACACCAGACCCTTTACACCAAAACTCATTCAACCCATTCTGTCTAGCGGCCTTAGCAAGAAAGTCCGCCGACACATTAAAGTCCCTAGGGACATAGACGATAATTATCTCCTTGATCTGCGCCGCTAGCCAACACGCCCGCTGAAGCATGTTCCTCAGCGGCGCAAGCCAAGAGTACCAACTATGAATGTATCCCACCACATCCTTGCAGTCTAATTCAAAGACCACCCTGCTAGAACCCATAAATATAATAACTTCCAATGCCCTCACAAAAGCCACAAGCTCCGCCTCCATCGCCGAGGAGACGATGATGTTCTCTGTCAAGCACCAGGAGACACGAGATTTCTCCTCAAAACACACAACTCCAATTCCTGCTGGCATTCCCACCCCCATGAAGGACCCATTTGATTGTACCAAGAGGAAACTCTTGTGTGGCTGTCTATCCTGTCGAGATCGCGACCCTCTAGCCAAGATCCATTCCTTTGCTCCCCAAACAGCACCCCTAGCCACCGCATCTATGTTGGCCACTTCCCCTCCGAACACACAGCTATTGCGTTGCTTCCAAAGCCGCCACATGCCATATCCCAACTTTGCTTTCCTCATGCGCGAGAGCTCCGATCTCCCATTAGAACTCAGCATACATTGCCATTCTACCCAACTTTGTTGCTGCAAAACAGGGTCATCATTCACGAATACCCGCCTCCAAACCTCCACTGAAAATACACATGTAAAGAGGCAGTGATCAAGCGTTTCTTCAGCTAAGCCACATCTAGGACATAGAGTATCCTGCATTGGCTGGAACCTTGCTATCATATCCCTTGTAGGAATTTTCCCATGTTGTACCTTCCAAAGGAAAGATTTAATTCTCGGTCCAAAGGACCCATTCCAGATGTAGTCCCATCTCCGATCCGAATTCCACTCGCCACGGTTTTGTTTCTCCCTGTCATATAGCGTGAGATATGTGGATTTAGAACTCACCATCCCCCCGGGGGTACGTGACCAGACTGGCACATCTCCTTGTTCATTAGATATATGAGTAAGGACCACTGCATCCACAATGTCCGCAGAGAACAACCGCCTTACTAGCCGTCTACGCCATTGCCCGTGCTCATCAATCAGTTCACCCACCCGAGTAGTCTCCGTGACCCTTTGCACATTCACAAAGGTCGGTTTCCTCCCAAGAGGGAGGTCTAGAATCCACCAGTCCGATAGGACACACACCTTACTTCCCCTAGCAATTGACCATCTCAAGTCAATTCTCAAGAGTCCTGCCGCTTTGCATACTGCTTGGCATAAAGTGGATGATCCCTGTCTTGGTCGATTAGCCGGTAACACCCCTTTCCATCTATATTTCGCCGCCACCACCCTCTTCCAGAGAGAATTCTCCTCTGGTAAGAGCTTAGATGCACGAACCATGCGTAGCGCATCCTGCCAAAGCGCCAGGTCTCTAAGCGAGAGCCCTCCATCCTCCTTCTGTGCACATAACCGATTCCAGCTAACAATAGACACTCCAGATCGCTTCCCCTCCCAAAGAAAAGCCCGGCTCAGTTTATCAATGGATCTTAGCACACCCTTTGGCACCTGCGTCGCAGAGAGAGTAAACACTGGTAGTGCCTGAATGACATGTCGTAGCAGGGTAATTCTGCCCGGAAGCGCAAGTCGCTTCGTAGACCACCTGTGTAGCCTCTCTTGCACAGCATCAAGTAGGTAAACAAAATCTTGTGACCGCAGTCTCCGCCCATTCACCGGCACACCCAAGTACTTCCATGGTTGTTTCGTTTCCGGCATCCGAAGGCGCAGACATATAGCTCTTCTCAGCTCTACCGATGCCGCAGGGGAGATTTTTACGCTGGATTTCGCATTGTTGAGCTCCATACCCGATCGCTTGCCATGGGAATTAAAAATATCAATGATATTTTGCGCCTCAGCAACAGAAGCCTCCGTGGTGATGAAGCAATCATCCGCGTGGAGTAGATGGGTCACCCGAACTGGCGATCGACGGAATCGCAGCCCACGGAGTCCCCGCACCTCGTCAGCAAGTATATAAGACAAAGGTACCTGCACTAAGACAAAGAGAAAGGGTGAGAGAGGGTCGCCTTGGCGGAGACCTCTATGCGGCACAGCCATGCCGACAACCTCGCCATTAACAATGAATGCGAACTTCGGAGAAGTCACACACTCCATAATCCAGTGTATCCACTGCCCATGAAATCCCATTGCATTCAATGTATCCTCCAAAAATCGCCACCGCACCGAGTCATAGGCCGAGCGGATATCCAACTTTAGAGCCATCAGCAGTTTGGATTCTGTAGCTTTCTCCACCGAGTGCAAGATTTCCTGAGCCGTTGCGATATTATCTTGAATAGCCCGACCCGAGACAAAGGCAGATTGTTCTGCACCTACTAGGTCCTGCAGCACGCCCCTCAACCTATTAACCAACACTGAAGCAACAATCTTGTACAGAGTATTACAAAGACTGAGTGGCCTAAAGTCTTTAACCACCCGCGGATACTTGCATTTCGGTATAAGAGAAATGAAAGTCTCCGCCCAGACTGATGGTAGCCGACCCGAGGTGAAGAACGCTCCGACGACCTCGCATAAGTTATCACCCAACTGGTTCCAATAAGTCCTGAAAAATTCCGTCGTGAAGTCGTCAGGACCCGGGCAGCGGCCAAGGCCCAGTCCCCATACAGCGTCTTTGATCTCCTCCTTGGTCACAACCCGTACCATATCTACAGCCATGTCAGGACATAGACGTGGGAGTTGAGGCAACGTCCCATGATCACCACCCGGGTCCTCCCACAGCTGAGAGTAGAAATCTGAGAATACCTTACCCATCCTCTTCGTGCATTCTGTGATAGATCCATCCGCCATAACTAACTCTTTCACCGGTGATCTATGTCCACTCGAATTGACCATTTTATGGAAAAACTCTGAATTCTCGTCCCCTTGCGCCAGCCACTTGCACCTACCTGACTGTGCTCTAGACACCTCCTGTTGGTTGAGAACAGCAGTGTACCTGTTTTCCATGCACCTCATCAGCTGTTGATCCTGTATAGAGAGCTCAGCCTCATCCTCCCTGACATACAGATCCTCCAGCCCATTCCCCATAAGAGCTAATTGGTTTGCAAGATTCTGGTTTTCCTGCCCACTCCACCCTTTAACTCCATCCTTCACTTCCCTCATTCTCATATGTAGGATGAACTGCAAGTTCCCATGATGACCTCTTGCCCAAGCCCTATCCACAGGAGCACCAAATCCTGGATCGCTCAGCCAGCAGTTACGAAGGCGGAACATCCCCGGCCCCTTCCTAGCCTCTTTAGGATGAGAGAGCACTAGGAGAGGACAGTGATCAGAACCCACCCTTGGGAGATGCCTAACCACCGTGGAAGGAAAGGAGTCATCCCAATGAGCATTGCAGAGAGCTCTATCAATTCTCTCCAGGATTCTTGCACGGCCAAATTTCTCATTCCACCAAGTGAAGATAGATCGAACAAACCCAAGGTCACGTAACTCACATGCTGCCATGAACTCCAGAAAGTCCATTACCCCTGAGCTGTAAGCAAATGGATTCCCTCCACGCTTCTCTTCCTGTGACGTAACGACATTCAGATCCCCTAAGAAGATGTGTGGTAACCCCATCCCACCAAGGTTACCCACACTCTCCCACAGATCTTTCCGCCCTCTAACATCCCTCGCAGCGTAAGCCACCGTCAAAAGCCAGTGCCCATCCACAGGAGATGAGACTGTAGCATGGATACATTGACCTTCAGCCGCAACACAGGACACCAGACCGTATGTCCCACGCCAAACTAACAAGATTCCACCTTTCCTTCCCACCGTCGGAAGCAGGAACCAAGACAACCCCATTCCCAAGCGATGCGAATTCTCACGCATCACCTCCTCCTCCACCAAAACGTCCAACAAACTGAGGAACTGAAGTTCCCGATCTCTGAACAGTCGCACACAAGTGTATAGAGCCCTACGCAACCCGCAGCCCCGGCAGTTCCAACACACCAGCTTCATGGATATGACGGTGTTGGTGCAGGCATCCCCTCCTGCGTTGGGCCATGGTCACTGCTCTCATTAGCCGACGAGGTCACAGGGGATCCCGCCGTAGGTGTATAGCCGGGAGGCCAATCCGGGGACCCAGGATTACCTTCAACAGGCCACACGTTCATTACCTTCAACAGGGACTTTTACCCTGCCATGTGACAGAGGGACTTACTAGTATGTATATATAAATGCAGGATTGTGATGCTTCTCTTCTTCTAAACTCTGCTGCCATGCAACAATCTTGCTGAGAAGGATTCACCTCCAAACTTTAATCCTTCGCGAGTGGGGTGTCATTGACGGCGTGAAGGCTAAGCTGGAGAAAGCTTGCCCTTGCATCGTCTCCTGCGCCGATATCCTGTGTAAGGGCCTAATTGTAAAGTTTTAGGACTTTTTTTTGTAAAAATTAAGGGACTTTTATGTAATTCGAGGTTGTGCGGTGGGTTTTCTGAAAAATCATCACCTACCTCAACCCACCTAGCTCCCCGATCCTATCAGACACACCACCCGTACATATTCTAATTATATAGCTAATTATCCATAATAATTAGACATATAAATATAACCATATCTTAAAGTCATTTAAGCGATTGATAAAATCAATGACAATTTCACAAATGTTGCCATTAAATGGTCCCTATCTTTAGCTTTAATACATCTGAAGTATTTTGACCATAACTTTACATCAAATATTCAAATTGGTTGATTCTTGAACCATTGGAAAGGTGACAAAAAGATCTATAACTTTCCTAATTGATGAGATTTTCAGATTTGATCGTTTAGTGTGTCAAACTAGTAGCCAAAGTGTAAGTGACAAAATAGAAAATAATGAAAAAATTTCCAATCTTCCAAATTCCAATTGGCCAAATTCCAATCGGTCATATTTGCAATCAGCCAAATATCCATCGGCCATATTTTGGCCGATCATTTTTAATAATGATCATCGATTATTTCGGTCATAACTTTTTTATACGATATTCAAATGGGTTGATTTTTAGACCGATAGAAAGGGAATTTGAAAACCTATAACTTTCATATTCAGAGTTTTGCCAAATTTCAAAATTAGCATCGACCAAATTACAGTGTAAGATAAGACGCTCTATGTGATGGTAGTTTCATAAATAACTGAATATGTCGACCAGTTCTGATTGTTTCAAAGCAGTTCTGACGGTTTCAGTGCAGTTCTGACGGTTTCAATGCAGTTCTAATTGTTCATTGGTAGTTTCAGACAGTTCTAAAGTGGTCATGTCAGAAGCTTTAAAAGATAAGAAGATAAAGAAGAAGCTCTCTATCTCAAAATCAAGAGCAAAACTAGTTTTTATCTTTATTTCCAATGTGGTTTTATTTATCTTCATGTACCTTTAAATTTCAGCAATGAAGCATTTTCTTTTCTTTTCTTTTTTAATTTCCTGCGTTAAAGCTTTCATTCATAGGAGTAGTTCTATAATTCATAAGAGTAGTTCTAGCACATTTCTCATGGTCCATTTTTCATCATCAATTTCTCATCATCCACATTTCTCATTATCCATTTTTCACTACTTCTCGTCTTCCATTTTTCACTACATCACATCGTCCATTTTCCACCACTTCTCATCGTTCATTTTCCTTCATCACTTCTCATCGTTCATTTTCCACCACTTCTCATCGTCTATTTTCCTTCAGTTCTCATCATTCATTTTCTACTTTTCATATTTACATCTCATCCATTTTTCTGCAGCTTCAACATTTATGTTCGAACTGAGTTCAAAAAAATTCAGTCTTTGTGTGTTCATGATTTTCACTATTTTGACTACTTTAATTTTTACTGATCAACGATAAAATTTTCACGTCAACACCGTCACTAAAGCTGAAATCAGAAAGCAACGCCGCTTTGTTAACAGCTAAAACTCTCAGCATGAGTTCTTTGATCCATTTGTTCAGTACTAACGGGAACTTTGATGAGGCTTAATTTGCAACTGATTGACCGGTTCAGCTGTTATTGTTGTAAAATCATATCGTATTGCTATTTGGTGTATTTCATCACAAATATCTAATCTTTTTAGTCGTGTATTTACTTCACGTACTACGATGAGTGTTTATTCAAACCAAAATCCAAGAGTTGAAGCCGGAGGTAGGAGAGAGAGAGAATTCAGAGTGGAGAGAGAGATAATCACAATTGATACTTTTGAAAACTAATCATGTCAGGGCCCACACTAGTCATATATATATATATATATATATATAACACTTTTTAAAAAAAAAATCATTATATTTATAAAAATAAACCATACATACATATCATTTGCAGCGCGATCAGCCACATGGATAAGGTCTCCGCATATAATATTAAACTATAAGATCATGATCAATATATGCGAACATATATTATGCATTTTGACTTGATCTTCCAGCCATGATTAGGCATGTATCACTTAATTATTCTTGAACATAGAAAAAGCTAGCTATATATACACTTCTAGATTCTAGCCGCGCCAACTTGTCAATTTTCACGACCCGGCCCTTAGTCTTTTGTGTGTTTTTTTTTAAAAAATTTCCCGTTACACTCTGGATGACAGTTTAAAATCAACAAATGGCTTAGACGAACAGTATAATTTATATCTTCTAGTGATAATGATGTTCACCCCGAAAAAACCTTGATCAAAATAAGAAATATTATGAAGAACGCACGTAGTTGCATGTTCATGCAGATTCATTGAATCTATGCTTTCAAATGTTGGTTGATATCTCCAAACAAATCATATTTGAAAAGGTAAACCAAGATGCATTTGATATCCATGCCATGCACAGGGCTGCATTAATATAAGATCAAATTCTATTTATTTAATCACTATGCAAATTTTTTCAAATGTTCAACTAGCTAGCTAGCTGCACACAAGAGATAATCTATTTATTTAATCACTATGCAAATTTTTTCTATCGTCCACGACTAGACATTATCGGTTTCGTTCTTAGATTTTAGCTATTTAAACAAGTATAAAATGTTACATCATATTCATGACTGGTAGCGTTTGTGGATCTTTGCTTTTGGATCCCTTGTGGTTTATAACAGCTTTGTATATAGTTTGGCTTGGAGTGGTGGGTACGTACTAAGCTAGTTTTCCTAAGAGCAGTGTGTGTCCAAGAAAGAACTTCGCCTGATGAACAATTGCACTCCATCCAAAGAGGATAAAAATAATATACCTTCACAATTTCTAGACGAAAGACATCAGCTGGATGCAAAACATGATCACAATATATTGGTTAGACGCGACACGGTTTTGGTATAATAGATCAGTAAGGGGGTCTTTGCATAAGGGGTAGTTATGCGCATGTGTAAACACCCTTCATGCATCCAAACACCCTTTGTAAAACCTTACATAATTTCTTGCATGACTTTGGCCAAGCCTCGCATATTGCATAAGTAGGTGTTATTGTAAGGTTCTTTGTCCGTTTGAATTAGGGATAGCATATGTTTGTATAATGAATAAAGTAAAAGTTATGTAACAATAAAGACCCATTTGGATTAAGGATAAATACGTATAAACCCCATTTATTATACATCCAAACACTTTATTCACAATCTTACATAATTATCTTTAATGCTTACATAACTTTTACTTTATCTACTATACAAACTTATCCTATCCTCAATCCAAACGAGCCCTAAATGTAGTTATGTAAAATTATGAATAAAATATTTGGATGCATAAATGGGGGTTATATATATTTATACTCAATCCAAACGGGTCCTTAATTTCTTACAAGACTTTGGTCAAACCTCACATAAGTAGGTGTTATTGTAAGCCTTTTTTTATCCTACATACAAGGTGAGATAATGCATAATTCCACTTATGTATGAAAGTTACGCATGTTTCCCATCCAAACATCATTTTTTTTATAAGAAGTTTTGCATATGTAACTTTTATACACTACACGAGGAGGGTGGTTAGACAATCTGGGGAGTTTTGGAGGTCTAAAGGCCGGTCTCTTGATGGGTCTCATGAAGATGATGGAAGGCGTCCATGGCTGGGCACCGTCCTTCAAGTTGACGATGCCTGGGTATCTGATAATCCCTTCGCATGTGTGGGTATGATGTGTTTGGATGCTGATGGGGGCCGGTTTTTGCTGGTCTATTTCAGATAGGGTGATGACATCGTGCGTTGAAGAGGCCGAGCTTCTCGCAATCTTGTTGGGTTTGCAGGCAGTCCAGTTGAGGGGGGAAGCCAATGTGTTGATGGAGTCTGACTCGAGATGTGTTGTGTCCATTCTCAATGGTTCATCTACTTGGTCTTCAACTCTAGAACCTGTTTTGAAGAAGGTTTGGTCTTTATCAGTTTTTCTTGGGGGGTTTCTTTTGTCTGGGTCCCTAAGCAGGTGGTTGCTATGGCTGATGCTCTTGCTAGGGGTGTGAGGGATTCATATGGGAGCAGAAGGGGGGAGTTTATCTCGCTATTGTTGTAGTTGTTAATTCGTGAGGTGTAAGACTAGCCGTTGGACTCAATTAAACAAAAAAAAAAAACACTTTTATACACTGCGCATACCTTTTCTATCCGCGAGCCAAACAGCCCCTAAGTCCATCCATTATGATACTGAAACATGGCTCAAGCATGATGCTTTCCATGATTATACATAATATAATCACCCCATGTTCTACGATTGCCAGCACGATTTCTATATTATATATGAGCCATGATCTTAGTGAGTAAGCACATGCATGATCAATCTCTTTTTGTATGATTGCCTTAATTCAGTATATAAAACGCGCGCACACACACACTCTCTCTCTTGGATCTCTCAGATCTCTAAGATCTATGAGATGCGCGCTTAATTAGTTGTGCTCCCACGTAGAACCTCGCTCTTATTCAGAATTTAATGCACGGCAGGCATACTAATCTGAGAAAAGTCTCTGCAACATGCCGGCCAGTAACATTTCACGTCCAGAGATTCCTTCAAACTCAGCTTGCATTAAGATATCTTGCCACTAAATAATTATCTTATGACAGCGTAATGAAGACTAATGAAGACTAAGAACTTATTAGGACTCTTGGATCAGTATATAAGTGTACTTCTAGCAGGAAGCTACTCAGTGCCTGTAAAAGAGCTAAGCAAACGTTTACTGGCTAAAATGGCATCAAAGACTCTCCTCAAACTCTTGGTCCCTTTAGCCGCCCTTGTGCTCATCCTCTCAGGCTCAGCTGATGCACAAGGTTTGCAGGTTGGTTTCTACAGTAAGACATGTCCCGAGGCCGAAGCTATAGTTCTCAACGAGATGAAGAGGGTCATGTCTGTCGCACCAAGTCTTTCCGGCCCTCTCCTCAGGATGCATTTCCATGACTGCTTCGTTAGGGTTCGTCTACAATTTTTTTTTTTTTTGCGCTTAATCGTTCATCGTATATATCGAAAGGAAATATATATATAGTACCGATCGACCGATGATTTGGTTTCTGTTTATATATGCAGGGTTGTGATGGATCAATTCTCTTGAACTCTACGAAGAGCAATACGGCGGAGAAAGATGCTCCGCCGAATCTAAGCCTCCGCGGTTTTGGTGAGATCGACCGCGTCAAGGCTGAGTTGGAGAATGCATGCCCTGGTGTTGTCTCCTGCGCAGACACCATAGCTCTGATTGCTAGGGATGTTGTTTCCTTGGTACATATTACTCGATTAATCACCACTGTCTATATTTGCTCAAATGATCATGAGGATATATGATATAGTAGTACTTAGGAGCAGTCTTCATGAACAACTTGTTCTTATTGAACAATTTTGCATCTTGTTCCAGACAGAGGGGCCATTCTGGGCGGTACCAACCGGACGTAGAGACGGAACTGTATCGAGAGCCATTGACGCCTTGAACAATCTTCCACCACCAACCTCGGGCATCAAACAGCTCTTAACATCGTTTGCTCAGCGTGGTCTAAGTGCCAAGGACCTTGTTGTTCTATCAGGTATCGAACTCTTTCAACAATTAGCAAGCACATGGTGCATGGCTTCGAAAACTAATAATCTTTGCTAGCAAATTATATATGATGGTGATCTAACTATATATAGCTATATATGGTTCTATA
The DNA here is from genome assembly GCA_963920575.1 of Narthecium ossifragum. Lineage (NCBI taxonomy): Eukaryota > Viridiplantae > Streptophyta > Magnoliopsida > Dioscoreales > Nartheciaceae > Narthecium > Narthecium ossifragum. The sequence continues at coordinate 23,504,896 of OY986972.1, forward strand.
TGAATTCCAAGCAGGTTCTCACACCATCGGGACGTCGCATTGCTCCTCCTTCACTCCTCGTCTGTACAACTTCACCGGTAAGAGCGACAGGGATCCGGCGCTCAATCGACGGTATGGTCGTGTCTTGAAGAAGACATGCAAGCAAAACGATGTCACTACTCTCGTCGAGATGGATCCCGGCAGCTCCGAGACTTTCGACGAAGGATACTACAAGCAAGTGTTGAGGAGGAGGGGGCTCTTTGTATCAGATGCTGCTCTCCTTCAAAGTAGCCAAACGAGAGATTACGTCCTACGACATGCAAATGACTTCAAGGATGAGTTCTTCAGGGATTTTGGGGTGTCCATGGTTAAGATGGGCAACATAGGAGTCCTCACTGGCACTAAGGGTGAAATAAGGAAGAGATGTGCCTTTGTTAACTAAGTAAAGCTCTGTGTTTTGGCTAGCTTAATTACTAGGCTTTTCTGAGACTGGAGATAATTTCAAGTTCATTAGTAGCATTTGGACCTTTTCATCTGTTCTTTTCAAGCTTCTTTTTTTAATCAATTCTATATATGAGACTATGTAAGTCAGCACTATATTGATGAAGTTTTGCAGATCCAAGCTTCATTTGTAGTATTCTACTGGCAAGCAATAAATTAATTAATGTCAGTTGGATGCACTATATATATATATTGATATAGTTGTAAAGATCTAAGCTTAATTTGTATTATTCTAATAGCAGTGAATTAACATGAGTTGCGCGCGTGCCCCCAGTACTCTCTCTCTCTATAACTACTCAATATAAAGATGTCTATCATAAAATATTCAGACTTAAATGCAGTAAAAGGACCACAATTATCATCAGCAGCGGCTCAAGGATTTTCAAACAGTGGTGTCAATAAAAAAACATAAATGAAATAAATATTACAAACGGTTCATTCTAATTCTTATTTATCACTGATAAATTAATGAACTTATATATAAAATCAGCCAAATCATAATTGAAAGAACATAATATATATATATATATATATATTGATAAGTTATGATTATAATCTACTTAGTGGCCCCGTGCCATCTGACACAGTTATTAAAAGTAACTGATCCTTCCGTTAGATATAAGTTAGATAAAAACAACCGGATAACTTAGGGTCCGTTTGGATTGAAGATAAGTATGTATAAACCTCATTTATACATTCAAATACTTTATCCATAATCTTACATAACTATCTTTAATGTTTGCATAACTTTTACTTTATTCAACATACAAACTTATCTTATCCTCAATCCCAATGGACCCTTACAAATAGATAACCTTGGACATCAGGATATATAGAAGATTAAAAATTATATATACACATACATACTCATTATAGTTAGGGGTAATTAGTAATTATATATATACATACATTTCTATTTGATGGTAGAACTAATGGCGATGATAGCGTGACACACGCACACACCGAGACACTATTCTTATTGAGAGAAGACATCATGTTCTCTGTAATTAAATAACGGAGTTAGAATCTCTTAATTAGTTGAAGACCGTTGATCATTAATTTAGAATCATGATGAATAATATAAAAAGGATTATTACCTGAGTACGTTATTTCTTCCTTCCTTACATGCTCTCAATCAAGCATTGACCGAAAAAAAGTAATAACTATAATATATACGGACTAGTCCTATCCCCTGTCACATGTCAGGGTAACCATCATTTGTCCTCACTTTCCTCATAACTCCCCACTAACCCCCCTAACTCCTCCCTCCCTCACTATTACCCCTTCCACATCAGCAGCCACATAGGATAAACCCTGTCATAAACCCTGCCACATAGAATCCCAGTATGACAACAAAAAATTAACTTATAACCATGCTCTTATATAAGGATGATGTCATAAGCGATAAGCCTCTTGAAAAGATACTAATTAAATATCACGAGACCCCGTAAAAAAATAAACGTCAGTTTTAGAAACCCTGCGGGGTTAGTTCAATGTGAACATATAATTTTGATTTGTATGTATATATATACATACACCGCAGGGAAGGATGCGCTACCGAATTTAACTCTCCGAGGCTTCAGCACCGTGGATCGCATCAAGGCACAAATTGGAGGCAGGGATCGTCTCTTGTGCTGACATACTAGACCTCGTAGCCAGAGATGCTATCCGCTTGGTGAGCAAGCTGTTACTCTCTTCTTTCATAGAGATAACTATGTCGCCGGAGTCCGTCGCCGGAGCAAGAGGGATAACTATGTTGCCAGAGATATCACTGGAGTTGAAGAGATAAGGAAGTCACGTGCAGACCCTAATAAAATTAGACGAACGTTCTATTTTCTTAATTTTATTATTTATTTTAATTTTAGTTTTTTTTTCTGAAGCAGGTGTTATAACGGGTTTAAGTTTAATCTCATGTAACCACATCTCAAAACTAGTTTAAGGTTAAAAACTTAAGTATCCTTTTTATCAAGAAATAACGGAGTGGTGTCTGATCCAACTTATTTATTTGGAGCAAGGCTTACCTTTCTATGCATGGACAGTGGATGGTCTTTAGAAGTAAACGTATGCTAAAGCGTATTAATAAGCAGCTCATTGTGTTGTGGAAATTTTCTATAGTCCAGCTTTGCTAATTAATCGGCAATAGAAAGTGTGTTACACTATAGCTAACTAGGGTTAATATCATATTTCACCCAATAATTAATCTTGAAAAACGATCACAATTACAATTTTCCTCTGAAAAACAGAGGGATTGTTTGAAAAATACTCTTCTATAGGTTTAGTCATGATGATAAAAACTGTTAACTAATTTAAATAGCCTTAGTTATTAAGACCAACCAAGGTCTTTACCAATTTTGGGTAGCCCAATCTTAATGTCCAAATGCATTAATTTTGAGTTATTTTGTAATTTTCAATTATGATTAAACTATTAATATAAAGGAAGAAGACTTTTGAAACGATTCATATGTTCTGCCCATAGGAAAGTAGGGGTGAGCATTCAGTTCTCGGTTCAGAATCGAAAAATCGAATTTTTTTCGGTCCCGTTTTTAGAGAACCGAATCGAACCGAACTCATGAAGGAACCGAACCGAAATTGTTCGGTTCCAAATCAATTGGAACCGAACCGAACCGAACTTTTGTTCGGTTCCGAACCGAACTGAACTTTTTAGACCATAGATTCATAGGCTAAGGCACGTATGAAAACTTCGTTCTGACCCGAACCGAACCGAATTTTTTTTAAAGAACCGAACCCGAACCGAAACCCGAACTTTTCATACATCCCAAAACCGAACCGAACCGAAAAATCGAATGGATCGAACTGAATGGACCGAACTAATTCGGTTCGGTTCTTCGGGTTCGGTTCGGTTCTGTTCACCCCTATAGGAAAGTATGATATCATAGGTTGAAATATGATGTTTAGCATATTTTGAGATATTGATGGTGAAATATGATATAAACCTTAAATTATATAGATATACAGAGTCAGTTCTAGTTGGATTGACAGTATCATCTGAACCAATTCATAAGGAAATGAAAACTTATGATCTTTCTTTTCTTCTCATAACCACTTCGTAAGTTTAATTAATTATACTGCGTAATTACGTAGCTCAATGGAGGCAATAATGGATGCTGGGAATATCTTAAAATTTCCATAACATCCATGTAAAAAAAAGGAAAATTCTAATAAGATTTTGGTTGTCATGCTCTCACCAATATCAAGGGCCCGTTTGAATTGAAGACAAGTATGTATAAACCCCATTTATGCATCCAAATACTTTATCCATAATCTTACATAACTATCTTTAATGGTTGTATAACTTTTACTTTATTTAACATATAAATTTATCCTATCATCAATCCAAACGGACCCTAATTGTCACTCTCTTGATCAATTCCTTTTGTGATGAGCCTCCAACTTCCATGATAGCTAGTGAGAGTTTGTTCTTCAACGCATACCAAAGATAGACTTGCTTGTTTTTGGATTACACAATTATATTAAGAAAAAAGAGCTCAACCACGATACAAAAGATAGGCTTAATTCTTTTTCGATTACAAAATTGTGTTGAAAAAGGAACTAATCTGTGGCTCTCGTTAACTACCACCAATAATATTTTAGCTTTAAAATCTGCATTAAAGAATAATTATTTTCCTTCACCTAAATAAAAGAGCTTTCTTTTCTTTTATAAACTTTTTTTTTATCAACAAAATCTTTAACCCAGAAAAAGTTTCTAGCACACTGTATATAACTTGGGTTAGGAATGCCGGTTAATGGGCCGAGCTTCATTGATGGTTATAGCCAAAGAGCTGCGTGATACAAAGCATAGCCCAATGGGCCGTCTCAAGTGTCAACCAAATCTATAAACCCTGAAAAAGTTTCATCGTGTGCAGGATAATATATAAACCTTGGGCCAGCAATGACAACTAATGGGCCGAGCTTCATTGATGACTACTAGACAAAGATTTGTTTCCTACCAGGCCGAGCCGCTGAAGATTTATGGCCGAATCCATGTCTGCTAGTTTAACTGACAATAGGGCGAGTCTTGGAAGTATATTATTGCCATCTCTTGTGAAGATTTTTGGAATATAGAAATATGAAGTAAGAAGCGAAAAGTTCATCACAAGTTACAGTTTGTTATATAATAGATATATGCACACACACTAGATAAGTATGTTTTCTTGTGAACACAAGTAACTATACTACGGTACACAGAGAATTAAGAGAGGAGAATAGAGAACTGAAGAAGGGAAAATATTTCATTCATCTATCTCCCCAGTCCCCACTTCCCTCATGATGCCTATTTATAGGCGAGAGCTTACATGTGTGGACAAAACATCCACTTACTTGTGTACAAAAATTTCAAACTTGCATTTACTACAAGTTGAGGGCTACACGTAAGTGGTAAACATGTGTCACATAGTGGTCATTCAATTATACATAACACTCCCCCTTGGATGACCAATATTTATAATAATGTGCCTCGTTAAAAAAATGGAATAAAAACTTATCGAAGGAAAAGAGTACGTCATTCTTGCTTAGAGAGGTATTAAGCTATCAAGACTGCCTTGTTAAAACCTTGCCAAGGAAAACCCAATGAGAAAAAACCTTACCGAAGGAAAAAGAGTACAGTACCTGGATATTTTCATTACTCCCCCTCATGAAGATGTAAGATAAGTTTAAGCACTTAGATCTTTGAGATAACGCATACCGATCTCATGTACTAACTTTTTGAATGTCGTCGTCGGTAATGCCTTTATAAATAAATCGGCCAAGTTGTCACTAGAGCGTATTTGCTGGACATTAATATCACCGTTCTTTTGAAGCTCATACGTGTAAAAGAACTTTGGAGATATATATTTGGTTCGTCGCCTTTGATATATCCTCCTATGATTTGAGCGATGCAAGCTGCATTATCTTCATATAATATCGTCGGGATATTCCTGATTGAAGATAATCCACAAGTGCCTTGAATATGCTCTATCATGCTTCTCAACCATATACACTCTCTACCTGCTTCATGAATGGCAAGTATCTCTGCATGATTTGAAAAGGTAGCAGTTAGTGTCTGCTTGATAGATCGCCAAGATATAGCAGTGTCGCCATACAGAAAAATATAGCCGGTTTGTGACTTGGCCTTATGTGGATCATAGAGATAACCAGCATTTGCGTAGCCGACTAACTGTGGTATAGAATTATTTGGAAGAAATAGTCCGAGATCTGTAGTTCCACGAAGATAGCATAGTATGTGCTTGATGCCATTCCAGTGCCTTCGGGTCGGTGCAGAACTGAATCTTGCTAATAAATTGACTGCAAAGGCTATATTGGACCGTGTACAATTTGCAAGATACATGAGAGCTTCAATTGCGCTAAAATATGGTACTTCAGGACCAAGGAGTTCTTCACCATCTTCATGAGGGCGGAAAGGGTCTTTCTTCACATCAAGAGATCGAACAACCATTGGAGAACTCAATGGGTGAGTTTTGTTCATATAAAATTGTTTTAGGACCTTTTCCGTATAATTTGATTGATGAACCAATATTCCACTTGGAAAGTGCTCGATCTGCAGGCCGAGGCAAAATTTTGTCATTCCAGGATCTTTCATTTCAAATTCCTTCTTTAGATAGTCAGATGCCTTTATGAGCTCTTCTGGAGTCCCAATTAGATTCAGGTCATCTACATATACTACAATAATAGCAAATCCGGAATTTAATTTCTTGATGAAGACACATGGGCAAATTTTGTTGTTTATGTATCTCTCTTTCAGGAGGTATTCATTGAGCCGATTGTACCATATCCGGCCAGATTGTTTTAACCCATATAAGCATCTTTGAAGTTTAATAGAATACAGATCCCGAGATTTATTTGCTTCAGGTAATTTAAGTCCTTCAGGGACTTTCATATAAATGTCATTATATAGTGACCTATATAAGTATGTCGTGACTACATCCATTAGATGCATATCTAATCTTTCTGAGACTGCTAAACCAATCAAGAAGCGAAAGGTTATTGCATCAATTACAGGAGAGTATGTCTCCTCATAGTCTATACCTGGCTTATGCGAGAAACCTTGTGCTATAAGCCGTGCTTTATATCGCACAATCTCGTTTTTCTCATTTCGCTTGCGTACAAATACCCATTTGTATCCCACTGGTTTGACATCTTCTGGTGTATGGACCACAGGTCCAAAAGCATTTCGTTTTACCAGCGAGTCTAATTCAGCTTGAATAGCTTCTTTCTATTTTGGCCAATCAATTTTGACTCTCTTCGACGGAATTTGGCTCAAACTCTTCATCACTTTCGGTAATGTCAAGAGCAACTGCGTATGTAAATAAGTTTTCGACAACAGTTTCATTTTTATTCCACTTTTTCTTAGTGTGCACACAATTTATTGAGATCTCATGATTTTCATATATCTGGACCTCTTCAGGAGGTTCCTGAACCTCTTCGGGAGGTGTCTGAACATCTTGGGAGGTGTCTTTTCGAATCGATTCTTATTTGGAATACAAATTTCAGGTTTGTTAATCTCTTCAGGAGTATCAACCTTATGTCCAGTTTATCCTTGTGTCTTTCTTTTTCCTTGGGATCTTATCCTTGGCACCAATAGGTCTCCCACGCTTCTGGCGTGCTTTGGATTCACATGCTTTCGGATCCTCGGATTGTTCTTTAGGAACATAAATCCTAGCTGGAGCATTTGCAGCTGGAATATGTGATTTCGTCACTCGCTGTGAATCAGTAAATGCATCATGCATCTGATTCGCAATCTTCTGTAAATGGATAATATTCTGAACTTCGAGTTCAATTTGACTTGTCTAGGATCAAGATGAGACAACATCGAATTGTTTCATATAATTTCATTTTGAGATTCTGGTTTCTTCTTGTCTCCCCCTAATGGTGGCAAAACTGACTCATCAAAGGGACAGTCAACAAAACGTGCTCTAAACGAATCTCCTGTTAAAGGCTCTAGATACCTAATGATAGAAGGAGAATCAAAACCAACGTAGATACCCAGTCGCCGTTGAGGACCCATTTTGATTCTCTAAGGTGGAGGAATTGGAACATAGACAACACATTCAAAAATCCTTAAGTGAGAAATATTTGGCTGTTGGCCAAAGACAAGTTGAACTGGTGAAAATTTATGATATGCAGATGGTCTGACTCGTATCAAAGATGCTGCATGTAATACAGCATGTCCCCAAGCTGAAACAGGTAATTTGGACTTCATAAGCAATGGTCTAGCTATCAGTTGGATACATTTAATAAGCGATTCTGCTAGGCCATTCTGAGTATGTGTGTGTGCAACAAGGTGTTCCACATTTATCCCAACTGATATACAATAATCTAAAAATGCTTGAGATGTAAACTTACCAGCATTATCAAGACGAATCGTCTTGATGGGATAGTCTGGGAACTGGGCTCGTAACCGAATGATTTGAGCTAAAAGTTTAGCAAAAGCAATGTTACGAGTGGATAGTAGGCATACATGCGACCATCATGTGGATGCATCTATTAAGACCATGAAGTATAGAAATGGTCCACTTGAGAGATGAATGGGTCCACATATATCACCTTGAATTCTCTCCAAGAAACTTGGGGATTCAGAGGTGACCTAAGAGGGGGATGGTCTTACCATTAGTTTTCCTTGAGAGCAAGAAGCACATGAATATTCATTGGATAAAAGAATCTTCTGGTTCTTAAGGTTATGCCCATGTGAATTCTCAATGATTCGACGCATCATCACCAATCCAGGATGACCAAGTCGATCATGCTAAAGTATAAAATCACTTGGATTAGTGCACTTCTGGTGCATCACAACATGTGATTCTATCAGTCTTATTTTTATATAGTATAGACCATAAGAAAGAGCATGAAGCTTCTCAAGGACATGCTTCTGGCATGAAACTGTAAGTGTGATGCATAAATACTCTATACCAGTTTCATTCATCGTTTCCATATGATATCCATTACGACATAAATCCTTGAAACTGAGTAGATTTCTTCTGGATCTAGTAGAGTGTAATGTATCATCAATAGATAGTTTTGTTCCTCTGGGAAAAACTATGGTGGCTCTTCCGAAGCCTTCAATCAAGTCTGCTGGATCTGATATTGTATTAACATTTGATTCTTTCAATGTTAACTGTGAGAAGTACTTACGATCTCGGAGGATCGTGTTTGTTGTTGCACTGTCTGCAAGACATGCATTGCCATCCATCTGGGAAACAATTAGAGCAATATATGCATTCATAGGATATGCATAAACTTTAAATCATTCAAAAATACATAGGATAACAAGCCAATTACATACTAGTAGATATAAGCACACTAGATATAATACATGATTTTAGTTAGTTTCCATCCACTCCTCAGATCCTACGAGGAAGTCCGATACATCTAGAGATGTACCAACCATGGGGGTATCGGGAAGGGGAATATCAGCCATGCCATCAAAATCTGTGAAGTTTATTTCAACACATTTCTTCTTCCCTTTTGTTGTGTGCTGCTCCACAACATGCTTTGGCGCACGACAATTGCGAGACCAGTGCCCTTTTCCTCCATATCGGTAGCATTCATCATCACTCTTCCTAGAGGTTCCATATTCATGTTCTTTTCTCTTTCTATTCCCTACTTGATCATTTTTAGGGAGGGGTTGAGGGGCATTGTATCCTTCGCGATAATAATGAAACCTATCATTACCTTGTCCACGACCATGGCCTTGTCCGCGTCCACGGCCACGGCCACGTCTATGACTGTATCCACCATAGGCATTAGCATTTGCTTCTGGAAATGGAGCAGAGTTAGAGGAACGGGACTCGTGATTTTTCAACAGAATTTGGTTGTCTCTCAGCTCTAAGTAAGATATCAATCAGTTCATAATACTTCTTATAATCACGTTGCCTATATTGCTACTGTAAAATCAGGTTCGAGGCATGGAAGGTGGAGAATGTCTTCTCAAGTTTGTCTTGGTCGGATATGGGCTGGCCACATAGTTCTAATTGAGAGGTGATTTTGTAAAGGGTTGAATTGTATTCACTAACGGTCTTAAAATCATGAATGCGTAGGTGCATCCAGTCATATTGGGCAGTGGGGAGGACAATAGTTCTTAAGTTTTGAAATCTATCACTTAGGTTTTTCCACAAATCTAGTGGGTCCCGTACAACAAGGTACTTATTTTTCAGGTCTTCATGGATGTGGCGACGGAGAAATATAATGGCACTGTCTTTTTCATTTGGCGTTGCTACATTCCCCTCCTTAATAGTGCTTTCCATGTTTCTAGCATTTAGATGGAGTTTAGCATCCAGCGTCTAGGATAAATAGTTACTGTCGGTAACATCCAGAGGAATGAACTCCAACTTTACTAAGCTAGCCATGATCAAATTGTACAAAATACATGTGCCAAGAATTAAATAAAATAAAAGAAATAGCAGTAAATTTTTTTATTATTATTATTTTGAGCTCAGGTTTTCCTGACGGATCGGTGATCCGGATTCGAACTGTGGGCTTTATTCTCATAAGTCCGAGCGGTCGCGCTGACCACTCGGGCGGCCCCGAAGGGCCGATAATATCTCATATTAAAATGTACATATAGTAAATGACTGATATGAACTGTAGGTATGAAAGCTTTAAGTAAATATGTACTTAAGCATTATATTAACAATAATAAAAATTAATGAATGTACTTCTGGTACTGAAATAGTTCGCACTTCATGTACGAGATCATGTGCTTCAGAGACAATATAGTGATTTGCACTTCGGGTGCAAACTAAGTGCTTCAGGCACTGTTGTAGTAACTTGTGCTTCATACACCAAGTCGTGTGTTTCAGGCACTCTCTTAATTTGTACTTCATGTACATCAAATTTTATACTTCTTGTACAATTATTTTATAATGTGTGCTTCATGCATCACAATGGTTTATTCTTCATATATGGCTTGTACTTCATGTACATGTATATGTTTCAAACACTATATAACCTAGGTTAGAATAAAAATATCTAGCATAATAACAAAGTAACTATCAGTAAGATATACCTGACTGATTTTCTCCTTTTCCCCTGTGTGGTAGAGTCTCGTGTTGATAACGTGTTATATAATAGATATATGCATGAGGACACACACTACATACGTATGTTTTCTTGTGAACACAAGTAACTATACTATGGTACACAGAGAATTAAGAGAGGACAGTAGAGAACTGAAGAAGGGAAAATATTTTATTCATCTATCTCCCCACTTCCCTCATGATGTCTATTTATAGGCAAGAGCTTACATGTGTGGACAAAACATCCTCTCACTTGTGTGCAAAAATTTCAAACTTGCATTTACTACAAGTTGAGAGCTACACATAAGTGGTAAACATGTATCACATGTGTCACACAGTGGTCATCCAATTATACATAACACAGTTCACTTTTTTTTCACTCTAACCCGGGTAATGGTAAAATTGCCAGTGTAGTGGTGTAGTAGTTGTTATCGTCAAAATTTAGCATATTTCAAGGGTCAAAATGTGGGTCAAAATTGGGACATAGTGGGACCCAACGAACATTGATCATGGATGACAACCACCAAAAATAATTATGGGCAAAGTGGAGAGCAACCATAAGAGGTTCTTGGGATCATGGGAAGGCAACCGTCTGAGGTCATGGGGTCATGGAAAGTTATGCTCTTAAGATTGCATAAATGACTGATGTAAAAAGAGGACTGTAACACTAACCGAACAGCTCTATCAATGAATTATCTTTCATTTGCTTCTTCTTCTACATTATCTTTCATTTGTAACCGGTGCTCTTTCTACCTAGGAGTAGCATAGCCTTACTCTATATAAGAGTAGGAGTAGCCATTAATCTATTTAGGAGTAGGAGTAGTCTACAACCTTCCATAGGAGTAGCCACAACCATATCATAGACTTAGATCTAGAAATCCCAAAAGTCCTTTTAATTGAGGCATGATAGAACCCATAACCCTTCTGATCATCCATGCGTGACGGTTGGCACACCTCACGTGCCTGGCGACCACGCGCCCATTCCGGACACATTTCTTTTGTGTTCCTCTGTTTTTTTTCTTCAGGGAACAGTGGTTTAAAATTTATAATCTATTATGTAAGATTTGGTATTTAGTATTTACCCGTCCTGAGTAAAGGTAAAAGGCCTAGTTTATTATAAAAAAGGGTTAATAACATTTTACTCCTTTCTAGTTTGGAAATATGTCAATTTGCCTCCTATATTTTAAAACGTGACAAAACACACCCTTAATTTATCAATGTGGTCGTTTTGGACCCAACCAGCTAAACTCCGTTAGTCGGACTGACGGCAAACCGGCTGAATAGGTCCATTTAACCAGTTTTGACCGGTGTGACCGGTTTGACCGGCTAAACTCACTCTCACTCACACCTCTCTCGTTCCCTCCCCCTCTTCCCACCTCTCGAGACCAAGCACAGGCCGACAGGAGTCAATCATTGACGCGCCACCCTTTCCCGAAGCTCCATCGCCGGCTCACCTCCCCGCTGCAAGTCCTCATCGGAGATTCTAAAACCGCCGAGCTCCAACCTCGCCGCTCTCTCTCTCTTCCACTCCTCCATCGCCGTTCCATTCTTTCGTCGCTGTCGATGGCGCCGGATCATCTCGGCATGGTCACCGCCGCCGTTACCACTTCCTTGGCCGCGTCTACATCACCGGTTCCTTCGTCTTCCCTTCCCCCTTCGAAGCCCCCGCTTTCGTCTTCCCTTCTCTCCCAGACGAGCCCCCGCGTCCACATCACCGGGATCCATATCTCTCTAAGAACAAACCTTCCATCGTTCCTGTAAGATTTAAAGTGGACCCATGGCTTCCCACTCCTCCCTATAGAGGATATCGGTGACGGGAACCCCGGCCGGGTCTTACTCGCCGGCTTCCCCGCCGCGCTCCGTTTCCCCTTCCCGTCATCGCACCATACCTTTCCGGAGTCCTTCATCAAGTCCTCGACGTCGCCCATGCTCTCGAAGCCAATCCCCTCGGTGCAGAGCTGGAGGGACTCGACGTTCTTCGACGAGCCGGGCGGACGCCCCCGTTCACAAGTACCAGCGCATCTCCACCCCTTCACCGTTCCGACCTCCTGAGGTCCCCCTTCACCGCTGACGATCTCCCTCGACGCCGATGACCTCCATCTGAGGTCGACCATCGCCGAGACCCTCCGCCTCCTTCGGATCCCGCACTCCGCCGCCCCATCTTCCCCTACGACACTCCCTCTCCTCTCCGACGACGCCATGACCCTCCCCAACGCCGCCCAACGATCTCTCCGTCACCGCCAACCCCGACTGCGAGCTCCGCCACCCGAGCTCCCTCTACTTCCCCCGGATCCAGCACACATCGCGGAGGTTGCATGGCGAGCAGGAGGAGGAGCTGACGTCATCTTTGTTGGAGACGGGCAAAACTGGTCAACATGAGCTTTGTCGTCAGCCTGACTAAAGGAGTTAGCCGGATGGGTCCAAATTGACGACATTGATAAATTAAGGGTGTGTTTTGTCATTTTTTAAAATATAAGTGATAAATTGACATATTTTTAAACTAGAAGGGAGTAAAATGTTATTAATTTAAAAAAATTCCAACATGAACGTGTCTGCGGGATGGGGTTCGTCGAAGTACATGTCATGCATGATGTGTATCTGTAATTATGTAATTATTTAACTAGAAATAATCATTATAAAAAGCTCAAATCAGTGTGCTCTCCACACGCCTCAAATGCATTAAATATTAGAAATGCGACTTATTAGCGTGGTTCCACGCACCTAGCACGCGCTTTGATGACATTTGAGAATCTCTGGCCACGACCCGTGGTTTTGTTTGCCTGCCAAAGTGCATGTCATGCATGTGGTCTTGTGTGTATCTTTCTTTTATATTTGTCCTAGTAGAAATAATTAGCCATTATAAAAAGATCTATTCAGTGTGCTGGCCACACGCCTCAAATGCATTAAATATTAGAAAGAAAGACTTATTAGGGTGGTTCCAACACGCTTTCATGACCTTCGTTGGATGCATGCATCTTTCAATATGTTACGTTTTTAGTAGGAATAATAATCACTAGTTGGCGCCAGCTGCTTCCATCCAAGTTGCATCACTTGGAAACTTCTAACTCTGATTCGATGACTTCAGAAAACAGAGACTATTAGCACTCAGGTAAGGTGGTTTTCACTTCACAGCTTAACTCAGTTTTGCGAGCATCATTTTTCTTTAACAAGTTTTGAGTTTTCGTTGTTTATTATAATTTATTATAATATATATATATATAAAATATTTTATTATAATATATTCAGATTGATTATATCGAATATGTTATTTAGAAATTAAAGTTATTCTTACTTTTCAACCGAACATCACATATTGAATAACTTTATCCCACTACTTATCTCAGTATACTAATCACTATTCTTTCTGAATCCAAAATAATCTATTCTACAATTAAACGTACCGTAGAGTTTCTCAGTATCTTAAGAAAGTTAGTACACCATTATCTGCTGGGAACGTTCAACATAGAATAAGATACAAGCAGTAAAGAAGCATGCCTACACAAGATCTAAGCAATGGAGTCGGTGAAATGGTGATAGCTTTTCACATATACATGCATCGTAGGAGCCAGATCTAGAAACCACCACACATTTGAATACCTGAATACCTTTGCTTGAGAACGTTACCGACGATCTGGTGGGCCATATGATATATATATATATCTCGTCTCCTGCACAACTTTTGACTATCAAAAGAAGATTACAATTCTCTACCTTTTAAACAATAAAAATACTTTAATGCGCTGGAGTTCATGTTGGAAGGCCTATATATATAGCTACTTACCTAGCATTCAAGGACACGAGAAGTAGAGGCTTGCTAGTTGATTGGGTTTTAATAAGGAAGTGTGAGAAAGAGTCAAGTGTTCAGCATGAATGGTACTGTGATCTTAGCTCTGTTGTGCTTATTAGGTTGCGTTCGAGCTGATTTGAAGCTGGGGTTCTATAACAAGAGTTGTCCAAATGCGGAGAAGATAGTCTTCGACTACGTTAACGAGCACATCGCCCATAATCCATCTCTCACTGCCGCTCTTCTTAGATTGCACTTCCATGACTGCTTTGTTAGAGTATGTATTGTATCCTCGATCCTTCCTATCAGCTTAAAGTACTCCATAAGTCAAGATCTTGTGTTGATTCGTTTAATTTCAGGGCTGCGATGCGTCTATTTTGATCAACTCGACAAGCAAAAATCAAGCAGAAAAAGCAGCGCCGCCCAATCTCAGCCTTCGTGGCTTCAGCTTCATCGACGGCGTCAAGAGCGTGTTGGAGAAAGAGTGCCCTGGGATAGTCTCTTGTGCAGATATTACTGCCTTGGTTGCAAGAGACTCTGTTTTAGTTACAGTAAGAAGCATATACTTTTCTTTGATTCATATAAGAAAAATGGTGGTTTTCATTGCATTTAATTAGTACATGTCTAATTTGAAGCTGTTCTTGACACAATAGGGTGGTCCATTCTGGGAGGTGCCAACTGGACGTAGAGATGGCCTGATTTCTAATGCCACTGAAGCCATCAACAACATCCCTGCACAAACGTTAAATTTTGGTGATCTCAAAACATCATTTGCCAGAAAAAATCTAGATGTAACTGATCTAATTTTACTATCTGGTAAGAAGCAGACAATATATATAATTCATGATGGCTATTTTTGAAACAAATGAAGATTTGAAGGTAAAACTTAATTTGAATTACATACATGATCAGGGGCTCACACCATCGGCACCACTGACTGCTCGAAGTTCAGCAACCGTCTCTACAACTTCACTGGAAAAGGCGACCAAGATCCGTCCCTCGATAGGTTCTACGCTGCGAATCTGAAGAAGAACAAGTGCAAGGTCCCTACCGACAACACAACCACAGTCGAAATGGATCCCGGGAGCTCCAGAACCTTTGATCTCGGATACTACAAGAACTTGCTCAAGAGAAGAGGCCTCTTTCAATCTGATGCGGCACTTATCACGGATGCCGCCACCAAGGCTGCCATCGTTAAGCTCGTCGAGAGCCCGCTGGAAGTGTTCTTCAAAGAATTCGCTTTGTCAATGCAGAAGATGGGCAGGGTTGAGGTGAAGACCGGGAAAGAAGGTCAGATCAGGAAGCATTGTGCTGTTGTGAATAGCTAGTTGGTCTCTTTTTGGTTTCAGGGTTTTGATTGCTTGGTTTGTTGTTGAAGTAATGTAAGAAAACAGTGGGATGGTTTGATTGCTTTCTCTCTGTGATCTTGAAGATGAGAGTAATAAGCAGTTGAGTTGTTTGACTGTTCTTTTTATGTGATTAGTCAAATTAGGGAATACTGTAGTGGGCTTGATCGACTCATTTTTTTTCAGTGTAATCTGTAAGTGAGAATAAATAAGCAGTAGAATTGTATGACTGCTTTCTGCAGGTGATTAATTATTTTGAAATTATCCTCTTCAAATGTGCCTATTTTTGTATTTCACACATTCGGACATACCGTTTCTCAAATTCAATATTCACATTCACGTGTGAATAGAAGTAAATGGCAAATCAAGGTAAAAAGAAAAAGTGAGTAAAGAGGTGTACGTTGGTCTAGAATGAAAGGTAAGAGTCACTCTGATTAGCCAAGGAGACCGCCAATCATCTAATTGAGATTTCATATGAGATTCAAATGGCTAACAGCCATCAACAAAACTGGCGCAGGGTAAACGTGGCCTCTTTATGGGAGAGACAACCAGACTCTCTATGGGAGAGACAAACCAGAATTCTCAAGGGGAGAAAACAAAACCCTAACTTTCATTAATCATCAAAACTGACTCTTTACAAACCATAGGCCTCCTTTTATAGGTTTTAAGGAAAGACCAACTCAACTAAAACATGGACTCAACCATCCAATCCTAATCCAAGTCCTAAAAGCTGGAATTAAATCCGGAATTTAAAAAAAAGGAGAAATCCTACTCAAACTAGGAATTTGTCAAAAATAGAATCCGATAAAACTGCCAAAAAAGAAAAGTTTTCACTAAAACTGATTTTTAGATCAAAAGGAGACGGAATTTGGCGATTCGACAAGCCGTCATGGAGAGATCAAAGATCTCCCATGATAAATGACGGGCTCGTCGACCCGGTCGTTTCGACTGGTCATACGCCCCGATCGGACGGTCGGATCAAAAGTTACGGCCATCCAAAGGTCTCAGTCGCCCGGATTTTATCCTGCATCAAAAACCTCAGAGAAAAGATGCAGGCAAGTCATCCTTGGCTACCAAAGGCACTCTTAAGTTCATCCCAGGACCTCACCTCTGCTCTTTTCTTTAATTGGTGGAATGGCATTGAAGAAGTGCAGGTCTAGCATGGAAGTTAAAGAGTCACTCAGACTAGCCAAGGAGGCTGCCCAGGATCCACATTGAGCTGTCACATGACTAATAGGTCAGATAGAGGATGTAGGCAACTCATCCTTGGCTAACAAAGCCACCCTTAACTCCATCCAAGACCTCACCTCTGTTCTTGGATCACTGTTTTCAGGAGATGCAAACCTAGGATGGCACACAAGAACCTCTCTGACTAGCCAAGGAGACTGCCTACAATTTGCATTAAGCTTTCGAGTATGAAAAATAACACATTCGAGTCATTTTCGAAACCTCGAACTGGATGCAGGCACGTCATCCTTGGCTACCAGAGGCACTCTTGAGTTCATCCCAGGCCTCACTTCTGCTACATTAAATCTCAATGCTGAGATGCTAATGCTCGCTTCTCATCGCTCTATTTATAGGACCATGTTGCCTTATCCACAACTTCCCTTTTTCCTCGTGATCTATCTTAGCTGCCTCTCCCTTCTGAATGGCATATATTCTGAGCATATGGAAAGGGCTGATGACCATGGCGAAATCCATGTCGCTTTCTAGTTTTGGAACAGTGGTCGGAAGTGGTGAGAGAATGTCAATGAATAGATTGCAAGGAGGGAGAGAGAGACACGGCAATCTTGCGATGGACTTCTACATAGCATAAAATTCATAATGAAGCAACTTGTGTTGAGTTGGAAACCTTCTTTTCCTTCAATTATCTCATGCTCTGACTATAGCTTATCCTCTTTGATATTCCAGAGGATTTTGAGGATGCCTGTAAATGAAAAGATGCTTAAAAAGAACTTATAAAAGCAATGATTTTTTCTTAAGATAAGTACCATAGATGATGAAAGATAATATTGGGTCTAACATGTGTACAAAATTTAGTAAAAGGGAGGACCTGACAAGAATTTTCGGCATTGTAAGCAGATTCTTCTTGTTCTTCTTTTTTCTTGATGCAGTGTGTAAAGATGCTTATTGTCTTATTGAGATCAAAAGGCAGAGAGTGTTGGCGTTGCGAGACATGCTCACCATTCGACACGACCTCCTTGGTGGCCATGGATTGAGGTTGAACTTTGAAAGCGCAAGAACCTACAACAATATTTGTGCATATCTGCCTAGAAAACATGATGCACATTCGTACAGGAGAATAAAGGCAATTCAAGAAGAAGCATGTACATGAGCTCATAGCCTCGCCTCTCTGTATTGGCTTTTGAAATCCAATTGTTATTTTTTTTTTGAAGGAAGAAGTATAAACTTACTAGCACTTATCTCTGTCTGTATATAACTTCACTTTTATGATTAAAAACATTCATAACAGAGAACTATGAAAATGGTTTACTAGGGTGTTATTTGTTTCTGCAGTTCATCTCTCTCTCCGGCAAACTGGATTCAGAGAGGAATAAATTTCTGGCAAAAGGACAATTGCTACAGTTTCACATATCATAGCAGTATTCATACATTTCAATCACTTGTACACATTAAAGAATATGACACAATTACAAGCATCAGTACTGGTTCTTGAAGAGAGAGTATAAAAAGATAGAGCAGCTATGTTTGCTGAATGGTATTCTTTCTTGATGAGAAAATTCAGAGGATTTCATTGATTTAAATAAGAAAATTACATATGCTTGTAGAAATCTAAAATATGGCAGGACATTGTTGTGCATAGAGGCTAATTAGGTGGGATTTATATGCATGCATGCTGTTATTGCTTTTTCATGAGTGAGTAGCTTGATTGCTGGACTTGATTGCTGAAGATGCTCCCTTAACAGTTCTAAGAGTTAAGTTTAAGTGCCGTCATTTGCTTTTCGACAGTTGAGCCTAATCTCTCCCCTTGTTCTCGTAAGCACACCAACACCGCCTAGTTTGATCATGGACTTCGCAAATTGATCCATAAAAAGGCTGTTGTTGTTCGCATATTGTATTGCCAAGTTCTTTGCGACGTCTATTGAGGCCATGTCTTGATCTGACTGCAGGACAGCCTTGTTGCTGAGGATGCCGCGATAGAATGAGCCATCTAGAGTGAATGGCGACGCTGTTGCTTGATTGATGAACACGATGTGGTCCTGACTTACATTAGTTGCCAGCACCAGTTCAGGTGGGCACTTCTGCTTGAGGGCGACGAGCAAGCTAGGATCAATTCGAGGATCAGACGACATGGATCCCCGAAAATTGTATAGCCTGTCGAGGAAGAAGACGCAGTGGCAAATTCCGATACTATGAGCTCCTGCAGCCGAAACAGTATGACAAAAAAAAAAATCAGAACTTGCCTTGGCAATTTATTAGTAGCGAACCATGCATGCTGAGAACTAACAAGCTCAAGAACTCTATGATCAACAAACAAATAGAGTATAACAACTATAGTTCTCGTAAGCATCAAGATACTCAAATCTGCAAAGTTCTAAAGCAAAATAGAAGATGATCAGAGTGAAAGTCACATTAATTTCGAGATATACTCACCAAGCAACGTAACGAGATCCACAACATCAAGGTGGATGTTCTGAAAGGAAGCCAGAATAGCACTAAAAGGGAAAGTAGGGCCTGGAAGATGCACACTAAACATGTTCGAAACAAGCGAATCCCTCCTCCCAAGAGGAATAGCATACACTGGGCCGCCGGACAACGCCACTCCGTCTCTCGTCGCCAATGCCACTATATCAGCACAAGAAACAACCCCCCTGCACTCATTCTCCACCGCCTCCTTTATTTCGTCGATCACCTCGAACCCTCTCAGTGTCAGGTTAGGAGGAGCCTCCTTCTGTGCAATATTGTCATCAGTGCTGTCCAGGAGCACTGAAGCATCACAACCCTGCACCATGAAAGGACTCTCAACAACCATAGAAGCCTGACATAGTTACATCAATGGCAGAACAGACAGTGAAGAAGGCTTACAGTATTAAAGCAGTCATGGAAGTGGAGACGGAGGAGGCCAGCACCAATGGAAGGGTCCTGAATGAAATGCTTCTGAACAACATCCCTGACAATGGTTTCAGCTCTAGGGCATGAGTTCCTATAAAAGTTGATTTGTAGGGAGAGAGCACTGCTAATAGCTTGAGCAAAGAGGAGGGTTAGGAACAGAGCTGCTGCCATTAGCACACAAAGGGAAGCTTGTGCTCTTTGTCGTGAGATTAGGAGAAGATTAATTGGTACTGTATATATTGCAGTATTTAGGTTCATTAACTCCACTGCAGTAATCCTTTAGAAGAAGCTTTGTACTGCTCTGGATTGCTTACACTTCTGGTGTTGTTGGTATTCTAAATTCCAGTTGTAACTACGTGTGATCTAGTGAGTCTGCACATGCACGGCCTCTTTTTACTATTTTGCTTACACTTCTGGTTGAGAACTTTATTGATGATTCATTGACTGTGGTGTAGCGGCTAAGATTTGTAATCTCTTGTGTGAGGTTTATGATTCAAAACTTTCGTGTGAGAAATTTGTGATTTTACGGGTATTTCCCCACGGCTCAATTATATTAAAATAAAGAAAACCCAAGATGAGGTCTCCATCTACCCATAAAAAGCTCATCTACGTTATAAGATCATGTAATAGTTACTTTTATAACTCAAATTATGACTCATCATGTGACTCATAAAATTATACACACGTGACATAAAATTATAACTAAATAATAATAAAAAAAGATGATAGTGGGTTGATGTGGCGTAAGTTATTATAGAGATAGAGGGAGAGAGAGAGGAGAAAAAAAAAGAGGAGGGTGAGCAGTTAACCGTGACAGGTGACAAGGGCTCATCATCTAGTAATAATATAGGGATTTTTGCATTCCGGTACCATGCACTTTCCCAGAAATGCAGTTTGGTACCACCAGATTTGGGATTTGCAATTTGATACCATCAAGTTATAAATTAAGTGCAATTTAGTTCTGACCCTGACTCCGTTATTATTATTTGACGGAAAACCGCTCACGTGCGCTCACGTGAGCGGTTTTTCACGGTTTCCTTCCGCGATTGGGGTTTTGCAAGGTTTTCGCCGCCACCGTTGTAATCAAACCCCGGTGGCCTCGGCGCTGCCTCTGGACACGGGGCGCCGGTCATCTCCCTCAACCTCTGATCAAACTCCTCACTGTTCCTCAGCGAGTTGAGCACCACGAGCCCACCCAAGAGTTTCTCATTAAAAAAGATAGCCGAGACAGAGGAGCTCCCTGCCCGCTCCACCAGCTCTGCCTCCCGCTCCGGGAACACATCCACGTTAATCTCGACGTACGGCAAGCTCCTCTCCCGGAAGAACGATCGCACCGCGCCGCAATCCCGGTAGTTCGATCTCGAGAAAAAGCTCACCCGCCCCTTGATACCCCCAACGCCATTCTCCTCCTCGTCTTTAAGCAGCACGGTGACCTTGAGCCCAGAGAGTTGAAACTCCTTGACGCCTATTTCGCCCTCACGGAAGGACGAGATCCACTTCCCGATTGCCGACGACAAGCTATTGCCTCTATCGCGGAGGTACTTCGTAATAGAAGAGACATCAACGGAGGAGTGTTCGGAGACGGAGCGCTGGAGGGGGTACAAGTCCTTGGATTCGATTGACCTCGCCTTTGATAGACCGCGCGGCGCCTCCGGCCGCGGGAGGTGTGACGGCGGTCGGACCACCGCGTCGCCGTCGCCCATCGGGCGTTCCCCATCGTCGATCCTAGTATCGACGGCGACGACGGATGGCGTGATGGTGGATTCATCCGAAAGGGGGACGCTGTGGAGGTCTTCTTCTCCCATTGCTAGAGAGAGAGAGAGAGAGAGAGAGAGAGAGAGAGAGAGAGAGAGAGAGAGAGGAGTTGGGCGGAAGGGTCGGAGACAAGAGCTGAGAGATAGGCGAGTTTTACTGGAATAGCGCGGGGATTACTTTATGGACAAGGATATCGGAACCATCCGATCGGAAACGGTCAAATATATATCTTTAGAATTCTCCAGCTTGTTTTGGATTGCTTCTCCTCTCTGCCGACTTGGACCGCTCTTGGTCGCCGGCGAGCATGATTCCAGAAGAAGAAGAAGAAGAAGAAGAAGAAGAAGGAGGAGGTGGCTGGGGAACGGAAATAAAAACAGAGGAGGAGGAGGCTTTCTCTCTCTTACGTCAGCAAGTCGGTCAAAATGTATGAAACCGGTCAAAATTAGACATATAATTGTTTGCCGTCAAATTAATGGAACGACGTCGGGGGTCTGTATTAAAGTGCATAAATATATAAGTTAGATGTATCAAATTGTAAATCCCAAACCTGGAGATATCAAACTGTATTTCTGGAAAAGTGCATGGTACCGGAATACAAAAATCCCAATAATATAATATCAGTGTGCTCCCCTCCCCAGACGTCTCAATTGCATTAAATATAAGAAACAAGACTATTATGTGGCTTGTTCCACGCGCCGGCCATGTGGTTTGGTTGGCCGAAGTACATGTCATGTGTATCCTTAGTTACATTTATCATCATTATAATAAGCTAAAATCAGTGTGCTCGCCACACGCCTCGAATGCATTTAAATATTAGAAAGGTCGACTTCTTAGGCTGGTTCCACGCACCAAGAACACGCCTCGATAATATTTTAGAGAATCTCTGGCCATGTGGCTTGGTTTGCTAAAGTACGTGTCATGCATGTGTATCTTTCTTCTTTCCTTGCAGTAGGAATGATCATTTGTTGGCGCATTGTTCCCATCCAAGCTAGGAATCTGATCCCATGATCAATTCCATAGAACAACACGTGGAGTGCTATTATTCCACTCAGCTACTCAAGTGGTTGCGCGCCGGTAGCGATGGCAACGTATCCGTCCCGCACTCCTCCGTTCATATCCGTATCGCCCGTCCATGCAACGATAATGAGGATCGCGGAACATAATCGTCTCCACGGGTATGTGAATATTACTCGTAATCTACAGTTATTTATAAAATCTAAAAAAAATCATTTAATCTCTAAGATTTAAATCTAAATTCACCAAACTATCATCAATATTTAGTCTCTAAAATCTAGATTCACCAAAAAATCATCAGTATTTAGTCTGTATTAGAATATTATTATAAAAATAGACTCTCTAAAATCCATCAAACCAACATTCAAAAACCAATATATAAGGGGTATTTTTATAATAAAGACGGGGCGGGGCGGATATGCAGGGTGGGGCGAATAGCGGGGCGGATATTACCCAATATCATAATCCGCCCTGTACCCGTACGGATTTTAATTTTGTAAACCATACCCGTATCCACGGGTAAAAGATCTATACCATACCCGTCCCTATCGGTGCGGATCAACTCGATTATCCAGTGATACAGTCAATTTTGCCATCTCGGTGATAGATAAGTTTACAACGTGATGAAGTAAAAAAAAAAATCATAGTGTCAGGCGGCTATCTCTCTTTCCCTCCTCTCCCCTGTCTCAGCT
>OY986972.1:23528268-23708975 GCA_963920575.1 Narthecium ossifragum
TATTCTCTTTTTACATAGAGAATACTGAAATACATTAATGTATATTAATCAAGAAGAGAAGAGGGAAATCTCTTTTTACATGATGAATAGATGCATTCTCTTTTTACAAAGAGAATACTGATAGGTATTCTTTTGTTACAAAGAGAATATTGATAGGTATTCTCTTTTTATAAAGAGAATACCGACAAATAGAATACTGATAGGTGTTCTGTTTTTACAAATAGAATACTGAAATACATTCATGTATATTAATCAAGAAGAGAAGAGGGAAATATGCAAAGAGAATATTGCTGCTCGTCGAGGTTGATGACAGCTGTGCAGGGGAGGGTGGTGGCTGGAGGATCTCGCCGAGGAACGATCGGGAAGGGTAGCCCATCGACGAGGTCGTCGGATCTATTATGGATGAACAGGGAAATTAGACAGGAGCTCTCACCAAACTTACTCAACCATCAACTCACTCACTCACTTATAAAACACTGCATCACTCTATGTCCTGCCACTTTCTAGCCAAGAAGACAGGCATGGAGCCAGTCGACGCCCCCACCGACCCACCGCCGCCGATCCTTGATGGTGCTCCCGACCATCTCTGCCGTCCACCTCGCCGCGCCCTATGCCCGACGTCGACCTCACCGCCGCCGATCCTTGATGGCGCTCCCGACCCACCGCTGTCGATCCTTGATGGCGCTCCCGACCCACCGCCGCCTATCCTTGAAGGTGCTCCCGACCCACCGCCGCCGATCCTTGAATGCGCTCCCTGACCTCGTTTCATCCAAGCCGCGCCCCCACCTTTTCTCCTCTCCTCCAGGACGTCTCCGTCGTGTCCGTGGCTACCCTGATCCGCGCCCGATCCGGCTCGTCCGTGCCCAAGCCATCGCCCGATCCGGCTCGTCCGTGCTCCCTGACCTCGTTTCATCCAAGCCGCGCCCCCACCTTTTCTCCTCTCCTCCTGGCCGTCTCCGCCGTGTCCGTGGCTACCATGATCCGCGCCTGATCCGGCTCGTCTGTGCCCAAGCCATCGCCTGAGCATGCCAAATGATCCGGTTCCCGCAGCGCGACCTCGTCAACGCCTCCCTCAACATGACGCTTCACCGCGTCGGCTCTGGAGGTGGGAGCCAGCCGAATCTGGATCTCGATCTGGATGTGGATCTGTGAGCGGCCGGTGACTGTTCTTGGGATGGGGGCGGCGGCGGTGGATCTGGAGCGGCCGGCGACGGATATGGGGGTGGGGGCGATGGCGGATCTGGATCTAAGAGAGGCCGATGACGGATCTGGAGGTGGCGGATCTTGATATGGGAACGGCCGGTGACGAATCTGGAGGTGGGAGCGGCCGGTCGGATCTAGAGATGGGAGCGTCTGCGATGGATCTGGGGGGTGGGGCGCCGTCGGATCTGGATTTGGGAGCCACCAGCTCTGGATCTGGATCTAGAGCGGCGGCGGCCGACGACGGATCTGGGGGTGGGGGCAGCGGCGTATCGGGATTTGGGAGCAGCCGGTGAGATCTGGGGGTGGGTGCGGCGGCAGATCTAGAGGTGGGAGCCGTCTGGCTATGGAGGGGGAGATGTTTTAAGGGATATGGTGATAATAATAGGGAGATGGATATAAAAGTCTTTTAAACTCTAAGATGGTGTTAAAGAGTTAAATCTAATGGATGATGTTTTATTAGCAATATAAGTTCATATAATGAGCAGCTTTCATTGTAACGTTACTGGATGTATACGCTGAGCCTCCGTTTGGTTGGGGGTTAAGGGGGTTAGGGTTAAGAGGGTTAGGGGTAAAAAAGTGGGGATAGGAAATGGGGGTAAACTTAACCCACTTTGGCATTTGGCTCAGAAACAGGGGTAGGTTAGTGGGTTAAGCTTTGGATAAGGGTAAGAACACTCCAACGTATATAAAATATAAAATATTATATTTATGGGTAACCTAGTGGGTTAAGATTATAATATTTGAATTAATTATTAAGTTAATTAAAATATTTATATGTAAAGTGCATACATAAGATAATATATCAACTATCCAATGGCTTTATTTCTTAGTCATCGCACGCTCACAGTCTACCTCGGCACCACTACCGCAACCAATTTGTGTTACAATCAATTCCCAGAACACCGGCTAACCCATCTTTCTCTATTCCACTATAAGTTAAGTTTTCGGTATTTGTACACTGAACTGTATAAACTTTACACTATTATATTATTACATAAAATGTAGTAAAAATATATTATAGTAAAGTATAATATTACTACCCCATCCGTCCTGTTCGACACCTCCACCGGCGAATCCTTCTCAACTAAGGCCCGCTTACCCGCCATTGGCGGCAAACGCCCGCTCTTCCGCCATCGTGTGTAATGATGCCCGCTCGACCTCCACCAGGTCGTATATGTCGTGCCCCGGCCCAGAAAACCCATCTGGACTGGGACACGAGGGGGGGGGGGGGTTCCTACATCTACTAACATCAAACTGGCGGAAACAGTTATCAAATCCTCGAAGAGGGAAAATATACATTTAATCAAATTGCAGATTTACAACTATTGATAAAATGGAAAGCTCCAGGATCGTCAAGTACTCCTCGAAACTCCAGGTCCACGATCACCTCGAGAATAGCGCGCCAACGCCCAGAAGATCACCTGGAAGGAAAGGACTGCATCTGTCACACCCCGACCCAGAAAACCCATCCAGGACAGGGCGTGAGGGTCCTAACACTATTCATCATCAGCCGACGCAGTACAAGCGGAAAGGATAATCAATTTAATCAAAAGTAATCCAGAGGCTAAGCAGATTTGACCATGTAATAATATCAAGTCTTACAATGTCTGAGTTTCAATATACATATTTATACCAAATCCCAAAAGATCTCCAAAAAGGGTTACAACATGCATAATTATATATATCAAAAAGTACAACAGTTACATCCTCCAACAAAACCTCAGACGCCTCTGGATGTACCTGCGCCGCCAAAAGCTGAACCAGTCGGCTCCACCGAAGAGGAACTGCCGCCTGCACCTGCAAACGCAGCCCGGGTAGGAATGAGCAAAAAGCCCAGTAGGGTTCTACTCTACGGCACACTGAAGGGAGGAAAACAACAACAGTGTTGTCCCCAAGCCTAAGTCTAAAGGATGCCACGGGTCCCATAACCCACCGATGTCCCAAGGGTTCCTGTCATGAAACCTCTCTCCTGAACATGTTACCAGGAGGACCACGGAAACAGTAACATGCAGGCTCTAGCCCTTACCCAGCAGGGATACCACTGCCTGGGGTCCACGTCGGGAACTCCTCGGTTGCATCCCTAGCACTTGGCCTAGGAGGACAACACGACCTCTAAACCTCAAACAAAGATTCAAGCCGACTATCGCAATCCTCAATCATCAGAGATTCAGATCGACAATCACACCCTAATCCTGACTACCCAACCACGGTCCTAAGGCTAGATCCGAGCTACCCGAGAGCCTCGGATCGGCGACCCAAGACATCGCCCGCCTAACCTCAAATGCCTCTAATGCATACAATGCATGAGCTTAAGCAAACATCTACCCTAGATGTCTCTACACTCGCCGTCACATCAGCAGTTATAAGTTCCACAGATATACAATAGCCCTCGGCACTCGCCGGCAAGAGGCTAAGGTTCCACAGTTCCTCATTAGCTAGCACTCATAGCTAGCTAATGGTTAAGCAAACAACTAAGCATTTAATTTCTACCAAACATGTATTTTCCATCAAAACTTGAATTAAATGCAAGTATAACCATAAGTTTGCAAAAAAAGAGGAAACTCGGATCAAACATCAAACCCGATGAAAGTCCTTTGAAAACATAATGAAATCCACTTACAAGCTTCCCTATATGTTTAAGATTCAATCAAGATTGAAGGCCATTTAAGGAAAACCAGAAAACACTGTTCAAAAGGCCACGGACGATGCCACGGTCGATCCGTGCATCGACCGTGGGGCCACGGACGATGCCACGGTCGATCCGTGGATCGACCGTGAGGCCCACACGAAGAAAACCAAGGGCGACGGTCGATCCAACCATCGACCCTGAACAGCCCAAAACCAACCAGAGCCTGACAGTCGATGCGACGGTCGATCCGACGGTCGACCGTCAGGTAAATGGCGAAAAAGCTAAGGTCCCACGGTCGATTGATCCATCGACCCTGGGAACCCAAAATCTCAACAGAGCCCGACAGTCGATGCGACGGTCGATGCGACGGTCGATCCGACGGTCGACCGTCAGGCCCAAAGCAAACATACTAAAGCTGGACGGTCGATACATCGATCGACCGTCGAGCCTGACGGTCGATGCACCGATCGACCGTCGAGCTCAAAACGCAGTATTCCGGAAATCCATTTTCTAAGATTTGAAGGATCAAAACATGTTAGAATACAATCAAACTTTGCAAGCAAGTGTATTTTGAAGTGAGGGATCTAATGATGCAAAGAAATCCATATTTGGACGGTTAAATCCCATTTTAGGTCGGAAAACCAAAAAGACGACAAAACGGCGGCGTTTCGGAAACCAGCCGTTAGAATACGAAATCTTGGCATACGAACATTCCAAACCATACACATTGCATACACAACGGATTTCACAACACCCTAACTTAGCATTCCACAGCAAACCACACATGCACCCTAACCTAGTAGAACCCGATCCAAGGATCGAGGTAGAAACACCTACCTCAACAGCACGAAGCTCTCCACGCGTCCAGCCAACCTCGCCGCAAAGATCCGCTACTCAAGCTCAATCCTCCAAGCTTTAGCCCAGCCGGAGGAGAAGGGGAGAAGGGAGAGGAAGAGGGGTTGTCGGTGGAGAAGAGAAGGAAGAACCAGCCAAGGAAGGGAAGAAGGGAAGGAGAGAAGAGAGGAGAGAAGAGAGGGGATCGGGTAGCGGGTTGGAGCCAACTGCTCCAACCACCCTCCACTCACCAGGCCCTCTAATGGGCCGGATCCTCCAACGGGTCGAAAGCCCGCTCACGAGCCCGATAGCGAGCTCTAGCGCGCCCGAGCTGGGATCTTCCGATCCCGGACCCACCTAACCATTCTAAACAATCACATACATCAAACCAAGGCCGTGGGTGCAACGCGAGTGTGAAACCGACCAACAGGGGGCATATTTACCAAAATGCCCCTGGGGTCCAAACCGCCACACGATCGCCCGATCGTGCCCGACGCGGAACCAAATTGACAGGGAACCGGCTCTCGACCCACGCTGGTCGAGTCAGGTCTGAGGGACGGGCCCTTACAGCATCGACCTGCATTGCCGATGCAGCCCAGGTAGGAGTGAGCAACAAAGCTCAGTAGGGTTTTACGCTATTCTACGACACACACAAGGAAGGCAACAACAACTGTACTAACTCTGTGCCAAGTACTGAGGCCTGCCAAGGATCCCATAAATCCCGTCAATAACCCGAAGGGTACCTGTCCAAAGTACGTCCCTCCGACAGCCACTGTTCAAGGATGGACCACCTCTGACAATCCTTGACACAGGGTGGACATGACGCTACATGTAGGACACCCCTCTCCAAGCGGGACCTCCACACTTGGCGGAACGACCGTGGTTACGACAACCATCTCTTAGTACTCCAAGCAACAGAGTTAACGCGATTCCCATAAATCCCACCGATACCCCCATGGTATCTGACCAAGTGCGTCCCTCCGACAGCCACTGTTCAAGGAAGCACTACCTCCGACAATCCTTGACACAGGGTGGACAAACCTCAATCATCAGACTACCAAGCTGACCGGATCGCTGCAGCGGTACTACCAACCGCTGTCATCCAATCCGCAGCGGGTCCCGGCATTACGACGGTACCACGACCGTCAACCACAGACTCCAGCAACGGAAAGCAACCCCGAAAACCACTGATGAACAGTAAAATATAATATTATAATCCGAACATATAATATTATATTTAAAACACCAAACATTCTCTACATAGCAGCTAGTTGACCCCATCAATCCGATGTCCAAACAACGTCGGATTTAAGATCCAACTTAGAGTCCAGTAGATCTACATGCTGGAATCAATATATCCAAAATCTATAAACATCCAACGGCTAGATTAACGGAAAAACACTAATCAAAACCGCTAATCAAAACTAACTTACCATTGTTTGCTGCAACGCAGCCCACCAGTGCGAAATCCATAAAAAAGCGTAGAAAAATCAGAAAAATATGACATCAGTTGGGTTTGAAATTTGATTTACAGATCTACAACTCTTATGTTCATCACAACCCCAGAACATGCATGTACTGATCGGAAAACTCGCCGCAAGCCGGCTGTTCTTCAAGAACAGCAGAAACCAGAAAATCCGAGATTAATCATGCATAAATCCTACTAAAATCTCAACCAAAGATCATCAAACTTATATCAGAAATTCTACTAAGCAAGAGGAAGCCAACAACACAAAGAACAGCAAGATCAAACGGCTAGATTAAGAGAAACCCATTAAACTAACTCAGGTAGGTAGAACTCCTACCGGAAACGTACTACTCGGCTGATTCCCCGCAAACCGGTCACCAACAGAGCTTCAAACCACACCAGGGATCTTCCTTACGCCGCCACGGTTCCAACGAGCCTTGGAACGCCCAAAACGGTGGCCGGAGGAGAGAGAACGGTGGAGAAGAAGCTTCAGTCGGAAACAGGGGAAGCAGAATCGCGGAAGAAGAAGAGGAGGGGGAGGAAGAAGAGGAGGGGGAGGAAGAAGAAGAAGAGGAAGGAAAAGGCAGGGGAAAGCCGGGAGAGCCGGGGAAAAGGGAGAGGAGGGGAGGGAAAGTCCTCCCCTTCTGACAGGGGAGAGCGATGGCCACGATGGCGGCCGTCCTCTTGAAGGAAAACTGCCACCGACTTGATACGATAGCGATCGATCGCTCCAAGGAGCGATCGATCGCTCACGGGCCACCAGCTGCCCAAAAGCAGCCTTCTGCGCGCCCGAGCTGGGATCTTCCGATCCCGGTCCACCTAACCATTCTATTCAAACACATACACCATAACAAGGTCGGTGTGTGCACACGCGGGTGTGAAACAAACCAACAAGGCACAATTTACCAAATTGCCCTTGTGGTCAACAACGAGCCACAGGAATAGAGGAACATGTCCTCACAGTATAGCTCGGCGGTGTTGAAACCGTTCTTGCCGGCGCTGTCACCGCCAACGATGTACACGTGACCTCCACCTATGACATTAAGAATCGTATCCCAATGTGGCATAGCATGGTCACGTGTCATGGTTGTAAACATCAATCCAACCGCATGCGAACCCACTTATATTAATATAATAATAATATTTTATTATATATTATTAGAATATATAAAATGAATACATATGAGATATGTTTCTATCTCTCTCCCCCGTTTTATCTGTCTCGCCAACCGCCGCGCCCACTCCGGCCACCCCATCGCCGGTGGCGAGCAGGATCCGAGGGACAACCGGTGCTGTGTGGATCGGTTAATCAGCCGATGCACACCGAACCGTTGGATCGATCCAGATCCGACGGTTAAAAAAAAAACTTCATCTTTGTGAGCTCCCCCGCCAGACTCCGGTAGCGACCTCAAGCTCATAGGGCATGGAGGCCTCGTCATGTAGCAACGGGGAGGAATAGCTGGTGGATCTCAGGAGGACCTTGGCAAGGTGAGGCGTCCGAGTGGCCATGGACCAGCGTTGGAAGTCGTTGGGGAAAACTCTTGGCGTCGGGGGGTGCTAGATCCGGGGGAAATGGAGGAGCTTGACGATGGTTGATGGCCGGGGTTGACGTCAGAGGCGACAGGGAAGACCCTCGCCGACGAAGGGGATCTCAACGGAGATCGAGACGGCGACGGGTAGGAACAGTTGACGCCGCGAGTGGCTGCGCGTCGGTGGAGTGGAGAGGGTGGGGGTTTGCCGCAGGTGGCCGCGGCTTCACCGGAGAAGGAGAGAGTGGGTTGCAAGGTTTCGCCGGAACGAATGGGTACTCACCGGGATGGAGGGGCGTGGGTTGTGCGAGGTATCGGGTAGGAAGGAGGAGAAGGTGGGTGGAGGAATAGGGAGAGGTGGAGAAGGTGCTGAGTATGGCCGGAGTGTAGAGCTCACCGGAGAGGATGAGCTCACCGGAGAGGAGAAGAGAAGAGAGGAGGTCCGAGAGAGAGAGAGAGAGAGAGAGAGAGAGGGAGCAGAGACAAATGGGGTGTGTGAGAGCGGCTTAACCCCAAAGCCTTTTTTAACCCAGCTACGCTGTTTTTGTTGTTTAGGGGTAAGAACCGGGTTAAGGGGCCCCCTTAACCCGGTTCTTACCCCTGTTGCCAAACACAGGCTGAGGGTTGGCATCATTAGGTTAAAAAATGCATGCAGAGTTGCTTAGCTTTAAAGATATTCCTAGATTAATCATGCTGTAATATGGGTGCATGTTCTTCTCTTCGATTGTACTGTTTCTCTATATTTCCAGAGTCAGTAATGCGAGAGCCGATGGTGTAGCTCAAGCTTGTCATAGGACCGGGAATGTGTTAGCCTGAACTTGTTAACCAGCACTACCTATATGTTGTATCGAGTCGGTAAATTTTAGCCATTTGACTCAACTCATCAAAAAAAAAAAATATGCATGTGAGGTTCATCAGGATATATCAGCAGGTGGAGTGCCACTACTTGTTATACTTTCAGTACGTGTTTGTGATGGTGATGAGGATGTTAAGATGTTGATAGTAATGAACATTTTAATGATGATGATGATGATGGCAATATTAATATGTATAAAGACTTCAATGGATGTATGGAAGATTACCAATATTTAAACTCACCTCTTCCTATCAGGTTCAGTTTTTGGCATAGCTGCTGCTGAAGTTTTTTTTTTTTTTTTTTTTTTGATGAATTGAGCCATCTGGCTAGTATTTATTTACACCAAGTCGGCCAGGGCTGCAGCCCCGTCCTCTTTGTGCCATACAAAACTGGTGCAGGAATGCCTACACCTTTTAGCAATACGATCGGCCATCACATTCGATGACCGCGGAACAAACAAAAACAGCACAGCTTCAAATTGCAACACCAGCTTCCAAGCCTGCTTAGCCCCCTGCTCCATGTTCATGGGCCAGATTTTTCCACCATTGAGCATTTCCACCACATCACAGGCATCAGATTGAATAATAATCCTGTTTCTGCATCTCTCCTTAGCCCACTTCATTGCATAGATAACAGCCAGAAGCTCAGCTGCAAAAGAGCTATCAGCTACCACCACTTCACCCATGCCCCAACTATACTCCCCACTCTTACCTCTCTCCAGTACAGCAATCGCAGTATCACCATTAACCACATTTCTGGAAGCATCAACCTCAAAGACCCAACTTTCGTCACCAGGTATTGCCTTGGTCTGCAAACTTCCTTTCCCGTTGCATCTAAGGAACTCCTCTGCTAGCCTTTTCGCGCGCTGCGCCACCACAGCCGGAGGGTCCCCCTCCATCTCAAAGATCCTTCTATTTCTATCATTCCAACTCACCCACAACCCATAACAGAGATAAGCTTTCAACTTCACCACCAGGTTGACTAGAAGACCTAGTAAACGTTCCAATCAAATGATCCTGGTTCCAGTTGCAAACCCCAACACCTAAGCCCATCATCAGCCAATCTATAACCTCCCTAACATGTCTGCATTCAAATAAAGCATGAGCCACTGTTTCATCACACTCACCACACTTTGGACAGAGATGCTCCGACGCATGGCAAAAACGCCATAATAGATACCTAACTGGCAGCTTCCCTTTGAGAGCTCTCCACAGGAAATGCTTAATCCTTGGTCCAATAGGTAGTCGCCAAAAGCAATTCCAATTGAAGCCGTCCTCCACATTCCAGCTAGCTTTAAATCTTCTCGAGAGGAAATGATAGGCCGATGAAGCCGTCACCTTCCCACTCCGACTATACATCCACACTGCTCTGTCACCTCTACTATCACTATAAATTGGAGTATTTTTAATGGCATCAACTAGATCCGGGTGAAAAAGTTCCCTAAGTAGCTCATTATTCCACCCTTGATCCTTCATTAAAGCTCCAACCATCATTTGCTCTGTTCTATCACCTTGGAACAGAGAAGGTTTGAATGCCAAAGCCTCATCCAAGACCCAATGATCTTCAATCACCCTTACTTTGCTATTCTCCCCCAGCTCCCAGCATAGACCTAGACTAAGATCTTCAGCTGCTTCACAGATCACCTTCCAGTGAGCAGAGCCTCTGTTTCGATATACCGGCACCATGCCATTCCACTGATACTTTGCTCTCGCCACCATAGTCCAAATAGACTGTGCTCCTGATAAAAGTGTTGCAGCCCTCTTTAGCTTTAAAGCACGCTGCCACACTGAAAAATCCTTCAACCCCAATCCGCTAATCTCCTTGGGTTTGCACACCTGCGACCATGCCACCAGATTCATCCCAGCTCTCTTTCCCCGCCACAAGAAATTCCTGCACAACTGCTCCATCCTTTGAATCACTTTGTTAGGTACCTTAGCAGTAGTCATTGCATACACAGGAATGCTCTGGAGTATTGACCTCAGCAAAACCACCCTCCCAGCTTGAGACATCCTCCTCCCCTTCCAAGAATCAATTCTACTGGCCATCCTTTCCAACACTGGTGCAAAATCACCGACCCTTAGCCTTCTTTCACTAATAGGTGCACCCAGGTAGTACCAGCCACTCTTAGCCATACCCACATTTAATATTCTACATATTGCTAACCTTCTGTCCTTGTCCACCCTCGGAGAGAATCTAATACTAGATTTAACAGGATTCATCTCCAATCCGCTTAACAATTTGAAGAAAGTCAGATTAAGACGCAACTTCCTCGCTTCCATACATGTAGCCCCCGAGACCATCATGCAGTCATCTGCATAAAGCAGATGTGAAATGGAGGCTTCAGAATGCTTGAATTTAACTCCTTCTATCTTCAATCCGGGAGACTTCAAAATGCTTGAAAGAACCTCCTGAACTAACACAAACAAGTAGGGAGAAAGAGGGTCTCCTTGCCTAATACCACACTTTGGCCGGACCCTAACATGAACTTCTCCATTGATAATGAAAGAGAACATCGACCCTCGTACACACTTCGTAACCCACTCAACCCACCTGGACGGGAACTCCATTCGTACCATTACCTCCTCCAAGAAAGACCATCTAACTTTGTCATATGCCGACATTAAGTCCACTTTGAGGATCATTAGGCTACGAGATTTAGGTGCAATAGCCATAGAATGCAACAATTCTTGAGCCACATCGATAATATCAAGGATATTACGGCCCTCAACGAAGGCTGATTGCTCCAATCCAATCAAGTCACCCAATACCATCTTCAGTCTAGCAGCCAAGATGGATGTAATAACCTTATACCCCACATTGCACAAACTGATCGGCCTAAAATCTTTAACTTACCTCGGAAATTTGCATTTGGGGATAAGGGAAACAAATGTCTCATTCCAAACCAGTGGGAGCTTACCATGATCAAAGAAATCTTGTACCAGCCGCCCAAAATCTCTACCCACCACCTCCCAATTAGAGGTAAAGAATTCAACCGGCAGTCCATCAGGGCCTGGATATTTATTCCTACCAAGCTTGAACACCACACTCTTAATCTCCTAGGGTGTAACCTCCTGCACAAGCATATCTTTCCAGGCATCATTGATAGCAGGGAGTTCAGGAAATAACAGAGCTGGAACTTTGCCTTCATCTTCCCACAACTTCTCATAGTGGCGCTGGAACGCTAAGCCTATACCCGCTTGGAACCTGACAACATTCCCATCACCATCCACAATCTCTAGAATTTTGGACTTATGAGACCTTGACTTCATTAGCTGATGGTAGAATCCAGAATTCCGATCACCTGCTTGAACCCATTCCTTGCGAACCCTTTGACTAACCTTAGCTTCCTGCGTCAGCATCATATGCTCCCATTGCCCTTCTAACTGCCTTAGAAGAAGATCATCTTCATCAGCTAAATCCCCCTGCTCCTGAAGCTTATAGAACCTGTCAAGATAGAGTTCCAACCTCTTCCCAGTCTTAAACACATCAGTAGCACGACTCCTCTTGTCCCAACCCTTAACCACTCTTTTAATCGCCTTGACCCGAGTAGCAAACTGGAATTGTTTTGATCCTCTACAAGGGAAGCTCCAAACTCTGTTCACCGCTTCTTTAAATTCCTGCCTAACCATCCAACTGTGTTCCAATCTAAAGGTTCCGGGGCCATTCTTAATCTGAGGTTTCTGGAATGAGACCAAGAGAGGGGAATGATCTGAACCCCACCATTGCCAAATGTCGGACATGAGTAGTAGGAAACTTATCATTCCACTCATAACTACATAGTACTCTATCCAACCTTTTTAGAATTCTGGCACCTCATCCTTGCCTATTTGTCCAAGTGAACCTTGTACCTGAGAAATCCACTTCCTGCATCTCACTCATACAAATAAATTGCATGAAATCACATTCCGACATTCCATAGCTAAAAACAGTACCACCACGCTTCTCCTCTGCACACAAGATTGCATTAAAATCTCCTCCAACAAGATGCGGAATGCCAGTCCTTCTAACCTTTGTCAGCGCCTCCCAAAGCTCTCTCCGAGGTGGAGCAGTAGTTGCTCCATAGACTGCTGAGATAGCAACATGCCCAAGCAGAGGACAAGTAATGACTCCATGAATTGCCTGGGATGACCAATGTGTAAAGGAAACTCTCCCAACAGCCAATTTCCATATTGCCAAGATACCTCCATGCCTCCCCCTACAAGGCACCAAATAGGCACCCCAACTAGGGCCAACCTTACGTAAAATCCACCCAATCTTCGTGTCATCTACCAGAACATCAATCAAAAACAAAACAGAGGTCGCATGGTTGACAGAGAAGCGGTTAACAGTCCTAACCACACGTCTAGGACCTACCCCGCGACAATTCCAGAATAGAAACTTCATTTAATAACTGAGCTAACCTCCACCAGTTGCTCATCTGGCGCATTAACACATCTTCTCTTCCTCTGACCTCCCTTCACCATTGCAATATAGTCACTGACCATCATATCATCAGCAGGTTCCAAGGCTCTTGAACCAGCTCCATCCGATGCCAGGGCCATCTTAAGCTTATGAAAACCTTCCTCATGCACCACCTCCATCTCCTCCTCCGTCATGGCTTCCTTTAGCTCCAAGTTACCAGGCGGAGCAACACTGGAGAAGTCAGAGATTACGAGGGAAGCAAATCTATTCGAATTCAAACCATTATCCCCAGGCTTTAACTCTATAGCTTTACCGCCGGCGGTAGCCTTCGCAGCTCCCGGCCCAGTCCCTTTCTTAACCCACGCGCTGCCCTTCTTATTATTACTACCTGGCCCATTAGCCCGCGTGGCTTGAAAGACCACCTGCCTCGGCCCATCAGACGGTAACTCCTGGGTAAGTGGCGAGCATACACCAGCTTGCGCCACGTGTCCCGCACTGGAACCTTCACCTATACCTTTCCCTTTCGCCAGCCTTCCTTGCTGATCAAGCCTCTCCTCCCCCCACCGTGGGGGCTGCGCTGCCTCCGCATCCCGCTGGCCAGGCTGTCCGACGCGAAGATTCCTCTCCAACGGTCTTGGCGTCGCATTCTCCACACGTGGCATCCTCTGGTTGTTGGTCCCCACCTCGGATCGTGTGCCGTTATGATTCGCAGGGACCCCAATGCCACGCTGGCCTCCCCTGCCACCTCGACGGCTCCGGGTCACTACATGCCACTCACCGGCAGCCGCAGCCACCACCTCCGGCGGGATGGCTATAGATCCAGGTGTTTCATCTGATCTCACCTCTTTACTTCCATCCCCCTTTTCAAACCCTGGTGGGACATCTTCCTCCATACCAGCATCTCCCTCTCTACCTCCGTGACTAACTTCCATTGGAACAGCCACCCTCTCAGCCATCGGGGCTGTCCTCCTCTTGCACGAGCCAGCGCCATGGCCAATCCGAGCACACTTTTCACATATTTTCACATGCTCATAAATGAAATCCACAAATCGGGTACTAGCCCTGGTTCTCACCCTCACCCCAACCTTAACCATCTGAGTGATATCCACTTCAACACAGGCCCGTGCATACCGACCTCTCTCCACATCCTCTGTGACAAGATCAACTTGCAGAGGCACACCAATAGTGGCTACGATCTGCATCACGGCCTCCCTATCAAACCATCCTATTGGCAACTCAGGTAGCCTCACCCACACCGGGACTTTAGTAAAATCTTCAGGCACCGGACAGAAGTCCTCACGCCACCTGAGAAGGGAAAGCATCCTTCCATTCACAGCCCACGACCCCATCGTGAGCACAGTATGCCAATCCATTTCATCCTCGAACCGAAAGACATAGACCCCTCTAGCAAGATCAATAACTTGGAATCCTGATGTTGTTTTCCATAGTAAGGATAGCCTCTGCTTCACCAGCCCCAACGGCAACCTCCGGCCCAGAAACCGGCCAAACAGAGAGTACCTCCATTTCCGGCTACACCGCTCCATAAATTCATCATCAAACACCACCTCATCAGCGTATAAGGGGCCTAACCTCTTCAGCTCCTCCTCCGTGACGATTGGGGACTTTGGACGCAGTCTAGCCGCCGCAGCTGCTGCTGAAGTTAAAGATGGACCATAACAAAATTGTAGTCGTTGCATTATGCTTCTTAAATTCAATATTCATGTGCGAAATTAATAGCAATCAGAAAAGAAAAAAGAAAAAAAAAGTAAGTAAAGAGATGTAGGTCTAGCATGAAAAATAAGAGTCACTCTGATTAGCCAAGGAGACTGCCTGTCATCCAATTGAGATATCATACGACATAAAACTGGTTAACAGCCATCAACAAAACCTCGGAGAAAAGATGCAGGCAAGTCATCCTTGGCTACCAAAGGCACTCTTAAGTTCATCCCAGGACCTCACCTCTGCTATTTTCTTTAATTGGTGGAATGGCATTGAAGAAGTGCAGGTCTAGCATGGAAGTTAAGGAGTCACTCAGACTAGCCAAGGAGGCTGCCCAGGATCCACGTTGAGCTTTCAGATGACTAATAGGTCAAATAGAGGATGCAGGCAACTCATCCCTGGCTAGTAAAGTCACCCTTAACTCCATCCAAGACCTCACCTCTGTTCTTTGATCCCTGCTTTCAGTAGATGCAAGCCTAGGATGGCACACAAGAACCTCTCTGACTAGCCAAGGAGACTGACTGCCTACAATTTGCATTAAGCTTTCGAGTACGAAAAATGACACATTCGAGCCATTTTCGAAACCTCGAACAGGATGCAGGCAAGTCATCCTTGGCTACCAGAGGCACTCTTGAGTTCATCCCAGGCCTCACTTCTGCTACATTCAATCTCAATGCTGAGATGCTAATGCTGGCTTCTCATCGCTCTATTTATAGGACCATGTTGCCTATCCACAACTTCTTTTTTTCCTTGTGATCTATCTTAGCTGCATCTTCTGAATGGCATATATTCTGAGCATATGGAAAGGGCTGATGACCATGGCGAAATCCATCTCGCTTTCTAGTTTTGGAACAGTGGTCGGAAGTGGTGAGAGAATGTCAATGAATAGATTACAAGGAGAGAGAGACACGGC
Organism: Narthecium ossifragum; assembly: GCA_963920575.1. Taxonomy (NCBI): domain Eukaryota; kingdom Viridiplantae; phylum Streptophyta; class Magnoliopsida; order Dioscoreales; family Nartheciaceae; genus Narthecium; species Narthecium ossifragum. Next base: position 23,543,821 of record OY986972.1, read on the forward strand.
AATCTTGCGATGGACTTCTACATAGGGCCTGTTTGGTTGCTGAGAAGTGAGCTGAAGTGAAATGAATTCTGGGGAGTGGAGTGGAGTGGAGTGGAGTGGAGTGGAGTGGGGTGGAGTGGGGTGGGGTGGAGTGGAGTGGAGTGGAGTGGAGTGAACTGAAGTGACTTCTGGGGGTTTCTGAGTTCTGATGTTTGGTTGGTGTTTGAAGTGGGATATGATCACCCCCAACTATTTAATATTTTAATAAATTTCCTATATTAAAATATTAAAAATAATATTATTTTAAATGACATTGACCAATCACGAGGTGCCACGTGGCATGTGGGATCCATTTATATTAATATTTTATTACAGTATGATATTATTAACATTATTTGCCATTTAAAACATTAAAATAATATTTTAATCTTAAAATATTAATAATTTAATAACTTATATTAATATTTTATTACAATATAATATTATTAATACTATTTTAGATGACGTGGACCAATCACGAGGTGACACGTGATATGTGAGACCTACTTATATTAATATTTTATTACAGTATAATATTATTAATATTATTTCCCACTTCAAATGCCACTCAAATGACTTCAGGCCAAAAAGACCCGAAGTCGAAATGGGAAGTGGCAGCTTTGACTACAGTGATTTGGAAGTGGGGCTGAAGTGACTTCAGTCCCACTTTCGAGTAACCAAACACATGAAGTGGCTCGGAAGTCAATTCAAAAAAGTGACTTCCGACCACTTCATGGGAACCAAACATGCCCATAGCATAAAATTCATAATTAAGCAACTTGTGTTGAGTTGGAAACCTTCTTTTCCTTCAATTATCTCATGCTCTGACGATAGCTTATCCTCTTTTTTATTCAAGAGGATTTTGAGGATGCTTGTAAATGAAAAGATGCTTAAAAAGAACTTATAAAAGCAATGATTTTTTCTTAAGATAAGTATCATGAAGAGAACCCGACGGATTCCGACACCCCGAAAATTCCGTTCTCCAATAGTAAACCAAAATTTACTAGCCAAGGATCAAACACCAAATGAAGAAGATAAAGAACAAGATTGAAGAAGATGCAAACTTGACTTCATTCAAATGTTCAAAGTACAAAACACATAGATAGATGAAGACTCTCTCATTCCACAAGGCTATGCCACTCAAAATGGAGATATGTCTTAAGGTAGAAGATAATCCTAGTCATCATCATGGGAATTGAGAGAGTTAATGTAAAGTGGGTAGTTGGTAGGTGATAATTAAGTAGATTGTTTGACTTAGTCTAAGAGCATCCGCACCAGCTCCATCAAACCCTTCCCTTCCCTATAATAGGGAACCATTATAGGGAAATGATCATTTTTCAGCCCACATCAGCTTCCCTATCCTCACCCTATTTTAGAGGAGAGCTACAGTGCTCCCCTACATGTAGGGGAGCACTATTCACCTCCCCATATCATATTTTATATTAAAAATCGTTGATGGGTCTTTTTATTTGGCAAACAAAACATTAAACCTATCTTAAATATTAGTGATGTAATATACTTTAATATAAATATATCTCAAAGATTACAAGCGTAATTTAATATTTAATTACCATAATTATATGAATTTCAAATAATATGTGAAGAATACACTTTAAAATACTTTAATATAAAAAACATTAAAAATTAATATAGTATACTATACAGCTCAAAAATTACAGATGTCATAATATATAATATAAAATTATTTATTATTTATTCTATACCATATTTTAATGAAATAATATAATCAAAGTTTAATTATGTAATATAATACAAATTCTATAACTATATGACTGTCAAATAATAAATGAAGATTAGAATATGAAAAGAAAGATGGGGAATGAGTACTTTAATGATGTAGGGAATGGTTTAGGGAAGATGATGTAGGGTGTTGCAAATGGATTCGGGGGGCCTAACATAGAAAAATCTATGTCAGGCCCCCCGAATCCGTTGCAAATAGGGAAGCTGTAAAATAAGGAAGTAATATATATATTGGAGTGTTTTAGGGAAGATGGATAGGGAAGCTGATGCGGATGGCCTAATGGAGGGAAATATGAAATGGTATGATCTCAATAAATTCAAACTTTGATATTTAACACTCCCCCTCAAAGTGAATTTTTGGAGACCATTCCAAGCTTGCTTCGTAGAAGCTCAAATGGACCTTTAGCGAGCGCCTTAGTAAAGATGTCGGCAATATTGTCCTTATTCCTCACCTACATCACCTTGATAGTGATAACGCGTGAAAAGTGCACAAATCACCCTTTTAACTATGTCTTTTTAGTCTCCGAGCAATGCTATTTTGATTGTCTTTTCCCCATTTCAGGCTTAAGGACCCTCAGCGAAGATTAGATCAAGTTTTGTGCTAAAAAGAACAAATAAAGAACCTGCTAGGAGCAAAAGAGCAAAGGAGCAAAGATGGACCATTTTTTACATCAAAACTGTACCTGGTTAGGAAGAACCAGATGATGTGCTATATATGGTTGGACAGCTCTTGAAGTCTAGATTCCATAACTTTTTACGGTTCGTGATTTGGAGTTTCCTAGCGGAAGATATGCTATTTTTAGTACAGAGGTGCAGAAGAAGCAGTTACGGAAAACCAGATCGATCTCATCCCAAAGGAGATCGATCTCCTTGGGCGCTGCGGGAAAAATAAAAGGAAATTGACTAATCCGAGTTAGGGTTTGTCTTAGGCTATAAGTAGCCTTCTTTGGGGACATTTTAGCAGCCTTCCATGGCCGAATTTTGTTGATCTCTTAGGGTTTCTCTTAGTTTCTTTTCCTCAAATTAGGTTAGATTTTTTGTGGAAGATCCATGGGTGGAGCGCGGCGACAACCTTCATCGACGGATTTCTTTCCTAAGATTAGTAACTAAACCCTAGCTTTGGGATTCTATGATGTCGTAAAGTTATTTCTAGGGTTTTCTATAGATTATGAGTTGTAAATCATACTTTGATGGTTGAATGGATTGATTGATATTTTCTTTATATCTATTGGTGTTGATTTATATGTTAGATGAATGATTTGTTCCTATATGTCCTAGATTTAGGTCTTGTGCATGTTAGGGCTTGAGATTAGAGATTCTCATCAAACATCCATGCTAGGACCATGGATGTGAGGATTTCCTTCTCGAGATTAAGAGCCTTGTAATGCTAGGACCATTACACATAATGCTAGAACCATTATGACCGCTTCTTAATCCGTTATTCATCATTATTCGAGATTAGGGATTTCGTATGTGCTAGAACCACAATGCTAGTGCCAGAACCACTAGGTTAACTCTAATCCTTGATACATTCTAGTAGGCGATCTCAAGGTGCCAGAACCATCTTGATTATTTACCAATATCCATTCTTGATATTATCCCCGACGTCTTCGTTGAGCGGTAGGAGTTCTAGCCATTCACCTATCGACTATTTGAAATCATCTAAGTTGATTTATCTGCTCTTATCTTAGGAATACCTAGTAAGTTCTTTATTATTGATTAGAGTTCCTTGGCATTATCTTATCTATTAGTACTCTTTTCGTATTTGTTTAGTTCTAGATAAAAATCCAAAAGATTATCTTTTTCCCAACTCCTTGGCTAGGAATTATACCTAGTATACGACTTAAACCATTAGTTCCCTGTGGATTCGACTCGGACTCATTACTATCTACCCATAAAGTAGTTAGTTAGTGATTCGGATTATAAATTTGTAATTTTGACGTCCTTGTTAAGGTAACGGCACTTTTCAACGCGTGTCAAAATTTTGGCGCCGTTGCCGGGGAATTAATTAGGGTTTTAAGTTGTTTACTTAGTGTAGTTGCTTCCAACTAGTTGTTTCTTTTGTTCTTATTTATTTATAAAAAAAACGAAAATCATAAAAAAAAAATTAAAAATACAAAATACAAAAATACAATTTGTGCTAACATTTCTATATCTTTGTGTTGATAGAAGACACCGCCGTGCGAGATTTGACAACATCTAAGCGACGACGGCCGTCTCATTCTTGGACCATCCACTGTAACGTATTTCTATCTTTTTGGTGTGATCCTTGATTGTTTTGATTGATATACATGGCCGATAAGTATATGCCACCGGGTGATGCATTACATGATTATTCTTTACCATCTAGTCATACACCCGCTTATGTTAATGACACATATGATTGTTCAAATCCAGCATATAATTTGCCTGCATATTCTTATGATCCGAATTTGAGTAGTCATACATACCCCAATTGGCAATACCAAGGTTACTATCCTCAGAATGTTCAACACCAAGATTACTATCCTAACCTGCACTATGCACCTAGTTTTGAACCGTCTATCCTTCTCGACCCCAATACCCACCACCCCAACATTGGTATGAGCCTTCTGTTTCTTTGAAACCGCAAGCACAAGTAGACCCATCTTTAGTAGAAATTGTACATTCCCAATCACAATCAATAGCTAGGATACAAGCCCAAATTGAGCAACTCACATCTTTGATGGAATCATATGATGATGAGGTTGATGATTGTAGGAATGAGTCGGCACTCTCTAATTCTAATGATGTTACTTGTGATACCCAAGCTACCAATGTTAGTGACACATGCAATTATGCGATCCCTAATGAGACTTCACTTGTTCATGATGAGTTGAATGATGTTTCACCGGTGTGTGATGATATTATTGATGATTTCTGGTCGGCGGCACATATTAAATGGTTGAATGGACAACTGCCTCATATTGTTCATGACAATGATGATAGTGATGAACGCATGTGTGACTTAGAGCCTCTTACGATTAATGATGATATTGATAATGCTTATCCGGTTAATGATTTTGAGGCATGTGATGGTGGTAGGGTTTATGATAACTTGTGGGTTTTCGATGAACAAATTGATGATGATGTGACTAAGGAGATATTGCCTGTATTTGATGTCATTGATATGTTTCATGAGGACTTACCGGTGTGTGAGTATGCTATTGATGATAATGTTCAGTATGATAAGTCATTACCGGTGAATGATATTTTTAATGATAATGAGCCAGTACTTGAGGCATCATATGCGAGTGTTATTTTACCGATTTTTGATGATTATGGTGATGAAAGTACATATAATGATAAGTTACCGGTTTTTGACGTGTTGGATGATGATAGTGTTTTGCCTTGTTTAAATGATAATAAGGAATCTAGTGATGTTAGCCAAACCTCTCATAGAAAGCCTCAATTTGAGCTTCTACCATTCATGTCATCCACACTAGTTGAACATTTGGGGAGGATAGACCTTATTTTGAGTAGAGACTATGCTCATTTTCATCGAAACTTCATCAAAGATCTTATAAAGACCTCTCATCCTTCTAGCACTTTGTTTGCTACGGACATTCCCTTTTTCTTTGACGAAGCTTGATTGCATGGCTTTACCCTTCTTCGGACCATGTATTTCTTTACCTCAAATCATCGACCTCCAAAAGACCACTTGAGGATGGATCTTTTTATTGAAATTCATGGCTTGAAGGATGACAATTGGCCCATGATTAAAACTTTTACTGAATTGTTTGCCATGAATCCTTCTTTATTCTTTGTAAAACATGTTTGCACCTCCTCGCCATTCTTAGGAACATGTATTTCTTTACTTTCACCCATCGACCACCAAAAGCCTATATGATGATAGACAGATTTATTGAAACACATGGTTTGTAGGATGGTGATTGGTCACTAACTAAATTTTTTAATGATTTCATTACTTGGGACCAGTCTTTCATCTTTGATGAATTATGTTTGCACATCTTCTATATGTTTCAATCAATGTATTTCTTCACTTGGAACCATCGCCCACCCAAATTCGGTTTTGATCATTATAGCATAACGTCGAGCGGAAGACGATAAACCGAGCGCTTCCTAGGAGGCAAACTAGTAGTTTTTCGGATTTTTCCTGAGTTTTTAGAATTTTCTGTAATTTTTAAGATTTTTCTATGTTTTGTTTCTATTTTTTTTTCGGATTTTTCCTAAATTTCCTTTCTTTTCCTCGTTTTTCCTCTCTCCTCCCGCTCTATTTTTTTTCTCATAGCTCGTCGTCCCGGCTCGTCGGCTCGTCCCCGAGCCGACGACGCTGCCCACCGTCGCCGTCTCTCCGGCCATCCCCGTCCCTCCAAACCAACACCTACATCACCACCATCTTCTCCTATAGCTCTTCGCAACCTCGCCTTCCCTTAACATCACCTCCTCCGACGCCGGTGAGCCTCCCCTGTTTCATCCGCCATCTCCGATCACCTCTTCCACTGCTTCCCACCGCCCTTAGTCACCTCCAGAAGCGTCCTCCGGCTGCCACGAACACTTCCCACCCATTAAAAACTTTGTTTGCGGCCTAGATCACTGGATCTCACCACCGACGGTCTCAACCTCTCCGACCATCTTCTATTCGCCTCCTGGAACTCCAATTCATCAAATAAATAATATAGGTGAGTTCCTTCGGCCACCACGATCCTTCCTCGATCCTTGCCAACCTAGATTGAAGCTCCGACCACCGGTTTCCAACTCCGGTCATCTTCCTCCGAGCCATCCACTGCCGTTCCGTCGTCTGGAGGCCACTATGCTTCGATCAGACTTCACCAGTAAAGTCCTTGGCCCTCCACGATTCTATCCCAGCCCTTCCCGTCCTCCGGCGACGACGTTTCACTGTTGATCACCGGCCGGTGAGCTCTCAGTCGTCCGATTGCTGATGGACGCGATCCATATACTCCAAAACCCATTTGTCTGATCAGACGGTCGGGATCATCAATCAGGACAATATTATTGATGCTGAATATTTTTGGTGTTGCGCATGGATGATTTAATGTATTTTAATGTCTATATTTTAAATTATGTGGATGAATGATTGTACCGGCTACATATTCAAGAAATACAAAGGCGATGTGCCTTACCATATTGACAACCTTCACAAACCTCACCACTACCAAAAGAAGAGAGGTTAGGAAGACCATTTACCAAGCTCTTTGCCACCATGACTTGAAGTTTCTCCATGCTAAGATGCCCAAGCCTTGCATGCCAAATAGAAGCACCATCATTTGAGCTCATTTTATCAACATAGGAAGTAGAGGCCGACAAGACAAATAAATCCTTGACCCTCTTGCCGGTGTGGATGACATCCGCCTTCATGTTGGTGATGTTCCGAACAAATTTCACATCATTTGGCCAAAACAAGACATAGTGACCCGCATCCACCGCATTCGCCACCGAAAAAAGGTTCTTCATCCCCGAGACATGAAACACATTCTTCAACATAATAGGATCACCACCAAAACCCTTGAGTGCAACACTACCTTCCTTCTCCACCGGATGAACGGTGTTGTCGGCGGTGATGATGGCATCCTTCCCCTCATAGTGATGAAGATCGGTGAACTTGGAATCATCGCCGGTAATATGATGCCCACAACCGGAGTCTATGATCCAATCATCATGAAAATTGATTGAAGCCATAGCACTCACCGTGGTTGTCTCCGCCACAAAGCACTTGCCCTAATCCTCCTCCTCTTTGGCATCACCACTCTTCTCTGCCGCATTCACACCATTTAGTTTGACGCGGCAATTCTTTTTGATGTGTCCAAGCTTCCCACACCGGTAGCACTTAACATTCTTCATGTTGCCATCACCCTTAGATGAAGATCCCTTGGAGCTCTCATGCTTTGCATCATACTTCTTCTCCTTCCCCTTGTGATGATCCTTCTTGTTAGAGAACAAGGCTTCTCCTTCACTATTCCCCGAAATGGAACATCCGGCCATTTGTTTTGCCAAAGACTATTATGAAGAGAGAAGATTCTCTAACTCCAACAAAGAAGGTTGCCGATCCCAACCTTGAATGGAAGTCATGTAAGGAACATACTCCCTCTTGAGCCCCCGAATGATATACCTCTTCATCCTTGCCTCCAAAATGGGTTCATCCGGATCCAAAAGAGAAATCTCCAAGCATAGATTCTTCACCTTCAAGAAGTATTGGGAAATAGAGAGATCTCCTTGAGTAGCATTAGTTAACTCGTTCTCTAACAATTGCAATCTTGCAACATTCTTCTTGTTGAACAACCCATCAAGTGTTTGCCAAATCACCGAAGCCGACTTGCAACCCATGATATGCTCAAACAAACCATTAGAAATGGTCATCTTCAAGACAAACTCCGCCTTGGCATTCATCATCTTCCAAGCCTTGAAGACTTCAACATCCTCTTAATCCGGAGGCTCTTGGTCATCACCACCAACAACCTCCCACAAGTCTTCACCAACAAGGTAAGACTCCAAGCAAGTCTTCCATATCCGATAGTTGGAGTGGTTGAGCAACTCTATGCCAACACCACCAACCCGAGCACTTGAATCCATCTTCAACCACAAACCTCGAACTATCTTCCTCCCAAGGGATGATCACCACCCTTGAAGCTCTGATACCATGAAGAGAACCCGACGGATTCTGACACCCCGAAAATCCCGTTCTCCAATAGTAAACCAAAGTTTACTTGCCAAGGATCAAACACCAAATGAAGAAGATAAAGAACAAGATTGAAGAAGATGCAAACTTCACTTCATTCAAATGCTCAAAGTACAAAATACATAGATAGATGAAGACTCTCTCATTCCACAAGGCTATGCCACTCAAAATGGAGATATGTCTCAAGGTAGAAGATAATCCTAGTCATCATCATGGGAATTGAGAGAGTTAATGTAAAGTGGATAGTTGGTAGGTGATAATTAAGTAGATGGTTTGACTTAGTCTAATGGAGGGAAATATGAAATGGTATGATCTCAATAAATTCAAACTTTGATATTTAACATACCATAGATGATGAAAGATAATATTGGGTCTCACATGTGTACAAAATTTAGTAAAAGGGAGGACCTGACAAGAATTTTCGGCATTGTAAGCAGATTCTTCTTGTTCTTCTTTTTTCTAGATACAGTGTGTAAAGATGCTTATTGAGATCAACAGGCAGAGAGTGTTGGCGTTGCGAGACATGCTCACCATTCGACACGACCTCCTTGGTGGCCATGGATTGAGGTTGAACTTTGAAAGCGCAAGAACCTACAACAATATTTGTGCATATCTGCCTAGAAAACATGATGCACATTCGTACAGGAGAATAAAGGCAATTCAAGAAGAACCATGTACATGAGCTCATAGCCTCACCTTTCTGTATTGGCTTCTGAAATCCAATTGTTATTTTTTTTAAAAGGAAGAAGTATAAACTTACTAGCAGTTATCTCTGTCTGTATATAACTTCACTTTTATGATAAAAAACATTCATAACAGAGAACTATGAAAATGTTTCACTAGGTTGTTAATTATTTGTTTTTGCAGTTCATCTCTCTCTCCGGCAAACTGGATTCAGAGAGGAATAAATTGCTGGCAAAAGGACAATTGCTACAGTTTCACATATCATAGCAGTCTTCATACATTTCAATCACTTGTACACTGAAATCTTGTCCAGTTTCACATTAAAGAATATGACACAATTACAAGCATCAGTACTGGTTCTTGAAGAGAGAGTATAAAAAGATAGAGCAGCTATGTTTGCTGAATGGTATTCTTTCTTGATGAGAAAATTCAGAGTATTTCATTGATTTAAATAAGAAAATTACATATGCTTGTAGAAATCTAAAATATGGCAGGACATTGTTGTGCATAGAGGCTAATTAGGTGGGATTTATATGCATGCATGCTGTTATTGCTTTTTCATGAGTGAGTAGCTTGATTGCTGGACTTGATTGCTGAAGATGCTCCCTTAACAGTTCTAAGAGTTAAGTTTAAGTGCCGTCATTTGCTTTTCGACAGTTGAGCCTAATCTCTCCCCTTGTTCTCGTAAGCACACCAACACCGCCTAGTTTGATCATGGACTTCGCAAATTGATCCATAAAAAGGCTGTTGTTGTTCGCATATTGTATTGCCAAGTTCTTTGCGACGTCTATTGAGGCCATGTCTTGATCTGACTGCAGGACAACCTTGTTGCTGAGGATGCCGCGATAGAATGAGCCATCTAGAGTGAATGGCGACGCTGTTGCTTGATTGATGAACACGATGTGGTCCTGACTTACATTAGTTGCCAGCACCAGCTCAGGTACTTGAGGGCGACGAGCAAGCTAGGATCAATTCGAGGATCAGACGACATGGATCCCCGAAAATTGTATAGCCTGTCGAGGAAGAAGACGCAGTGGCAAATTCCGATACTATGAGCTCCTGCAGCCGAAACAGGATGACAAAAGAAATCAGAACTTGCCTTGGCAATTTATTAGTTGCGAACCATGCATGCTGAGAACTAACAAGCTCAAGAACTCTATGATCAACAAACAAATAGAGTATAGCAACTGTAGTTCTAGTAAGCATCAAGATACTCAAATCTGCAAAGTTCTAAAGCAAAATAGAAGATGATCAGAGTGAAAGTCATATTAATTTCGAGATATACTCACCAAGCAACGTAACGAGATCCACAACATCAAGGTGGATGTTCTGAAAGGAAGCCAGAATAGCACTAAAAGGGAAAGTAGGGCCTGGAAGATGCACACTAAACATGTTCGAAACAAGCGAATCCCTCCTCCCAAGAGGAATAGCATACACCGGGCCGCCGGACAACGCCACTCCGTCTCTCGTCGCCAATGCCACTATATCAGCACAAGAAACAACCCCCCTGCACTCATTCTCCACCGCCTCCTTTATTTCGTCGATCACCTCGAACCCCCTCAGTGTCAGGTTAGGAGGAGCCTCCTTCTGTGCAATATTGTCATCAGTGCTGTCCAGGAGCACTGAAGCATCACAACCCTGCACCATGAAAGGAAGGACTCTCAACAACCATACAAGCTAGCCTGACATAGTTGCATCAATGGCAGAACAGACAGAGTGAAGAAGGCTTACAGTATTAAAGCAGTCATGGAAGTGGAGACGGAGGAGGCCAGCACCAATGGAAGGGTCCTGAATGAAATGCTTCTGAACAACATCCCTGACAATGGTTTCAGCTCTAGGGCATGAGTTCCTATAAAAGTTGATTTGTAGGGAGAGAGCACTGCTAATAGCTTGAGCAAAGAGGAGGGTTAGGAACAGAGCTGCTGCCATTAGCACATAAAGGGAAGCTTGTGCTCTTTGTCCTGAGATTAGGAGAAGATTAATTGGTACTGTATATTGCAGTATTTAGGTTCATTAACTCCACTGCAGTAATCCTTTAGAAGAAGCTATGTACTGCTCTGGATTGCTTACACTTTTGGTGTTGTTGGTATTCTAAATTCCAGTTGTAACTACGTGTGATATAGTGAGTCTGCACATGCATGGCCTCTTTTTACTATTTTGCTTGATTTTTATCCTCGCTTTGGGGGCAAATACTCTACATTTTCAACAAATAAGGGAATGGATTCTAAGACCATCCATTGCCACCACCGAGAACCAAGTTACTAACCACTTGAACTAGTCGAGAGCTGTACATGGCTACACTTTTTGTTAGTTTAGTGTCATAATGGAGAACTTTATCGATGATTCATTGACTGTGGTGTAGTGGCTGCTCAATTGCATTATAAATATCAGAAACAAGACTATGTGGTTGGTTCCACGCTCCGGCCATGTGGTTTGGTTGGCCCAAGTACATGCCATGCATGTGTATGAGTGTATCCTTATAGTTACATTTATTCTAGTGGAAATCATCATTATAATAAGCTAAAATCAGTGTGCTCGCCACACGCCTCGAATGCATTTAAATATTAGAAAGGTCGACTTCTTAGGCTGGTTCCACGCACCAAGAACACGCCTCGATAATATTTTAGAGAATCTCTGGCCATGTGGCTTGGTTTGCTAAAGTACGTGTCATGCATGTGTATCTTTCTTCTTTCCTTGTAGTAGGAATGATCATTTGTTGGCGCATTGTTCCCATCCAAGCTAGGAATCTGACCCCATGATCAATTCTATAGAACAACACGTGGAGTGCTATTATTCCACTCAGCTACTCACCGTGATAGATAAGTTTACAACGTGACGAAGTAAAAAATAAATAGTTAATTAGTGATAACACCAGTTTAGTTAAGATTTTTGTTAAAAATCTCATTTGATGTATTTTTAAGGTTAGAATTCCATTTGACAGGTTTATTTGGCTGGTGTAATTAAAAAAAAGACTAAAATACCCCTATAGCTAAATGTAATTAAAATAAGATTAAATGGCATGGTGGTGGTGGTGGTGATGACGACAGTGGCAGCGGACGGCGCGATAGATGATCGCCGGAGTTGGGATCCGGTGATCCAGCTCGTCCCTCGCGGCCACCCAACCTCCGTCCGCCGTACCACCTGAGGACAGCTCTCCTCTACGAACTCCAACCATCTCCAACCCCACCCCCCCCCCCCCGCGACATCATCACGGCGCCGTCCACCCCCTCCGCAGCCCTGCATCTCCGACGAAACCCCCAACCCGAGCTCCTCCTCTCACAGATCCGGCGCCGCCACCACTCCATACCGCCGCCTCCGGCCACCCCGTCCCCATCTGGTCCCAGATCCGGATCCCTCCTCTGACCAGATCCGACAGCTTGGAGGTGTGGGGTGGCCGGATCCGTACATGACGGCTGGGTGCGGGGGGAGTGGAGTGGCGATCTGAGATAGCATGCTCTCGAGCCAGGTGGATAGCTCGAAGTGGTTTTCCTGGTCGAAGTCGGCGGCGAGGGACAAGATTAGAGGGGATCGCCGGAGATGGTGCTCGTTGATGGTGGCTGGTGGGATCCGATCAGTGATGTGAAGCTAGGGATGGGGTCGGCGAGGCTCGGGGTCCCTGCGGACGTTGGAGGTGACTGAAGAGATGAAGTCTGGCTTGTTGTCGGCTTGGGAGGCTGGACGACGACCTCCCTCAGCACCGGCGACCTCGACCTGAGCTCAGACGCCACCCGAGCTTCTCCGTCTCCTCCGGATCTAACAGCGCCGACGCCTCTACAGCCCTTCCTCCGACCATCTCCGGGGCCGATCCGGCCGCTTGAGCCAGCCCCGGATCCGATCGAGCCGCTTCAGCCGATGGCTATCGAGACGATGGCTTGGGAGGCGAGCCGGGGGTGGAGATAGAGGAAGAGAATTGAGAAAAGCTGGGTAAAAATAGGAAAATAGGGAAAAAAAATGGTAGAAAAATAGTAAAAAAGTGGTAGAAAAACAGGAAAAAATATGGAAAAGATAAAGAAATTTATAGAAGAAAAGTGGATGTGACCGAAGAGATTATTGATGAAGAATTTCAGCCAATTCAGTTGTAATTTGAGGAGTTAAAAAAGATGAAAATGCATTTAAAAAGATAAAAATAAAGTTAAGAAGATGAAAATAGATTTAAAATGATAAAATAGAGTTAAAAAAGATGAAAATGTATGAAAGATGAAAATGAATTATGAAAGATGAAAATGAATTCAGAAACATGAAAATGAATTTTAAAATGATAAAAATAGATTTAAAATGATGAAAATAGAGTTAAGAATATGAAAATGTATGAAAGATGAAAATGAATTCAGAAAGATGAAAATGAATTCAGAAAGATGAAAATGAATTCAGAAAGATGGAAATGAATTTAGAAAGATGAAACTGAATTCAGAAAGATGAAAATGAATTTTAAAATGATAAAAATAGATTTAAAGTGATGAAAATAGAGTTAAGAAGATGAAAATGTATGAAAGATGAAAATGAATTCAGAAAGATAAAAATGATTTCAGAAAGATGAAAATGAATTTTAAAATGATAAAAATAGCTTTAAAATGATGAAAATAGAGATAAGAAGATAAAAATGTATGAAAGATGAAAATGATTTCAGAAAGATGAAAATGAATTTTAAAATGATAAAAATAGATTTAAAATGATGAAAATAGAGATAAGAAGATGAAAATGTATGAAAGATGAAAATGATTTCAGAAAGATGAAAATGAATTTTGGAAGATGAAAATGATTTTGAGAAAGATGAAAATGATTTTTGAAAGATGAAAATGATTTCAGAAAGATGAAAATGATTTCAGAAAGATGAAAATGATTTCAGAAAAATGAAAATGATTTCAAAAAGATAAAAATGATTTTGAGAAAGATGAAAATGATTTTTGAGAGATGAAAATGATTTTTGAAATATGAAAATGATTTTTGAGAGACGAAAATGATTTGTGAAATATGAAAATGATTTCTGAAATCATTTTCATCTTTGTCTGCTCATTTTCATATTTCTCAGCTCAGTTTTATCTTTATCATTTTTATCTTTATCACAACGCCACCCATGCCCGAAGGTCCTTTTCACTCTTGGATTCTCCGTTGTCGACATCATCGTCGTTGTACCAGTGCTTGCCTCCATGGGGCCGTGGTGGCGTCGGCGTGGCTAGGAAGAAGATGGTGGTGCTGCTCGACTTAGCCGTCACTGGCGGGGAGCGGGCGGATTTTTATATAGTTTTTTTTTTATTTTTCCGGATTTTAAAAGCATTATTTAATATAAAATATACATTAAATAATGTGAGAAAAGGGGTTTTGAGGTTTGGGTTCACCGCCGGCCAACCCATCGGATCAGTGGTCTCCGACGGCTGATCCACGCCCACCACGATCGAGAGCTTCTTCTCCGGGCGATCCGATAGTGGAGAACTGCGTGCGGCGAGAAGCGGCGGCGCCCTCTCTCCATCTCCTGTCGTTTCAAGTCAGCTGCTCGCCGGGGACGACGATCGCGAGCAAGGCCAGGCAACGTGACAGTGGATCGTCCCGGGGAATGGTGGAGGACGGGTCGTGAGGCGACGGGAACACCGGATCTGGGGTTGGTCAGCATTGGAAGGCCGTTGGGTGGTGGGTTTAGGTGGAGGCGGCGTCGGATCTGATAGAGGGGATGAACTCAGGCGTGGCTTCCGGCGAGGAGGGCGATCAAACGGCGTCGAGCGCCGTCGAGGAAGGCGAAGACGACGAAAGGTTGCAGTCGACGCCGGAGGAGATGGAGGGACGAGTGACGGCGGCCGAGATTGCAGTGGACGCCGCGCGGGGCTGGAGGTCGATTGGGTTTGGACGGAGGAGTTGGCCGAAGGTGGGAAAGGGGAAGGAGGTGGAGGGGTTCACTGTGATTCCGAGGGGGTGTCGGCGACGGCTGCAAGTAGAGCAATGGCCGGCCGACGGGCCGGAGGAGAGAGGAAATAGTCGTGAGCCGGCCGGCCGGAGGAGAGAGGAGAGAGAAAATGCTAGAATAAAAAAATATAAAATAGGGGTGAGGGTATCATTGTCATTTTCATGTGTTGTTGGGTTATTCATATGAAAGCTATGAAGGTGGGGTTTTTAGCAAGATGTATGGGGCTATGAATAAGGAGGGGGCTAGATTGTGGGTTATGGCCTAATATCCTAAAAATAAAATAAAAAATCTTAGTCCATTATTGGTGTACATATGCATAACCAGACTCATTGCGATAAATGCCAAATCATAGTGTGAGGCAGCTATATCTCTCTCCCTCCTCTCCCCTGTCTCATCTTTTTAGCTATCATTTCATGTAATTAATTAGGATTTTTAGTATATTCGTCCCTCAAATCAAGACCTGATCATAGTCTAATAGTCCATCCGAATATTTCCGGAATCGAGCAAAAAAATCTTGTCCAATGACCGGGCTTGGTCAAAAGGTTGAGCCTCAAAGTTTAGCTTGGCCGGACCAAGGTTTCAGCATGCAATTGGTCTGCGCCCGGCCCGACAGGTCCACCATGAAATATACATTATTCTATTTCTAATTCAATAAAGCGGGTGGGTAATAGGCCTGATTTCCCGGGCGGGGCTGAGCTTGGGCATGGTCCTTTGGTTAATATGGGCATGGTCCTTTTAGTATCAACCCAAGATGAGAGCGTCCCATGAGCCCAATTTTGACCTCTTGTCTGGCCACATGGCCCACACAGTCTTTCGGGCTGAAACGCTGTCCTAATAGGTCTGAAACTGGGCACCAAAGCCCACTACGCGGAGCCCACAGAGAGATTGAGACGGAGCCCACTATTGGTTAGGGTTTGACCGAAGTAGAAGATTCAAATGAAAAAAAAAGCCATGAAGTTAAGTGATGCAGGAGATGACCAGTAGCTGTCTATGGATCAAATGACGCTATCTTTTGCAATCATCGATCCATCACCTGCACCATACAAATAAAGAAAAGTTCATGCATTTGAACCGCCACCTCTCACATTCACATTTCCATCCACTCCTCAAAACCCATTCTTTATTCATCTCCACGCTACGTACCATATGAGCTCAAAACAGCCCTCGATCGGGCTTAATTAATCAAAAAAAAAAAAAAAAGAGCGCAAAACAGTTAAAACCTAATACTCTATTCTAAATCACCAATTAATACCTCTCTAACACAACTCTTAATTCCCAGAAACCCTGCCTTAATCCACATTCAACGTCCTCAACTCACCTAATAGGAAACATACATCATGACTAAGAGAAGCATAGTACAAGAATAGCTAGGCCTTAGCACTTTATCTTAAGAAGTTAGTACACCAATAATAGCTGGGCATGTACTGCAAGCAGATGAGAACAATAACAACATGGTTCTCCTCATGACAATGGAAAAGAAGCATGCCTAGCTGCACAAGATCTAAACAATGGAGTTGGTGAAATGGGGATAGCTCTAGATTTATCCATCCAGTGTAGCAGGCGCAGATCCAGAAACCACCAAACCCAGATATGAATGCCTTCGCTTGAGAACCGCCCCACGCCAGGCCTGCAGAGATATCCAACTCTGGTGGCCTATTCAGACCGACGTTGGAGCAAACCCACCGGCCTGTTCACCGTTTAAACGTCCTTGTATCTCTTGTCCCATGCTCAACTAGACTTAACAAACCAACCCATTAGAGTTCTCTTTCTTTTACCTAATAACAATGCCTTCATGCATGAACCGGCCGGTTTCATGTTATATATAGCTTAATAGCTAGCTACTTCCCTAGCTAGCATTCAAGGACACAAGAAGTAGAGGCCTTTTGTACTGATATATAGGGTTTTGAGGATGTGCCGAGAAAGAGTTGAGTGATCAGCATGAAGGGTCTTGTGATCTTAGCTCTGTTGAGCTTTCTAGGTTGTGTTCAAGCTGATTTGAAGCTTGGGTTCTATGAGAAGAGTTGCCCAAATGCGGAGAAGATCGTCTTCGACTACGTTAAGGAGCACATCCCCCATGCACCATCTCTTGCTGCCGCGCTCCTAAGAATGCAATTCCATGACTGCTTCGTTAGAGTATGTATCCTTCTTCGTTATCTCCGTTAAACTAGAGATATCTATATATAGAGACTCACCCCTTCCTAGCTATCATCTTAAGTTTTTAGAATGATTGGCGAATTTAACACCTTAATTAGTACATATGTAAGTCAAGAGCTTGTGTTGATTTGTTTTCAGGGCTGTGATGCGTCTATTTTGATCAACTCGACAAGAAAAAATCAAGCAGAGAAAGTGGCGCAGCCGAATCTCACCATTCGTGGCTTTGGTTTCATCGATGGCGTCAAGAGCGTGTTAGAGAAAGAGTGCCCTGGGATAGTCTCTTGTGCAGATATAATTTCCTTGGTTGCAAGAGACTCTGTTATAGTTACAGTAAGAAGCATATACTCTTCTTTGATTCATATAAGAAAAATGGCAGTTTTCATTGCATTTGGTACATGACTTTGAGGCTGTTCTTGTGTTGCGTACTATAGGGTGGTCCATTTTGGGAGGTGCCAACTGGACGTAGAGATGGTCTGATTTCTAATGCCACTGAAGCCCTCAACAACATCCCTCCGCCAACGTCCAATTTCAGTGCTCTCCAAACAGCATTTGCCCGGAAAAATCTAGATCTAACTGATCTAGTTTTACTATCTGGTAAGAAGCAAACGATCGATATATAAAATTCATGATGGCTACTTTTGAAACAAATGAAGATTGGAAGGTAAAACTTAATTTGAATTACACGATCATCAGGAGCTCACACCATTGGTGTCGGTCACTGCTCGTCGTTCAGCAACCGTCTCTACAACTTCACCGGAAAAGGCGACGAGGATCCGTCCCTCGATAGGTTCTACGCTGCGAATCTGAAGAAGAACAAGTGCAAGGTCCCTACCGACAACACAACCATAGTCGAAATGGATCCCGGGAGCTTCAGAACCTTTGATCTCGGCTACTACAAGCAGTTGCTTAAGAGAAGAGGCCTCTTTCAATCCGATGCTGCTCTCACCACGAATGCTGCCACCAAGGCTGCCATCATTAAGCTCGTCGAGAGCCCGCTGGAAGTGTTCTTCGAAGAATTCGCTTTGTCTATGCAGAAGATGATCAGCATTGAGGTGAAGACCGGAACAGAAGGTGAGATCAGGAAGCGTTGTGCTGTTGTGAATTATAAGTAGTTGGTCTCCTTTTGGTTTCAGGGTTTTGATTGATTGGTTTGTTGTTGAAATAATCTGCAATTGGCCGGGAATAAAACAGTGGAATGGTTTGATTGCTTTCTCTCTGTGATCATGATCAAAATGAGAGGAAGCAGTTGAATTGTTTGACTGTTCTGTGTGTGTGATTTGTCAGTGGGAATAATGCAGTGCAATTGTTTGTCTGTTTTTTTTTTAAATGTAATCTGTAATTGAGAATAATTAATCAGTTGACTTGTTTGACTGCTTTTTTGTATGTGATTAATAGTATTGAGATTATTCTCTTTAAGTGTGTCGATTCTTGTATTTCATACATTGGAATCTCAGATAAATGAATAATATTTAAGCAGCTTTCATTGTAACGTTATGGATGTATACTCTGAGCCTCCGTTTGGTTGGGGGTTAAGGGGGTTAGGGTTAAGAGGGTTAGGGGTTAAAAAGTGGGGATAGGAAATGGGGATAAACTTAACCCACTTTGACGTTTTGCTCAGAAACAGGGTAGGTTAGTGGGTTAAGCTTTAGATAAGGATAAGAACACTCCAACGTATATAAAATATAAAATATTATATTTATGGGTAATCTAGTGGGCTAAGATTATCATATTTGAATTAATTATTAAGTTAATTAAAATATTTGTATGTAAAGTGCATATATAAGATAATATATCAACTATCCAATGGCTTTATTTCTTAGTCATCGCACGCTCACAGTATACCTCGGCACCACTACCACAACCAATTTGTGTTACAATCAATTCCCAGAACACCGGCTAACCCATCTTTCTCTATTTCACTATAAGTTAAGTTTTCGGTATTAGAAATCAGAACTTGCCTTAGCAATTTATTAGTAGCGAACCATGCATGCTGAGAACTAACAAGCTCAAGAACTCTATGATCAACAAACAAGCTCAAGAACTCTATGATCAACAAACAAATAGAGTATAGCAACTGTAGTTCTAGTAAGCATCAAGATACTCAAATCTGCAAAGTTCTAAAGCAAAATAGAAGATGATCAGAGTGAAAGTCACATTAATTTCGAGATATACTCCCCAAGCAACGTAACGAGATCCACAACATCAAGGTGGATGTTCTGAAAGGAAGCCAGAATAGCACTAAAAGGGAAAGTAGGGCTTGGAAGATGCACACTATGTTGACTTTTCCTCCATGAGGATATGACGGCAGCAAAGAATATCGACAGATCGATCTACGGATCGATCGGGCATTGAAGAATATCGACCGATCGATCTACGGATCGATCGGTCTTTGAAATTGAACAGCCAATCGATCCGTCTCTCAAAGACGGATCGATCCGACTCGAAAAACAAAGAAACATAAGGCACCTATTTTCGAACGGCAAGGACGGATCGATCCGTCGATCGATCCGACTCGGGATTTTGGAATCCCTCGTTCTCACGCATACTCGGATCGATCCAACCCCTGAGTGGGATCGATCCTTCTCTCCTAGACGGGCAGATCCGATGGCTCAGATTTAATCCAGATTTGTGTTTATTGGAGGCTATAAATATGATGCTTTTAGGGTTTCTTTGTGTGGTAGAGATGTTATTGAGAGGCTTGTGAGAGGTGTGAGAGTAGGCAACCCTAGAGAAAGATCTCTTTGTCTCTGCTAGGGTTTGGGCTTTGTAATCTCTCTCTCATAGTGAAGATTTCCTCTGCTGCCCGTGATTTTTTTTCCTTCCAGTTGTCGCTGGTAGGTTTTTCCACGTAAATCCTTGTCTCCACTTTTTCTTTTTCTTTGTGGTTTGGTTGTTTCTCTTTCGCTGCGACATTCCCGTATCTATCTGGCGTATCTCCGGCATCGCCGGGACCCCTCAGATTCCCCAACAAGTGGTACCAGAGCCTAGGTTCCGAGATTAGGGGGATTCGAATCCCTGATCAAGATTCTAAGTCCCTAATCAAAGATCTGAAGCATCTGGGTTGGATTCTGGCAGAAGCGAGATGGACACCAATGTTATACGGATGAATCTACTCAACGGAAACAACTGGAGCCTATGGAAGACAAAGATGGAGGATCTGTTATTCTGCAGGGATCTCTACGAGCCTCTGCATGGAATAGAAAAGAAGCCTAAAGGGATGGAGGAAGGAGAATGGAACAAGCTGGACAGGAAGGTGATAACGCGTGAAAAGTGCACAAATCACCCTTTTAACTAGGTCTTTTTAGTCTCCGAGCAATGCTATTTTGATTGTATTTTCCCCATTTCAGGCTTAAGGACTCTCAGCGAAGATTAGATCAAGTTTGGTGCTAAAACGAACAAATAAAGAACCTGCTAGGAGCAAAAGAGCAAAGGAGCAAAGATGGACCATCTTTGACATCAAAACTGTACCTGTTCAGGAAGAACCAGATGATGTACTATATATGGTTGGAAAGCTCTTGAAGTCTAGATTTTAGAAATTTTTACGGTTCGTGATTTGGAGTTTCCTAGAGGAAGATATGCCATTTCTAGTACAGAGGTGCAGAAGAAGCAATTACGGAAAACCAGATCGATCTGCTTCCCATGCAGATCGATCTGGGTCGGGCAAATTCCAGTTTTTGAAGTTCCCGAAGTGAAGAAGATCGATCTCAACCCAAAGGAGATCGATCTCCTTGGGCGCTGCGGGAAAAATAAAAGGAAATTGATTAATCCGAGTTGGGGGTTGTTTTAGGCTATAAATAGTCTTCTTTGGGGGCGTTTTGGCAGCCGGCCGAATTGTCGTCATCTCTTAGGTTTTCTCTTAATTTCTTTTTCACAAATTAGGTTAGATCTTTGGTGGAAGATCCATGGGTGGAGCGTGGCGACAACCTTCATCGACGGATCTCCTTCCTAATATGAGTAACTAAACCCTAGCTTTGGGATTCTATGATGTAGTAAAGTTATTTATTAAGGTTTTCTACATATTATGAGTTGTAACTAAACCCTAGATTTATATTTTCTTTATATCTATTGGTGTTGATTTATATTATGGATGAATGATTTGTTCCTATATGCCCTAGATCTAGGTCTTGTGCATGTTAGGGCTTGAGATTAGGGATTCTCGTCAAACGTCTATGCTAGGACCATGGATGTGAGGATTTCCTTCTCGTGATTAAAGGCCTTGTAATGCTAGGACCATTACACATAATGCGAACCATTATGACCGCTTCTTAATCCGTTATTCATCATTATTCGAGATTAGGGATTTCATATGTGCTAGAACCACAATGCTAGTGCCAGAACCACTAGGTTAACTCTAATCCTTGATACATTCTAGTAGGCGATCTCAAGGTGCCAGAACCATCTTGATTATTTACCAATATCCATTCTTGATATTATCCCCGACGTCTTCGTCGAGCGGTAGGACTTCTAGCCATTCACCTATCGACTATTTGAAATCATCTAAGTTGATTTATCTGCTCTTATCTTAGGAATACCTAGTAAGTTCTTTATTATTGATTAGAGTTCCTTGGCATTATCTTATCTATTAGTACTCTTTTCGTATTTGTTTAGTTCTAGATAAAAACCCAAAAGATTATCTTTTCCCAACTCCTTGTTAGGAATTATACCTAGTATACGACTTAAACCATTAGTTCCCTGTGGATTCGACTCGGACTTGCTACTATCTACCCATAAAGTAGTTAGTTAGTAGTTTGATTATAAATTTGTAATTTTGGCGTCCTTGTTAAGGTAACGACACTTTTCAAGGCGTGTCAAAATTTTGGCGCCGTTGCCGGGGAATTAATTAGGGTTTTAAGTTGTTTACTTAGTGTAGTTGCTTCCAACTAGTTGTTTCTTTTGTTCTTATTTATTTATAATAATTAAAAACGAAAATCATAAAAAAAAATTAAAATTTAAAAATACAAAAATAGAATTTGTGCTAACATTTCTATATCTTTGTGTTGATAGAAGACACCGCCGTGCGAGATTTGACAACATCTAAGCGACGACGGGCGTCTCATTCTTAGACCATCCACTGTAACGTATTTCTATCTTTTTGGTGTGATCTTGATTGTTTCGATTGATATACATAGCCGATAAGTATATGCCACCGGGTGATGCATTACATGATTATTGTTTACCATTTAGTCATACACCCGCTTATGTTAATGACACATATGATTGTTCAAATCCCGCTTATGATTTGCATGCATACTCTTATGATCCGAATTTGAGTAGTCATACATACCCCAATTGGCAATACCAATGTTACTATCCTCCGAATGTTCAACCTCAAGGTGACTATCCTAACCCGCACTATGCACCTAGTTTTGAACCGTCTTATCCTTCTCAAACACAATACCCACCACCCCAACATTGGTATGAGCCTTCTGTCTCTCTTGAACCGCAAGCACAAGTAGAGCCATCTTTAGATGAAAGAATATTTCTACAAGAAATTCTACATTCTCATTCGCAATCAATAGCTAGGATACAAGCCCAAATGGAGCAACTCACATCTTTGATTGAATCCTACGATGATGCGGTTGATGATTGTAGGAATGATTCGGCACTTCCTAGTTTTAATAATGTTACTTGTGATAGCCAAGTTGCCAATGTTAGTGACACATGCACTTATGAGATTCATAATGAGACTTCACTTGTTCATGATGAGTCGAATGATGTTTCGCCGGTGTGTGATGATATTATTGATGATTTCTGGTCGGCGGCACATATTAAATGGTTGAATGGACAACTGCCTCATATTGTTCATGATGATGATGATAGTGATGAAAGCATGTGTGACTTAGAGCCTCCTACGATTAATGAGGATGTTGATAATGCTTATCCGGTTAATGATTTTGAGGCATGTGATGGTGGTATAGTTTATGATAACTCAACGGTTTTCGATGAACAAATTGATGATGATGTGACTAAGGAGATATTGCCTGTATTTGATGTCATTGATATGTTTCATGAGGATTTACCGGTGAATGGTATTTTTAATGATAATGAGCCAGTACTTGAGACATCATATGCGAGTGATATTTTACCGATTTTTGATGATTATGGTGATGAAAGTACATATAATGATAAGTTACCGGTCTTTGACGTGTCGGATGATAATGGTGTTTTGCTTTGTTTAAATGATAATGAGGAATCTAGTGATATTAGGCAGACCTTTCATAGAAAATCTCAATTTGAGCTTTTACCATTCATGCCATCCACACTAGTTGAACATTCTGGGAGGTTAGACCTTGTGTCGATTAGAGACCATGCCAATTTTTATCGAAACTTCATCAAAGATCTTATGCCGACTTCTCGTCCTTCTAGAACTTTGTTTGCTACGGACATTTCTTTTTTCTTTGACGAAGCTTGTTTGCATGGCTTTACCCTTCTTCGGACCATGTATTTCTTTACCTCAAATCATCGACCTCCAAAAGACCACTTGAGGATGGATCTTTTTATTGAAATTCATGGCTTAAAGGATGACAATTGGCCCATGATTAAAACTTTTACTGAATTATCTGCCATGAATTCTCCTTTCTTCTTTGATAAAGCATGTTTGCACCTCATCTCCATCCTTCAATGCATGTATTTCTTTACTTTAAATCATCGGCCGCCAAAAGCCTATATGATGATAGACAGATTTATTGAAACATATGGTTTGCAGGATGGTGATTGGTCACTAACTAAATTTTTTAATGATTTCATTACTTGGGACCAGTCTTTCATCTTTGATGAATTATGTTTGCACATCTTCTATATGTTTCAATCAATGTATTTCTTTACATGGAACCATCGGCCACCCAAATTCGATTTTGATCTTTATAGCATAACGTCGAGCGGAAGACGATAAATCAAGCGCTTCCTAGGAGGCAGCCCGGTACTTTTTCGAATTTTTTGTCCTGAATTTTTTTTTTTTGTTTGAATTTTCCTTAATTTTTATGTTATTTTCCATGATTTTTTCCCATTTGTTTTCGTTTTTTTCCTGGAATTTCCCTTATTTTTCCCTCGAGTTTTTCTCTCTCCTTCTCCTTCTCCTTCTCGTCGCGGCTCACCAGCGAGCCATGGGCTCGTCGTCCCAGCTCGTCCCCGAGCCGTCGCCGACTGCTGCCCGTCGCCGTCTCTCCGGCCATCCCCGTCCCTCAAAACTACAACCTACATCACCGCCATCTTCTCCTCTACCTCCTCACGTCCTCTTCTTCCCTTAACATTAGCTCCTCTGACGCCGGTGAGCCTCCCCTGTTTCACCGGCCATCTCCGATCCCCTCCTCCATGGCTTCCCACCACCTCTAACCACCTCCAGAACCTTCCTCTTGCCGCTAAGAAGCTTCTGCCACCTTCAAAACCTGAGCTTGCAGCTCGGATCGCCGGCATCCACTCCCGACGATCTCCCACCGCGCCGGCCATCTTCTATTCGCCCCCTGGAACTCCAATTCTGTAATTAAATCACATTGGTGTGTTCCTTAGGTCTCCACGATCCTTCCTCGATCCTTTCCAACCTCGATTGAAGCTCCGACCGCCGGTTTCCAACTCCGGTCATCTACCTCTGAGCCATCCACCGCCGTTCCGTCGTCTGGATGCCACTATGCTTCGATCAGACCTCACTAGAAAACTCCTTGGCCTTCCACGACTCCATCCCAACCTTTCCCGTCCTCCGCCGACGAGGTTTCACCGTCGATCCGCCGCCGGTGAGTTCTCAGCCGTCCGATTGCTGATGGACGCGATCCATATACTCCAAAGCCCAGTTTTCCGATCGGACGGTCACGATCATCAATCCGGATGATATTATTGATGCTGAATATTTTTGGTGTTGCGCATGGATGATTTAATGTATTTTAGTGTCTATATTTTAAATTATGTGGTTGAATGATTGTACAGGCTACATATTCAAGAAATACAAAGGAGACTCTGCCGAAATTTTTAATAATTTATATGCCTTTTTGCTAGTAATGATATATTTTCCATTCTATTCTATTTGACTTTTTGGAAAGGTATTTTTATGGCAGGTTTTCCTTTATACATTACTCATGGGCGGATATTTATACCAAATATAGATCGTATTTTCTAGAGACATGATTTCTTGACGTGGCGATGTTTTCGTTATGTGGGCGGTGTGGTGATCGTACTGAGCGAGACGACTCCATTTGGCACGATATTATGGTGATCTCTACCCTTTATTCTTTGATCTATTTTTTTTATAACTTAGTGTAATTGAGGAGAATTACATTTAAGTTGGGGGGTAGAATTCTTAGGGAATTCATGTCTATTATACATCCCTTAAAACATGTCAAAAGAATGACATTATGATTTTTATTGATAAAGATGCATGATTTAGAAATCTATTCGATGATTTGTTCGGAAATTTATATGTCATATAAAGTATAGCAAATTTAGTTATGCGTGACATTATCTCTATACTTTAACACTTTTACCATGATTTAGGGATAACATGACATATCTTATCGCACTGAGCACTTTCACATGTGAATGAGTTGAAATTAGATTCTGAGCCTAAGACTGGGATAGATTTACTGTTCTCTGTCATGTCACAGAAGATACATGAACACATGCAATTTTCTGTTCACAAAAAGTATCTGTCTGAAAGTGTAGGGTTTTCAACTTAGTAACCGGGCAGTATGTCTAACCAGCGTGCTGTTCGCGTAAAACTGTTGAATTACCTGAAAAAAAAAAGAAAAAGAAAAAAAAAAGAGAAATGAGAAAAAAAAAGGATTTCATACCTAGTAACCGGGGAGGGTGCCTAACCAGCATGTTGTTCACGTAAAACGGTTGAATTTCCTAAAGAGAAAAAAAGTATGTGTCTGAAAAAAAAAAAGAACAAATATTGTTATGTGATAGTGGAAAATATGTGCATGTTTAGAATGTTGATCTTGAACAGTTGAATGCTTGGATATAATGGAGACTCTGATGCATGTGGAACTTTATTCACACACTGCAGTGTTAAGGTTATTTTTGAATTATGATTAAATATGTTGAAGTATTGGAAGTGTGTTATGACATGCTTGTATTTACTCTACTTTTATGTGTCTGTAAATTAAAGAATACATTCATGAATATTATTTCTATTTAGTGCATTAGAGTTAATGAATATTATAATTGAGTTCTGATGATATGTCAAGGGGAAGTATAGATGTTTGTGGGTATCATCACTGAAAACCCTCAGGAGACTATAACTCCTCCACTGGGGCCACCCAGGGGTTTAAAGGCTTGTTACACATGCTAAG
Source organism: Narthecium ossifragum (assembly GCA_963920575.1). Taxonomy (NCBI): domain Eukaryota; kingdom Viridiplantae; phylum Streptophyta; class Magnoliopsida; order Dioscoreales; family Nartheciaceae; genus Narthecium; species Narthecium ossifragum. The sequence continues at coordinate 23,570,291 of OY986972.1, forward strand.
TGTAATCCTGAGACCTACGAAAGTGGCTAGTTAGGTTTACCGCTTTATGTTTATTTTTTTGTCTTGCTTTGCTCGAGGACTAGCAAAGATCAAGTTGGGGGGTGTGATAACGCGTGAAAAGTGCACAAATCACCCTTTTAACTAGGTCTTTTAGTCTCCGAGCAATGCTATTTTGATTGTATTTTCCCCATTTCAGGCTTAAGGACCCTCAGCGAAGATTAGATCAAGCTTGGTGCTACAACGAACAAATAAAGAACCTGCTAGGAGCAAAAGAGCAAAGGAGCAAAGATGGACCATCTTTGACATCAAAACTGTACCTGCTCAGGAAGAACCAGATGATGTACTATATATGGTTGGAAAGCTCTTGAAGTCTAGATTCCAGAACTTTTTACGGTTCGTGATTTGGAGTTTCCTAGAGGAAGATATGCCATTTCTAGTACAGAGGTGCAGAAGAAGCAGTTACGGAAAACCAGATCGATCTGCTTCCCATGCAGATCGATCTGGGTCGGGCAAATTCCAGTTTTTGAAGTTCCCGAAGTGAAGAAGATCGATCTCAACCCAAATGAGATCAATCTCCTTGGGCGCTGCGGGAAAAATGAAAGGAAATTGACTAATCCGAGTTAGGGTTTGTCTTAGGCTATAAATAGCCTTCTTTGGGGGCGTTTTGGCAGCTTTCGATGGCCGAATTGTCGTCATCTCTTAGGTTTTCTCTTAGTTTCTTTTTCACAAATTAGGTTAGATCTTTGGTGGAAGATCCATGGGTGGAGCGCGGCGACAACCTTCATCGACGGATCTCCTTCCTAATATGAGTAACTAAACCCTAGCTTTGGGATTCTATGATGTAGTAAAGTTATTTATTAAGGTTTTCTACAGATTATGAGTTGTAAATCATACTTTGATGGTTGAATGGATTGATTTATATTTTCTTTATATCTATTGGTGTTGATTTATATTATGGATGAATGATTTGTTCCTATATGCCCTAGATCTAGGTCTTGTGCATGTTAGGGCTTGAGATTAGGGATTCTCGTCAAACGTCTATGCTAGGACCATGGATGTGAGGATTTCCTTCTCGTGATTAAAGGCCTTGTAATGCTAGGACCATTACACATAATGCGAACCATTATGACCGCTTCTTAATCCGTTATTCATCATTATTCGAGATTAGGGATTTCATATGTGCTAGAACCACAATGCTAGTGCCAGAACCACTAGGTTAACTCTAATCCTTGATACATTCTAGTAGGCGATCTCAAGGTGCCAGAACCATCTTGATTATTTACCAATATCCATTCTTGATATTATCCCCGACGTCTTCGTCGAGCGGTAGGACTTCTAGCCATTCACCTATCGACTATTTGAAATCATCTAAGTTGATTTATCTGCTCTTATCTTAGGAATACCTAGTAAGTTCTTTATTATTGATTAGAGTTCCTTGGCATTATCTTATCTATTAGTACTCTTTTCGTATTTGTTTAGTTCTAGATAAAAACCCAACATATTATCTTTTCCCAACTCCTTGTTAGGAATTATACCTAGTATACGACTTAAACCATTAGTTCCCTGTGGATTCGACTCGGACTTGCTACTATCTACCAATAAAGTAGTTAGTTAGTAGTTTGATTATAAATTTGTAATTTTGGCGTCCTTGTTAAGGTAACGACACTTTTCAAGGCGTGTCAGAAGGCCTTGGCAACTATCCAACAGTGTTTGGAAGATGGCGTCTACCACCACGTGTCGACGATGACGACAACCAAAGATCTATGGGACAAGCACTACAACAAATATAATATATAGTGACGAAATCGATTGCGATAAATACGAATTTGTCACAAAAAAGACACATATTGTAACCAATATTAGCTTCGTCACAATAATACATGTCCAATGATGTAATTGCAACTACTTATAATTTCATCACATTAGTTTGTCACAATAAGTCAGTAATTGTGACAAACTAAGTTAATGTCACAATAGATTGTCATAATAAGATTTGAATAATTATATAGCGACAAAAATTATCTCGTCAAAATAAGATTGTCATAATAAATTTATATATAAATATATAGTGTCAAAGATATTCATCATAATAATATAATATTTTATATCTTATAATAAATTTATTACAAAATTTTTCATCATAATAAGTCACAGCTCTCCTGAAAAACATTTATCCCCTCTTTTACTTATTTTTGCCCGATCAATCCGAGGCCGCAGCTCGCCTTCTCTGCGAGCTCTCTCTCCATCCGATCTCTAGAGAGATCTCTAGAGTGAGGGAGAGATCTCTCTCCCTCCCTCGACCTCGCCGTCCACTACCTCGTCGAAGCCCTCTGCGCCGCCGCCGAACTCCGCCTGGCATCCTTCATTGAGAGAAGGGGTGGAAGGCGAGAAGGGGAAGCCGGATCTCGCAGCTCCTCCGACGAGGTGTGCCTCCCGGATCCCGCAATTCCTCCGACGAGGTACGCATCTCTCTCTCTATCTCTATCTCATGCGTGCCTTCTGGCTGATCTATGTGTAGCTTCTAGACTTTCTCGATCGATGGATCTCTTTGTTTCTGGTCCTCTGCGAGGAGGAGTACGGCTTCCATCCCCCGGGGGGCCTCTTTCTCCTCTGCGACCTAGAGTTCTTCGATTGGGTGGTGGACGCCCTCGAGTCCGACGAGGGCCGGTTCGGAGGTCTGGGTTTGGATGCCTTCCTGGCGCTGTACGCCGATGTCACCGGCGAAGAGCCCTCTTTTTCTTCTTGCAATAAGCAGGCGGTGGTTGTGACTCCTAGCTTGGGATGCGGCGTCTTCCATGGGAGGATCCAATATGCTAGAGTCTGATACATCTCTTTTTAGAAGTTTCTAATCTCCTTCTTAGCTTTTGGGTTTCTTTGGTTGGTTGGTGTACAGAGCTTAGGATGATCCGAGGAGTGGGATGTACTTTGATTTTCATCTCTAAATCCATCTATGGATTCCCCCGACTGTCGGAATTCATTGAGATGTGAGGCTTTAGATGAGTCCTCCTATGGGTTTATTTTTCTTTTTTTTCGTATTTTTGGTACTTGGTTATTTTTAGTGCATGCTAACTGTGATGAGTCCTCAAAGTCTCACACATGCTTTGAGGTTGATATTTAATGCTTTGCTAGTTGTCTCTGCAATTAGGCTTCTGGATTTGCAATTTTCCTTTTCCCTGTTTTCTGTGAGTCAGATTAACCTGTGGACTTTAGCCTCACAGTTAGCCTGGACTTTTTTTCTATCTCATCAATGTATTGCCTTTGCTGACAATGCTATATTGTTAATCCATGATCTTTTGGAAAAGTTGACATTAAGAAGATTGTGATCATTTATAATAATGCATGTCTCATGCGGCAGGATAGTGCTCCTGATTGGAGGGAGAACTGAGCCAGTGAGTGATACAGTAGCAGGTTGGATTTTGGGGCATTTCAATGCTTCAACATTAGGTAGAGACTTGGATTCCATTACTACCTAGTCTATTACTTTACTCCAATTTCTTCATTCATTTGGGAAATTAATGCTAGCCGGCACTGGTCATGCAATAAGCTCCTTAAACCTAATTTATTTAACAGATGCAAGGATTGAGAAAAATAAAATATCGAATTAATATATTGATGACTTCAGGTGTCCTTATGCGTGTTTGTAAAGTAAAGCAAACGATCTCATGAGATTTTTGGAGTGATGTTTGCCACAGTAGTGACCTTGGCTTTCTTCTTTTTTTATATTTTATATCATATGTGACAGCTTATTATATGTTTGTTGGTAGATAGCATGCATTGTATTATATCATATCATAATAGCATTTCGGTACCTATGGTTAGGTTAGAGATGTAAAGATGAGATTTTGTATCATGTCTCATGGGCCCCTCAATGCTTATATGCGAAAAATAGCATGCTAATAATGCCATTTTGATCATATATCCTTTGGAGACATGAGTTTGAAGCCATCAAAGAGAGAGAGAGAGACAAGGTTTTTAAAGTAGTTGTGGTTGGCATCTCAAGTCTAAAGTCTCACCTTTCTAGAGAGAAGTAGGGGATATCCAAATCTATGAAAGTAGAAAATGCAAACATATCACCCTCTCTCATATTGGCATTTCTTTAAACAAGGAAGAAAAAACATGAAACTATATATTTTTAATTGGATCCCAAACTGTTTGGGCAAGATCTGGTCAAATTGGAAACTTATTAATTAGCACATAAAGAATGCGAAGAATGAATCAACTAAGATGTAATTGAAGTTTGTGACGTATTTAGTTTAAAGGAATTAAGCTTGATTAAGGTTTGAGAGCTCATTTGTTGAAAGGGTAGCTGAATAAGTTTTCTTTTTTTGTTTGTCAACACAGAGCAACAGCTTTTTCAATTTTTGCTTGTATTGTCGTTAGATATCACTAGAGAACTTGATCTGTGGATGCTAGGGAATATGTTTGTGATGGAATTGGTATAATTTTCAATTTTTGATTCATGATAGATATTCAAGAATGGATAGAGGATGGATGCAGCTTGAGGATAAATTAAGGAAACAATTGGATTCTATGCTTGAAGGCTTCAAGCTGCATAAGGGTAAGCTTGTTAAAATTCTCTCTCTGTTATGTAATCTACTGTTGATTAAATTTTAATGTTAGATGGTTCATTTTGTGAAGTATGAGATGGATCCTTGAATATTGGGTTGGTGTAAACAACTTTGATAGTAGAATTTAAACTTCTCATTAAGATGTTTGGTGACTGAGATTCTGTCATGAAAGAGGTTGGGATTCTAGATTTTTGCCTGCTATTTGACATGGGCTTTTAGATGGGGAATTCCAATAGATAAATAAATTGTTATAACTTAGAGGTTGCAATTGGATCTGAGGCATATGAGTAAACAGAAGACTCTGTTATTAGATAGCAGCTGAGTTGCTTAAATTCTTATGGCGAAAAAAGGTTCATGGAAAGGTTGCCACTTGACATGGCAATGAGTCCTTCAAATAGAAACTATAGGATGAGATCTCTCTTGTTGAGTGATACAGTTATGTAGCTATTTGAGAGGTAATTCTTAAATGGTAGTGCTTTAGTCTTTAATTTTCTCTCCGAATATCTCAAATAATGGATGTGGAGTTTTGCACCATGAACATTTCAACAGTAGACAAATCCTTGAGTGTCTCCCATTAGCAAGAAGTAGAGACATTCAGAATTAACTGTTAAAATACCTGATAACTATGTGACAAATTTAGCCTCTTCTGTGTGTCTGTGGATGTGTGACTGTGAGAGGCATTACTCAATGTGTCTGTGGATATGAGAACTCAATGGAAGTTTGGTAGTTAAAATTCCTGATGACTACACCAGGCCCTGTTTCTTTCTAGGTTCTTTGTTTCTTAAATAATGGAAGTTTGGAAGTTTGGTACTTTTCTATTTCACAGAAAGACAACCAGAAACAATAGAATTTTGTTATCATGAGAACAAAAGAATTCTATTTTAAATGCACAGTGCATCCTAACTTTGCTTTTAGTCCTGAGGAAGAATATGGAAGTCAGTGCAAGTGAACTGGCTTTTCCCTATTGTTTTTTTAGTGAACAAACTTTGACTACGGGGAGATAGGATTAGATTGGGTGATTAGTTTAGGAAGTGGTTGCTGGTCATCTGGATTAAATCCAACAACTTGAGGGTTTGTGATAAGGAAGTCTAAGGAAGTGATAAGGCAATGCTCTTGCTTGGAAAGAAGTCTAAGGAAGTGATAAGGCAATGCTCTTGCTTGGAAAGCATACAACTTGAGGCATTTTTTAGTAGCTGAATCAGCATGATTTATTCTCATTCTTTGTTGATGTGTGTTTCTTTTGTATATTGACATGCACACAATTGAAGTCAGCAACTTGGACAGAAAATTCTTGTTTCTTTTGCTGGCGACTCTTACCGGACAAGTAGCTCTGAGACTTGCAGAAAAATACTTATTTTGGAAGCAATTGAGCTACTTAGTTGGAAACTAAGTTTTACTTGTCATATTAGTTAGATAGTTGACATCATCTATTCGTGGTTAGTAATTGTAGTGGTTATTATTGTTCATTGGCTGACTTTGTATACTTTGATGGTCATTTTGCCAAGTTAATTGATAGCCAATGTTTTGTAATTGGTGATTTTTTCTCAATTTATTAAAGCTGGTTTTTAATTATTTATAGGTATAAATACATTTATGGTGACAAAATAGTTGTCACAATATTGTATCTATTGTGACAAACATATTGTGATGAAATCATTTATTGCAACAAAATATGTTGTCGCTATTTTTATACTAGTGATGAAATCATTTGTCGGAATAAATCAGTTTATTGCGACAAACATATTGTGAGAAAAATTTTGTTAAAAATTATCGTGACAAAATATTTTGGTCGAAATATCCGCCATATCGAACATGCCTATTGCGACAAAAACATACATATGGCCACGAAGTCTTTTATTTGTGGTGACAAAATATTTTGTCACCGGTACTCGTGTTATGGCGACGAATTTTTGTTTGTCGTAACTTATATGCACCTATTGTAATAAATTGCTACATTTATCGTAATAAACTTATTGCAACGGACTTGTTGTAACAAAACTGATGACTAAATGTATTCGTCACGACAAGTATATAGTGACAAATATAAGACTAATTGCCACGAAATTTTTTGTCGCGAAATCCCGATTTTGTTGTAGTGAAGCTTTACGAGAGAAAGTCTGTTGGAAACAAAACTTTCTTGATCCGACAGCTTGTGAATATGAAGTACCAGGATGGAGGGTCAATAGCCGAGCACCTGAATGAATTCCAGAGCATCGTCAATCAACTTGCAACCATGAAGATGGTTTTGGATGACGACCTGAAGGCATCACTCCTGCTTAGTTCTTTGCCAGATTCTTGGGAGAACCTGGTAGTATCGCTCAGCAACTCAGCGCATGGCGGAGCAGTATCTCTGAACCAAGTTACAGGATGTTTGCTGAACGAAGAGACCAGACGGAAGGCTGCTGAAACAAGGCAGATAGATTCAGAGTCTATGGTGACAGTGAACCAAGGCAGAAGAAAAAGTGTCACTTGCTATTACTGTGGCAAAGCAGGCCATGTAAAGAAGCAGTGCCGGAAGTACAAGAAGGACGTCAAAGATGGCAAGGTTGATGATGGTGAAGATGGGAGCACCGCGATCGCCACGCGATTCGTGGATGTCCTGTGATGGGGGAGTTTCCGTGCTAGGAGCACGAAAATGTATATCCGGTCGATCGAAGCGGCCGAGGATATCTGAGTTACAAGCCCGGAACGTACTGTGACTTGAAGGCAAGAAAGCAACCGAGAAGATCAAGACTTGAAGGCGACATCCAAGACTTGGTGGACAGTTCTCGATGATGGTTCTGAATCCGATGGGAGATCCGGAGTTCAATGGTAGATCTGAGGTTGATGGTGTTATCCAACTTCGACGGCAACTTCAAAGGTAGATCTGAGGTTAAAGTGGCTAGCTGGCAGCACTGGAGGTGGCATGACGGCGGCGCAGTCCAAATTCGATGGTGTAGCCGAGTTTGATGGAGTTTTCGTGCTTGATGGAGTATCCAGGTTCGACGGCTTATCCTCATATGTCGGACGGGGGAGTTTGTTGACTTTTCCTCCATGAGGATATGACGGCAGCAAAGAATATCGACGGATCGATCTACGGATCGATCGGGCCTTGAAGAATATCGACGGATCGATCTACGGATCAATCGGGCCTTGAAGAATATCGACAGATCGATCTACGGATCGATCGGTCTTTGAAATTGAACAGCCGATCGATCCGTCTCGGAAAACAAAGAGACAGAAGGCACCTATTTTCGAACGGCAAGGACGGATCGATCCGTCTATCGATCCGACTCGGGATTTTGGAATCCCTCGTTCTCACGCATACTCGGATTGATCCAACCCTTGAGTGGGATCGATTCTTCTCTCCTAGACGGGCAGATCCGATGGCTCGGATTTAATCCAGATTTGTGTTTATTGGAAGCTATAAATAGGATGCTTTTATGGTTTCTTTGTGTGGTAGAGATGTTATTGAGAGGCTTGTGAGAGGTGTGAGAGTAGGAAACCCTAGAGAAAGATCTCTTTGTCTCTGCTAGGGTTTGGGCTTTGTAATCTCTCTCTCATAGTGAAGATTTCCTCTGCTGTCCGTGGTTTTTTTTCTTTCCAGTTGTTGCTGGTAGATTTTTCCACGTAAATCCTTGTCTTCACTTTTTCCTTTTCTTTGTGATTTGGTTATTTCTCTTCTGCTGCGACATTTTCGTATCTATCTGGCGTATCTCCGGCATCGCCGGGACCCTCAGATTCCCCAACACACTAAACATGTTCGAAACAAGCGAATCCCTCCTCCCAAGAGGAATAGCATACACCGGGCCGCCGGACAACGCCAGCCCGTCTCTCGTCGCCAATGCCACTATATCAGCACAAGAAACAACCCCCCTGCACTCATTCTCCACCGCCTCCTTTATTTCGTCGATCACCTCGAACCCCCTCAGTGTCAGGTTAGGAGGAGCCTCCTTCTGTGCAATATTGTCATCAGTGCTGTCCAGGAGCACTGAAGCATCACAACCCTGCACCATGAAAGCAAGGACTCTCAACAACCATACAAGCCTAACATAGTTACATCAATGGCAGAACAGAGTGAAGAAGGCTTACAGTATTAAAGCAGTCATGGAAGTGGAGACGGAGGAGGCCAGCACCAATGGAAGGGTCTTGAATGAAATGCTTTTGAACAACATCCCTGACAATGGTTTCAGCTCTAGGGCATGAGTTCCTATAAAAGTTGATTTGTAGGGAGAGAGCACTGCTAATAGCTTGAGCAAAGAGGAGGGTTAGGAACAGAGCTGCTGCCATTAGCACATAAAGGGAAGCTTGTGCTCTTTGTCCTGAGATTTTGAGAAGATAGGTACTGTATATTGCAGTATTTAGGTTCATTAACTCCACTGCAGTAATCCTTTAGAAGCAATGTACTGCTCTGGATTGCTTACACTTCTCGTGTTGTTGGTATTCTAAATTCCAGTTGTAACTACGTGTGATCTAGTGAGTCTGCACATGCATGGCCTGTTTTTACTATTTTGCTTGATTTTAATCCTCGCTTTGGGGGCAAATACTCTACATTTTCAACAAATAAGGGATTGGATTCTAAGACCAACCTTTGCCGCCACCGAGAACCAAGTTACTAACCACTTGAACTAGGGCAAATACTCTACATTTTCAACAAATAAGGGATTCGATCCTAAGACCAACTATTGCCACCAGACGTCTCAATTGCACTAAATATCAGAAACAAGACTATGTGGCTGGTTCCACGCGCCGGCCATGTGGTTTGGTTGGCCCAAGTACATGTCATGCATGTGTATCCTTATAGACTTATAGTTACATTTATTCTAGTGGAAATCATCATTATAATAAGGTAAAATCAGTGTGCTCCCCACACGCCTCGAATGCATTTAAATATTAGAAAGGCCGACTTCCTAATAAGGGTGAGAATTCGGTAAATACCGAACCGAATTATCAAATACCGAAATACCAAAATACCGAAATTCCATGATTTTAAAAACCGAACTGAACCGAATTAGGGCATAAAACCGAACCGAATCGAACCGAATTAATTCAGTACACTAATTTAAAAACCGAACCGAATTCATGAAAAAACCGAACCGAACCGAAAAAACCGAAATACCGAAATTTTTTTACTTACAATATAAAACCGAACCGAAATAAGCTATATAATTTTAAAAATTTCGGTATTTCGGCATTTAGTGAATTTTAAAAATAAAAATCAAAATCGAACCGAATATCGAATTTTTGAAAAAAAAAACCGAACCGAATCGAATATACCGAAAAACCAAACTGAATTATTCGGTCTGATTCGGTTCTAAAAATTCGATTCGGTTTTACTCACCCTGCTTCTTAGGCTAGTTCCACGCACCAAGCAGACGCCTCGATAATATTTTAGGGAATCTCTGGCCATGTGGCTTGGTTTGCTAAAGTACGTGTCATGCATGTGTATCTTTCCTCTTTCGTTGCAGTAGGAATGATCATTTGTTGGCACATTGTTTCCATCCAATCTGCATCACAGGGTCAATCAAACTCAGATCGGTGGTTTTAGCTAGGAATTTGACCCCATGATCAATTCTATAGAACAACACGTGGAGTGCTATTATTCCACTCAGCTACTCAAGTGGTTGCAACGTGATGAAGTAAAAAAAAAAAAAAAAAAATCTTAGTCCATTATTGGTGTACATATGCATAACCAGACTCATTGCGATAAATGCCAAATCATAGTGTGAGGCGGGTATATCTCTCTCCCTCCTCTCCTCTGTCTCATCTTTATAGCTATCATTTCATGTAACTAAATTAGGATTTTTAGTATATGTTAGAACAGAAATTATGATCGTTGACCGGGACTATAATCAAGGTCAAAATCTATTTTCACATTCAAAGAAACAGGAGATTGTGGTTTTTAGTTCAACTCCTTCGAATGATCGAATCCGAGGTGTTGAAGGGTACAAAGAAGCTATTTTTGGTTTGATAATGGAGTTGGTGGAAATGGAAAATATAATGGTTCTATGGTAAATTTACTCCCATGAGTAATAGATCTACTCCTATGGACACTACAAGAAAAAAACCATTTAGCGACCAATATGGTGGTCGCAAATAGTACAACATTTGGTCACTAAATGCCATTTCAGGGCTTTAGCGACCATTTCCATTTGATCGCCAAGTGGTCAAAAATAAGTCGTCACAAATGATACTTTTCGACCAAGTCAAGTTGGTCGCAAAAAGTTAAGTATCAGCGACCAACTTTGATCGCAATTAGAATATTTTTTGGTCGCATTAAACTTGAACTAGTTGGTCGCTAAAGACACCAACTCATTACGACCACTCCAATTTGATCGCAATAAGTAACTCAATAGCGACCATATGTTTGGTCGCTATTTTGATTCTTCATGGTTGCTGTAGAAGCAATTGTGACCACATATTGGTCGCATATAATACAAAGGAGGTCATTATATCTATTTGTTATGACCACTGTTTTGGTCGCAAATAGTAATTTTTGGTCACTAACAATAAATACTAATTATGACAAAAAATATTGTCATTATAACAATTTGCTCAATATAAACCACACTATTTAAAACCACAAAACTTGAAATAATAAAGCTTCATATTAATTCAAAGTCACAATTCAATTTCTCATCTAAATGGATGTTTTGATCCAAAATAATGCTTGCTAATTGAAATATTTCAATTTGTTGAAACATCATGGAAAATTCAAGCTCTATTACAAAAGTGATGAGCTTAACATCACGAATTGGATCATCTCGTCACTGGTCATTTCTTCCTTGCAAGAAACCATAGCTTCATCGTCCCAAACCAGTCCGCCAATCGCTGCAAGGTTTAAAATTTAAAGCAGCCGAAATTATAAGCAGGTAGAAGACATGTTTTTAATAATTAAAATTTAAGTAAGCCTGTTGAAATAATTTGGAACAGGTGGACATCAGAGGCTAAACAAGATCAATCATGAGATAATTAGGATCCATGCAATCAATAGGCATATGAAAAGAGATCAGCATTATAATTAAATTCTGGAGGCCTAACCTGAGACATGGCGAAACTACGCAGATCTGGAGGCCTAACCTATTCCTACAAGCACTTTCTTTCAGTAAATACATGTTGTCCTGGACTCTCTAGTTGGCTAACTACAAGGCAAATATTCTTCTTACCTACCTATATCGAGTGAAATCATGTCAGTGGGATAAGGACCATTAAGCGGAAAAGCTATCAGTTCGAACGTTTTAATCAGACTTCATGGTGCAAGATTTTCCAGTGTAAAAAAATTCAAAGCAAGTCCAAGCCTACAAAGATGGAGCATGAAACCTTTTTGGGACCCCTTTGGTTCTACAGGAGCTACAAATGAGATTCTCATGTAACATAATTAAGAGAAGCATGCTCAATAATATGTTATTTCTATAGAATGCAAAATTAATGAACTTGAATTTCATTTTTGACAAATTATATGATTGACACCTCACCGTCAGCTTCAAAAATGCATGGATTTCAGCTATATAAACATTACCCTCTCCAGTCCGAGCTTAGCAATATCAAGTATTACAACATTTTCGATCAGGCAATTTATGCAAACCAAATGAGATATTATTCAGTCACATAATAAATGCATAGGCTAATAATCAGATATGAAATTGAGGGAAGCACGATACTTACATAGTTTTCTTCAATACTAAGAGTAACAAAAGACCCGTCCTTCTTAGTATGAATCAATCTGTAGAACTCAACTAGCCTGGTGTTTTCATCTCCTTTACTCTTCTATAGCATATTTAAACAATAAGCATGGTTAGATGAACATGGAAAAACAAAAATAATTAGTTTCTCCTCACTGCCCACAAAGATGGAGGGGGATAGGCAACCGCCAGAAATTAGACAAACCTCGATGAGGGTGGTCAGGGAATCCGGCAGGAGCCGAAACTAATAAAAAAAAAACAAGAGGTGCAAGAAATTTAGATGAGAAAAGGACTGCTGTGACTGCTGTGCTGCTGAGCAGAGGAGGGAGACCACCCTCTTGAGCTTCTCCTCACTGCCCACAAAGATGGAGGGGGGAGGGTGCTGCAGAGGTGTGTGTAGGCTGGGGCGGGCCTTGCAAGCTCAAACTGAGAGCTGAAGTCTATGTCTACTATTAGTCTGGTTGAGCCACCTTTGCTGTCTTCTTCAGTAACAATGGCTATGTACTCATAATCCCCTGCCATGCCATTAGAGATGCAATAGTCATTGAACATACACATCAAGATAAATTGATATCTTAACAACATAATCAAGAAAAAAAGTAGTTGTTCAATCTTCTATAGTTAATTAAGGACTAACTCTGTGCTTAACACGTGATGTAAAGTGTTCAGGCTCATGGAATGCTTGCTCCAAGCATCGCCATTTGAACTAAAGAGAGAAACTAAATCCTTCCTGCAAGGGAATAAGGACAACTATCAGCAAAGGGCATAGAGTCTAACTAGCAACAATTATCTTGAACAGCTATAAACTTGAATCATATAAATGGTTAAGAACGTGAACTTATACATAATCAATCAAAACAGATGCGTCCCTTTTCTACATGATAAAACATCAGATCAAAAGGACCATCCCTTTTCTACATGATAATCTCCGTTGAGATTATGAAATTTGGGTTTTAAGCCTAAAATCAACATCAAAAGCATGGATGCACAGATCATATTACTGACAGCCAAACAAACCTTAAGAAGCTTCAATACAGTGGTTGAAGGCGGACGAATCGGACATAATCACCAGTAGAGGCTTTAATCTGCACGAGGAAACCATCGAGGGAATAAGGACAAAGACAAACATCGGGCTCAAATCAATAAATTAATGAAATCAAGTGATATCCTAGAGATTATGAAATTTAGCGGAATCTTATCCATCCCTTGGATGGATGCATCCATACATATTCCAGGTTCATGGAATCCATGCATTGCACTACCATTTCATTGCCTTCGCGGAGACGAGACGCATGGAGCAAGTGGCGGCCAACTCCAGGACGCAAAACCGAAGACGACTGCTTGTGACAATAACCAAAACAGAAATCGAAAAACAATGGACAACCCCACATATAAATGGAATTGAATCAAGACATAAACTTAACAAAAAGTACAATTTTACATCACGAGAAGTATTAATGCTGCACAAATCCTTGCCATAGGATTTTAAATCTTTGTCAAAATTCCCATTTGTCAAAGAATCAGAGCTGACAAACCATAGGATTTTAAATCTTTGTCAAAATAAGAGACCAAGTGATACTCTCTCTCAAACATAATGATAATCAAGCTCGATATGCTTACTGCGGATGCGAAAAACAGGATTCACTGTCATGTACAGGGCACCCAAGTTATCACAGAATAAGATGGGTGTTGAGGATAAGTTGATGCCATGTCAATTGAGTCCAATCTGTAATGGTATGGTTCAAATCTTATGGTGTAGGTCATTGTTCTTATGAGAAAAAAACAGAGTAGTCCTGATGAAATCGAAAGAATTAAATCAAATCATCCTCAAGATGTAGGAAAAATACAGGAAGAAGCATGAAATAGATACAAAGTCATGTCAAAGTATCAACAAAATACTGTAAATTCAAAGAAAATGCATTAAATAGATCAATGGCCTCTGTTTTGATTGCTCCGCACACCACATGAAAAGAATCAATGAAAGATGTAGGAAAAAGAAAATTTAACTAAGAACAAAACTAGTTCAATACCATAGCATCTATAGAAGATATAACTAGGAAAGGAAAATAGATAGGACAATCACCGGCAAGAGCACTAGAAGGAAGCCGGTGGCGAGAGTGCCGCAAGGAAACCAGAAGGAACCTGTGGCCAAGAGCAGCCGGTGGTGCGAGCGAAGCCGGTGGCGAGAGCGCCGCAAGGAAGGCAGAAGGAATCTGCGGCCAAGAGCAGCCGGAGGTGACGGGTTTGAGGGCGGAGCGGCTCGGCGTCGAGGTCGGGATCACCAGATCGAAGAATCTCTCCGAGTTGGATTAGGGTTGGCCGGGGTAGCGAGACCACGGCACCGGCGGCGGCACCGGCGTCGGAGGTGACGGGTGTGAGGGCGGAGCGGCTCGGCGACGAGGACGGGAAAGGAGAAGCGATTGGGACGATGGAGCTAGGGATTAAGAGAAACGAGAGATCGGGATTAGGTTTATTCTATTAGGCATTTGCAAAAGAGCCATTAGCATACTTAATATAGCAAAACATTCCTAGTTAAGCTGTACCGACCAAACAGGTGGTCACATATAGATTGGATTAATTTTAGCGACCAAATAATGGTCGTAACAACGACCATTATATATTGGTCGCTACAAAACAGTTGTTTTATAGCTTATTGAGACCATAGTGATTGTGGTCAATAATAATATACCAGTAACGACCAATATATGTTGGTCGCAATTGTTTTGGTCACAATAAGTGATTTTTCTTGTAGTGGGAAGAAATTATGGTAGCACTACTCCTAGGAAAATATGGTAATTCTACTCCTATGGAAAAGATTAGTGTAGCACTACTCCTAGAAATGAAGGACGTTGCAGGAATTTAAAGGAAATATAACTTCATTGTTGAATTCAAAAGGCTACATTGATAACAAATATAAAAGGGTACATAAAGATAAAAACCTGGTTTGCTTTGATGGCCGGGGCAGACATTTTCCTTCTTCCTCTTGGCCATTTATAGGGCTTTTAGTAACCACTTTTGAACTGTCAGAAACTGCCTAAAACTGCCTTGAAACTGTCAGAACGGCATAACTGGGTGATATCTTTAGCTATTTTACGAAACTGCCATCAGGTAGAGCTTCTTGTCTTCTACTGCGATTTGGCCAATGATGACCTTAGAATTTGGCAAAACTCTGAACATGAAAGTTGTAGGTCTTCGAATTATCTTTCCATCGGTCTAAAAATCAAGTCATTTGGACATCGTATGAGAAAGTTATCGCCAAAATGGTTGACACATATCGATGTCTTATTAAAATAATCAGCCAAAATATGGCCGATTGAATTTGAACATTTGATCTTATTTACCAGTTTGCCATTAAACACTTTGACTATTAATTTGATGCATCAAATGACCGAATTTGGAGATGACGTCAACAGCAAAGTTGTAGATCTTTTCGTCCTCTTTCCAATAGTTCAAGAATCGGCCGATTTCAATACTTGATGTAAAAGTTATAACCAAAATACTTCAGCTGTGTCGATATTGAAGTATCTTTTGACCGATTGGCAATATTTACGAAATTGCCATTGATCTTGTTAATCGCCCAAATGACTATATTTATATCTAACATTTTGCCCCCGGTCTTTATAAAAATATTTATATTTTTGTAAAGACCTTATTCTGTTGATCAATTTGGGCGATTTTATCGGTCAATTTTGGACGATTTTATCGGCCAATTGAGCGATTTTTGTCGACCAATTGAGTCATCCATAAAACATATTTGATCGGCCAGTCATCCAATATACTTGGTTTATGGCGAATGACGATTGACCAAGATAAATTGGTCAGATCACTTGAGTTTATACATTTAATATTGGTCAATCGGTCAAAAACTATTGTTGGTCGGCCAAATTTGTTGCATGTCACTCGACCAACATATTTGCTCGGCCAATGTTAATTGCCCCCCATGCTTGACCACTCTTTTTTCCTCCAGTCCCTTTCCTCAAATTTCTTGGACGTTGACCGCAATCGTCCAAATTGGCTTTATAACAGGGTGATCCTTTGTTTCCTGTTTTGGGCGATGAGGGATCGTCGTTTGAGCAATGTTGATGAGTGATGCTCGTCGTCGATCAATGGACGATGGGCGACGACCAGGGTTGTTGAGCAATAGACAACGGCGAGGTCGTCGAGCAATGGACGACGGCGATGAGTGATGGTCGTCGTGCCAAAAAATGTTGATGGTGGTCGATGAACAATCGTCGTCGAGCCATGGACGACGGGCTGCTCTGTTTGTTTTCTTCCGCAAAGGGCAATGAGCGATGAAGAAAACTGAGCGATGAGCAAACATGGGCGATGGACAATGAGGGATGGCCGATAGAGATGCTGGAGGTGATGGCCGATATCGACGAAGGATGGGCGATGGCCAATGAGGGATGGCCGATAGAGATGCTGGACGTGAGAAGGTTGGCCGATGAGAAGGTTGGCCGATAAGCCATGAACGACGATGGTCGTCGATATCGATCTTGCGATGGGCGACGATGAGCGATGCTCAAAGCGGGTCAATAAGCAAGGTAGGCCAATGAAGAAAGCTGATCGATGAGGAAGATGAGCGATGAGCTTTGACGAAGATGATGGCCGATGAGGGATGGCCGTTCGCAATGGGCGACGGACGACGAGGGAAGCTCTGTTTCTTTTTTCCGTCTTCCGCGATGGGCGACGAGAAAGCGTCGTCGATCAATGGACGATGGTTGATGACCATTGCTCTGTTCCTTCCGTGATGGGCGATGAACAAGAGATAGCCGTCGATGGGTGATGGGTTGATGAGCTATCGTCGTCTAGCAATGTCGATGATGGGTGATGCTCTGTTCTCTCCCCCTAGCGGCGATGGGTTCATCCCAACAGTGGGATCTTTCAGGCCGACGTTGGGTTGGTGCGGCGATGAACGCCCTGTTTTCCTTCCTAACGGCGATAGCGACTGCGAGCAAGGTTCTGGCTTACTTGAAGGAGGTCGCGGCCTAAGGAGTTTGGCCGGGGGAGTCGAGGAGCTGTTGGGAACCATGAAGGCATACCAGTTTGCCCATTAGTCTTCCGATGGATGTCGCTGCCGTCGGAGTTGGAGACGAAGACGCTCCACGCGCGGCGATCTGCTTGGCGAAATGGAACTCGCCGTTGCCATCGTGGATCTTTCCGCCGGAGTTGATGATGGTGAGGTAAAGGTTGCAGAGGATGATGGGTTCCATGAGGCGCGAGGAGGTCGGTGGAGAGACCATTGTGGACTCCGGCAACGGCAAGGGCATAGAGGACTCCGGCGACGGCCTGGGTATGGACAACTACTCCGAGGGTGTCTTCGACGTGATGGACAATGGTGGAGAGCCAGTGACAAGAGGTGACGTCGATGGCATGGAGGAGGGTGGAGTGCATGCGGATCGACAAAGTTTTGTCAACGGCATGGGTGTTTCCATCGCCCATTCTTCAACAAAGTCTGTCGGCCAAATTTTTTGCATGTTGATCGGCCAACATACTTGCTCAGCCAAAAACTTTTTTCCTTGATCGAATTGAAGCCTTTTAAAGCTGTGTGGACGTAACTGTTCTTTTATATCGTCCATTGCCAATGTATGACTTAAAGCCATTTGACTTTTTTGTTCTTGACAAGGCTTCAAAATACTTATCGGCCAAGTTCTGACACATTTGTCATCTGTCACTATTGGACTTTTTTGCTCCATTGTATCGTCCATCATAAGATCTGGACGATTTTCTTCTTTTGGACTATTAACCTCAACACCACCCTCTGAAAGCTTCTGCTCCTTTTGATCAACCATCACCATATCTTGTTCAATTATATTGAACATTTTAAAATTAGTGCTTGGTGAAATTTTGCATCGGCCATATCTGTAACATTTTATGGCCGATTCGGTTCCACTATACCGTCACTTTCTTTTGTAGATGAAAGATTCCTTACCAATAGAGTGAAACCGTCTTTATTCTGCATGAAAGATGGCATAGTGACCTTGATCTCCTCACTGCTGAAACCTTCACGTGAGGACATACTCCATCTAAGAAAATTTTCTTGGAAAACAGCATCTGCATGGTCACTTTCTTCAGCTTTCAAAATAACAACTCTGGAAATGTTATCTCTCATTTTGTCCCTTCTTCTTTGACAGCTTCAACACATGGTCCCACCGGGCGTGCCAAAAAATGTTAGAACAGAAATTATGACCGTTGACCGGGACTGTAATCAAGGTCAAAATCTATTTCCACATTCGAAGAATCAGGAGATTGTGGTTTTTAGTTCAACTCCTTCGAATGATCGAATCAGAGGTGTTGAAGTGTACAAAAAAGTTATTTTTGGTTTGATGATGGAGTTGGTGGAAATGGAAAATGACATGGAAAATGGGAGATGGAAAATATGATGGTTCTATAGTAAATCTACTCCTATGAGTAATACATCTACTCCTATGGAAGAAATTATGGTAGCACTACTCCTAGGAAAATATGGTAATTCTACTCCTATGGAAAAGATTAGTGTAGCACTACTCCTAGAAATGAAGGACGTTGCAGGAATTTAAAGGAAAGATAACT
The DNA here is from genome assembly GCA_963920575.1 of Narthecium ossifragum. Lineage (NCBI taxonomy): Eukaryota > Viridiplantae > Streptophyta > Magnoliopsida > Dioscoreales > Nartheciaceae > Narthecium > Narthecium ossifragum. The sequence goes on from OY986972.1 coordinate 23,589,072, forward strand.
TCATTGTTGAATTCAAAAGGCTACATTGATAACAAATATAAAAGGGTATATAAAGATAAAAAGCTGGTTTGCTTTGATGGTCGGGGCAGACATTTTCCTTCTTCCTCTTGGCTATTTATAGGGCTTTTCGTAACCACTTTTGAACTGTCAGAAACTGCCTAGAACTGCCTTGAAACTGTCAGAACTGCATAACTGGACGATATCTTTAGCTATTTTACGAAACTGCCATCAGGTAGAGCTTCTTGTCTTCTACTGCGATTTGGCCGATGATGACCTTAGAATTTGGCGAAACTCTGAACATGAAAGTTGTAGGTCTTCGAATTATCTTTCCATCGGTCTAAAAATCAAGTCATTTGGACATCGTATGAGAAAGTTATCGCCAAAATGGTCGACACATATCGATGTCTTATTAAAATAATCAGCCAAAATATGGCCGATGGACTTTTGGCCGATAGAGAATTTGGCCGATAGGAAAACTGGCCGACGGAGAATCTGGCCAATTGAATTTGGACATTTGATCTTATTTATCAATTTGTCATTAAACACTTTGACTATTAATTTGATGCATCAAATGACCGAATTTGGAGATGACGTCAACAGCAAAATTGTAGATCTTTTCGTCCTCTTTCCAATAGTTCAAGAATCGGCCAATTTGGATACTTGATGTAAAAGTTATAACCAAAATACTTCAGCTGCGTCGATATTGAAATATCTTTTGACCGATTGGCAATATTTACGAAATTATCATTGATCTTATTAATCGCCCAAATGACAATATTTATATCTAACAGTATATTAGTCCCTCAAATCAAGACCTGATCATAGTCTAATAGTCCATCCGAATATTTCCGTCGAGCGAAAAAATCTTGTCCATGGACCGGGCTTGGTCAAAAGGTTGGGCCTGAAAGTTTAGCTAGGCCGGACCAAGGTTTCAGCATGGAATGGTCTGCGCCCGGCCCGACAGGTCCACCATGAAATATACATTATTCTATTTCTAATTCCGGTAGGAATATAGGCCCGAATTCCCGGTTATTATGGGCATGGTCCTTTTAGTATCAACCCAAGATGAGAGCGTCGCATGAGCCCAATTTTGACCTCTTGTCTAGCCACACGACGGCCCACACAGTCTTTCGGGCTGAAACGCTGTCCTAATAGGTCTGAAAACTGGGCACCAAAGCCCACTACGCGGTTCCCACAGAGAGATAGAGACAGAGCTGTTTATTAGAGTATTGGTTAGGGTTTGACCGAAGTAGAAGATTCAAATGAAAAAAAAAAGCCATGAAGGTTAGGTGATGCAGGAGATGACCATTAGCTGTCCATGGATCAAATGACACTATCTTTGCCATCATCAATCCATCACCTGCACCGTACAAATAAAGAAAAGTTCATGCATTTGAACCACCACCTCTCACATTCACATTTCCATCCGAGAAATGTTTAGAAATGTTTTGTGTACATGGCTGTGGGGCCATGTACACACACATGAGAGGAGAGAGATAGAGAGAATGAAGGAGAGAGAGTGGAGAAGAGTGAGAGAGAATGAGAGGGAGAGAGGGGAGGTGGCGTAGCCCGGTGAATGTCACATATTGGGGTACATGCACATGGCATGTACCCCAATCAAAGCCCTTTCCATCCACTCCTCAAAACCCATTCTTTATTCATGTCCACGCTACATAACATATGGGCTCAAAACAGTCAAAACCTAATACTCTATTCTAAATCACCAATACCTCTCTAACACAACTCTTAATTCCCAGAAACCCTCTGCCTTAATCCACACTCAAAGTCCTCAATTAACTCACCTAATAGGAAACATACATGCACTAATAAGAGAAGCATAGTACAAGAATAGCTAGGCCTTAGCTCTTTATCATTTTAAAATGATAAAAATAGATTTAAAATGATGAAAATAGAGATAAGAAGATGAAAATATATGAAAGATGAAAATGATTTCAGAAAGATGAAAATGAATTTTGAAAGATGAAAATGATTTTTGAAAGATGAAAATGATTTCAGAAAGATGAAAATGAAATTTGAGAAAGATGAAAATGATTTCAAAAAAATGAAAATGATTTCAAAAAGATGAAAATGATTTTGAGAAAGATGAAAATGATTTTTGAGAGATGAAAATGATTTTTGAAATATGAAAATGATTTTTGAGAGACGAAAATGATTTGTGAAATATGAAAATAATTTCTGAAATCATTTTCATCTTTGTCTACTCATTTTCATCTTTCTCAGCTCAGTTTTATCTTTATCATTTTTATCTTTATCACAACGCCACCCATGCCCGAAGGTCCTTTTCACTCTTGGATTCTCCGTTGTCGACATCATCGTCGTTGTACCAGTGCTTGCCTCCATAGGGCCGTGGTGGCGTCGGCGTGGCTAGGAAGAAGATGGTGGTGCTGCTCGACCTAGTCGTCACTGGTAGGGAGCGGGCGGAGTTTATATAGTTTTCTTTTATTTTTCTGGATTTTAAAAGCATTATTTAATCTAAAATATACATTAAATAATGTGAGAAAAGGGGTTTTGATGTTTGGGTTCACCGCCGGCCAACCCATCGGATCAGTGGTCTTCGACGGCTGATCCACGCCCACCACAATCGGGAGCTTCGTCTCCAGCCGATCCGATAGCGGAGAACTGCGTGCGGCGAGAAGCGGCGGCGCCCTCTCTCCATCTCCTGTCGTTTCAAGTCAGCTGCTCGCCGGGGACGACAATCGCGAGCAAGGGCGGGCAACGTGACAGTGGATCGTCCCGGGGAATGGTGGAGGACGGGCCGTGAGGTGACGGGAACACTGGATCTGGGGTTGGTCAGCGTTGGAAGGCCGTTGGGTGGTGGGTTTAGGTGGAGGCGGTGCCGGATCTGATAGAGGGGATGAACTCGGGCGTGGCTTCCGGCGAGGAGGGAGATCAAACGGCGTCGGGCGCCGTCGAGGAAGGCGAAGACGATGAAAGGTTGCAGTCGACACCGGAGGAGATGGAGGGACGAGTGACGGCGGCCGAGATTGCAGTTGACGCCGCGCGGGGATTGGAGGTCGGTTGGGTTTGGACGGAGGAGTTGGCCGAAGGTGGGAAAGGGGAAGGAGGTGGAGGGGTTCACTGTGATTCCAAGGGGGTGTCGGCAACGGCTGCAAGTAGAGCAATGGCCGCCCGACGGGCCGGAGGAGAGATGAAATAGTCGTGAGCCGGCCGGGCGGAGGAGAGAGGAGAGAGGAGAGAGGAGAGAGAAAATGCTGGAATACAAAAATATAAAATAGGGGTAAGGATATCATTGTCATTTTCATGTGTTGTTGGGTTATTCATATGAAAGCTATGAAGGTGGGGTTTTTAGCAAGATGTATGGGGCTATGAATAAGAAGGGGACTAGATTGTGGGTTATGGCCTAATATCCTAAAAATAAAATAAAAAATCTTAGTCCATTATTGGTGTACAACTGTACATATGCATAACCAGACTCATTGCGATAAATGCCAAATCATAGTGTGAGGCAGCTATATCTCTCTCCCTCCTCTCCCCTGTCTCATCTTTTTAGCTATCATTTCATGTAATTAATTAGGATTTTTAGTATATTAGTCCCTCGAATCAAGACCTGAACATAGTCTAATAGTCCATCCGAATATTTCCGGAATCGAGCAAAAAAAATCTTGTCCATGGACCGGGCTTGGTAAAAAGGTTGGGCCTCAAAGTTTAGCTTGGCCGGACCAAGGTTTCAGCATGCAATTGGTCTGCGCCCGGGCCGACAGGTCCACCATGAAATATACATTATTCTATTTCTAATTCAATAAAGCGGGTAGGAATTTAGGCCCGAATTCCTGGGCAGGGCTGAGCTTGGCATGGTCCTTTTGTTATTATGGGCATGGTAGTATTAACCCAAGATGAGAGCGTCCCATGAGCCCAATTTTGACCTCTTGTCTGGCCACACGGCCCACACAGTCTTTCGGGCTGAAACGCTGTCCTAATAGGTCTGAAACTGGGCACCAAAGCCCACTACGCGGAGCCCACAGAGAGATTGAGACAGAGCTGTTTAGAGTATTGGTTAGGGTTTGACCGAAGTAGAAGATTCAAATGAAAAAAAAAGCCATGAAGGTTAGGTGATGCAGGAGATGACCAGTAGCTGTCTATCGATCAAATGACGCTATCTTTGCAATCATCAATCCATCACCTGCACGATACTAATAAAGAAAAAGTTCATGCATTTGAACCGCCACCTCTCACATTCACATTTCCATCCACTCCTCAAAACCCATTCTTTATTCATCTCCACGCTACATAACACATGAGCTCAAAGCAGCCCTCGATCGGGCTTAATAATCAAAAAAAAAAAAAACATATGAGCTCAAAACAGTTAAAACCTGATACTCTATTCTAAATCACCAATTAATACCTCTCTAACACGACTCTTAATTCCCAGAAACCCTGCCTTAATCCACATTCAACGTCCTCAACTCACCTAATAGGAAACATACATGACATAGTACAAGAATAGCTAGGCCTTGGCACTTTATCTTAAGAAGTTAGTACACCAATAATAGCTGGGAATGTACTACAAGCAGATGAGAACAATAACAACATGGTTCTCTCATGACAATGGAAAAGAAGCATGCCTAGCTGCACAAGATCTAAATAATGGAGTTGGTGAAATGGGGATAGCTCTAGATTTATCCATCCAGTGTAGCAGGCGCAGATCCAGAAACCACCAAACCCAGATATGAATGCCTTTGCTTGAGAACCGCCCCACGCCAGGCCTGCAGAGATATCCAACTCTGGTGGCCTATTCAGAACCCACCTTTTCACCGTTTAAACGTCCCTATATCTCTCGTCCCATGCTCAACTAGACTTAACAAACCAACCCATTAGAATTCTCTTTCTTTTAGCTAATAACAATGCCTTAATGAACCGGGTTCCATGTTGGAAGGCCTATATATAGCTAGCTACTTCCCTAGCTAGCATTCAAGGACACAAGAAGTAGAGGCCTTTTGTACTGATATATAGGGTTTTGACTTTTGAGGAAGTGCCGAGAAAGAGTTGAGTGATCAGCATGACGGGTCTTGTGATCTTAGCTCTGTTGAGCTTTCTAGGTTGTGTTCAAGCTGATTTGAAGCTAGGGTTCTATGAGAAGAGTTGTCCAAATGCGGAGAAGATCGTCTTCGACTACGTTAAGGAACACATCCCCCATGCACCATCTCTTGCTGCCGCGCTCCTTAGAATGCAATTCCATGACTGCTTTGTTAGAGTATGTATCCTTCTTCGTTATCTCCGTTAGACTAGAGATATCTATATATAGAGACTCACCCCTTCCTGGCTATCATCTTAAGTTTTTAGAATGATTGGCGAAGTTAACACCTTAATTAGTACATATGTAAGTCAAGAGCTTGTGTTGATTTGTTTTCAGGGTTGTGATGCGTCTATTTTGATCAACTCGACAAGAAAACATCAAGCAGAGAAAGTGGCGCAGCCGAATCTCACCATTCGTGGCTTTGGTTTCATCGATGGCGTCAAGAGCGTGTTAGAGAAAGAGTGCCCTGGGATAGTCTCTTGTGCAGATATAATTTCCTTGGTTGCAAGAGACTCTGTTATAGTTACAGTAAGAAGCATATACTCTTCTTTGATTCATAGAAAAATGGCAGTTTTCATAGCATTTGGTACATTACTTTGAGGCTGTTCTTGTGTTACGTACTATAGGGTGGTCCATTTTGGGAGGTGTCAACTGGACGTAGAGATGGTCTGATTTCTAATGCCACTGAAGCCCTCAACAACATCCCTCCGCCAACGTCCAATTTCAGTGCTCTCCAAACATCATTTGCCCGGAAAAATCTAGATCTAACTGATCTAGTATTACTATCTGGTAAGAAGCAAACGATATATAAAATTCATGATGGCTACTTTTGAAACAAATGAAGATTGGAAGGTAAAACTTAATTTGAATTACACGATCATCAGGAGCTCACACCATTGGTGTCGGTCACTGCTCGTCGTTCAGCAACCGTCTCTACAACTTCACCGGAAAAGGCGACGAGGATCCGTCCCTCGATAGGTTCTACGCTGCGAATCTGAAGAAGAACAAGTGCAAGGTCCCTACCGACAACACAAACATAGTCGAAATGGATCCCGGGAGCTTCAGAACCTTTGATCTCGGCTACTACAAGCAGTTGCTTAAGAGAAGAGGCCTCTTTCAATCCGATGCTGCTCTCACCACGAATGCTGCCACCAAGGATGCCATCATTAAGCTCGTCGAGAGCCCGCTGGAAGTGTTCTTCGAAGAATTCGCTTTGTCGATGCAGAAGATGATCAGCATTGAGGTGAAGACCGGAACAGAAGGTGAGATCAGGAAGCATTGTGCTGTTGTGAATTATAAGTAGTTGGTCTCCTTTTGGTTTCAGGGTTTTGATTGATTGGTTTGTTGTTGAAATAATCTGCAATTGGCCGGGAATAAAACAGTGGAATGGTTTGCTTGCTTTCTCTCTGTGATCATGATCAAAATGAGAGGAAGCAGTTGAATTGTTTGACTGTTCTGTGTGTGTGATTTGTCAGTGGGAATAATGCAGTGCAATTGTTTGTCTGTTTTTTTTTAAAATGTAATCTGTAATTGAGAATAATTAATCAGTTGACTTGTTTGACTGCTTTTTTGTATGTGATTAATATTTTTGAGATTATTCTCTTTAAGTGTGTCGATTCTTGTATTTCATACATTGGAATCTCAGATGAATGAATAATATTTAAGCAGCTTTCATTGTAACATTACTGGATGTGTACTCTGATAGTTGGCATCATCAGGTTAAAAAATGCAGGCAGAGTTGCTTAGCTTTAAAGATTAATCATGCTGTAATATGCAAGTGAGGTTCATCAGGATATATCAGCAGGTGGAGTGCCACTACTTGTTATACTTTATACGCAGTACGTGTTTGTGATGGTGATGAGAATGTTAAGATGTTGACAGTAGTGAACATTTTAATGATGATGACGATGATGGCAATGTTAATCTGTATAAAGACTTCAATGGATGTATGGAAGATTACCAATATTTAAACTCACCTCTTCCTATCAGGTTCAGTTTTTGTAGTCACCGCAGACTGCTCCTTAAATTCAATATTCATGTGCGAAATTAACAGCAGTTAAAAATGAAAAAAGAAAAAAAGTAAGTAAAGAGGTGTAGGTCTAGCATGAAAAATAAGAGTCACTCTGATTAGCCAAGGAGACTGCCTGTCATGCAATTGAGATATCATACGACATAAAAACAAAACCTCAGAGAAAAGACACAGGCAAGTCATCCTTGGCTACCAAAGGCACTCTTAAGTTCATCCCAGGACCTCACCTCTGCTCTTTTCTTTAATTGGTGGAATGGCATTGAAGAAGTGCAGGTCTAGCATGGAAGTTAAAGAGTCACTCAGACTAGCCAAGGAGGTTGCCCAGGATCCACATTGAGCTTTCACATGACTAATAGGCCAGATAGAGGATGTAGGCAACTCATCCTTGGCTAACAAAGCCACCCTTAACTCCATCCAAGACCTCACCTCTGTTCTTGGATCACTGTTTTCAGGAGATGCAAACCTAGGATGGCACACAAGAACCTCTCTGACTAGCCAAGGAGACTGCCTACAATCTGCATTAAGCTTTCGAGTAAGAAAAATGACACATTCGAGCCATTTTCGAAACCTCGAACAGGATGCAGGCAAGTCATCCTTGGCTACCAGAGGCACTCTTGAGTTCATCCCAGGCCTCACTTCTGCTACATTCAATCTCAACGCTGAGATGCTAATGGTGGCTTCTCATGGCTCTATTTATAGGACCATGTTGCCTTATCCACAACTTCTCTTTTTCCTTGTGATCTATCTTAGCTGCCTCTCCCTTCTGAATGGCATATATTCTGAGCATATGGAAAGGGCTGATGACCATGGCCAAATCCATCTTGCTTTCTAGTTTTGGGACAGTGGTCCGAAGTGGCGAGAGAATGTCAATGGCTAGAATGCAAGGAGAAAGATATCGCAATCTTGTCGAATTCTCTGCCGTAGATTTCTACATAGCATAATCTTCATAATTAAGCAACTTGTGTTTGAGTTGGAAACCTTCTTTTCATTCAACTATCTCCTGCTCCGACTCCAGCTTATCCTCTTTGAAATTCCAGAGAATTCAAAGGATGCTTGCAAAAATAAAGATGCTTAAAAAGAACTTGTCAAACCAATGAATTTTTCACAGGATAAGTACCATGAGTAAAATTGGTTCTGACATGTGTCCAAAATTTATTTAAAGGGAGGACCTGACAAGTAAGCAGATTCTTCTTGTTCTTCTTTGTCTAGACACAGTGTGTGAAGATGCTTCTTGAGATTAAAAGGTACAGAGTGTCGGCGTTGTGAGATGTGCTCACTATTCGACACGACCTCCTTGGTGGCCATCGATTCAAAATAAAAGCCCCAGAACCTGCAGCATATTTCTGCATGCCTGCCTAGAAAACATGATGCACATTCATTCAATAAAATAAAGGAAATTCAACAAGAAGCATTTGACGACTCATTTAAGCTCATTGTCTCATGTTTCTGTATTCACATTGTGGCAAATCCAATTGTTAGTTTGTTTCGAATGAAAAGATTATAAACTTACTGGTAATTATCTCTGTCCTATATAACTTCACTCTTGTGATTAACAACATTCATAGACTCACATATAAGTTTACAAAAAACCAAAGTATCAGTTCCAACACATCTGATCCTCTTTCATGGTAGCAGAGGCATTCTAACAGTTCAACCAAATCACTTTGTCATTCAAAGAGAAGTAAATTGATGGCAAACGGACAATTGCTACAATTTTACAAGGGTGTTCTTGGTTTCTGCAGTTCATCTCTCTCAGCAAACTGGATATCAGAGCACTACATTCTAACAGTTCAACCAAACCACTCTGCCATTCAAAGAGAAGTAAATTGATGGCAAAAGGACAATTGCTACAATTTTACATATCATAGCGGTCTTAGTCTTCATACATTTTAGTCACTTGTACACTCAAATCACCAAAAAATATGTAGACTAAGAGGTATGCGTCTATGAAAGAATATGACTACAATTACCAGTATCAGTACTGGTTCTTTGAGTTAGGTTGAAGTGCTGTCAATTTACTGTTCGACAATTCCGCCTAATCTGTCCTCTTTTTCCTGTAATCACATTAACACCGCCCAGTTTGATCATGGATTGCACAAATTGATTCATAAATTGGCCTTTGTTGTTGACATATTGTTGTGTCAAGTTCATTGCGACATCTATTGCGGCCATATCTTGATCTGACTGCAGGACAGCTTTGTTGCTGAGGATGCCGCGATAGAATGAGTTATCTAGAGTGAATGGAGTCGCTGTTGCTTGATTTATGAACACAGTATGGTCCTGACTGACATTACTCAACAGCACAAGTTCAGGTGGGCACTGCTGCTTGAGGGCAACGAGCAAGCTAGGATCAATTCGAGAATCAGACAAGCCGGATCCCTGAAAATTGTATAGCCTGTCGATGAAGAAGCCGCAGTGGGCAAATCCGATACTATGAGCTCCTGCAGGGGAAACAGGATGACAACTACTTAACTGTAGCGAACCATGCATGCGAAGAACTAAACTTTATATGATAATTTGGTGATGAGATTTCTAAACAGGAAGGGAGCAAACAAGATGCATTAAACTTTACTTCAACTACAGAATCAGCAATAGTATGATAACTGATGGCCCTAATATAATCGTATTCTGTAACTTGTCTTCACATAATTTTCACAAGTATATCTCTTTAGGAAAAAAACCGAATGCCTGATCATTCCTAATGTCAAACAAATTAAAGGTTGCAGTAGGATTAAAAATGTTCCCATCGAACCTATGTAGATCACATAGCTTTTGGATCAAAAGGCTGCAGAAGGATTGAAAATGTTTTCATGGAAACTATGTAAAGACTGCAGAAGGGTTAGAATACAGCATGTAAATCTAAATGATGACGACTTCGATTCAACTTTGGATGCACCATCCGTGACTAATCGACCAAACAAAATGCCCAATCGAAATTGTTCAAGCAGCAATTTTTCATTCCTTTAAGCGGGGATGAGGGGAAATATAGTGGATTGTATATATAATCACAAGTTGGTCCTCATAATAAAGAACTATGGAAACAAAGATGAAAGCCTGCTATTAAGAAATACAAAAACAACTCCAGAACCTCAAGAACTCTATGGTCAACGAACAAATCGAGTATAATCACAACAATTAATTCTAGCAAGCATCAAGATACTTAAATCTGCATGGGTCTAAAGCAAAATAGAAGGTGATCAGAGTTAAAGGCACATTTTTACATACACTCACCTAGCAATGTAACGAGATCCAGAACATCAAGGTGGATGTTCTTGAAGGCAGCCAGAATAGCACTAAAAGGGAAAGCAGGGCTAGGGATATGCACATCAAACATGTTAGAAGTAAGCGAATCCCTCCTCCCAGTAGGAGCAGAATACACCGGGCCACCGGACAACGCCACTCCGTCCCTCGCCGACAATGCTAGTATATCAGCACAAGAAACAACCCCCTTGCACTCACTCTCCACCGCCGCCTTTATATCGTCGATCACATCGAACCCCCTCAGTGTCAGGTTAGGAGCAGCCTCCTTCTCCGCAATATTGTCATCAGTGCTGTCCATGAGCACCGAAGCATCGCAACCCTTCACCATGAAAGAACTCTCAGTCTCAACAACCATATATACAAGCTTGCTAAAGTTAAAGACACATCAATGGCAGAACAGAGAGAAAACGGCTTACAGTAATAAAGCAGTCATGGAAGTGCATACGAAGGAGGCCAGCGCCAATGGTAGAGTCCTGATTGAAATGCTGCTGAACAACACCCCTAACGATGGTTTCAGCTCTGGGGCATGACTTCGCATAAAAGCCGACTTGTAGAGAGAGAGCACTGGTAAAAGCTTGAGCTAAGAGGAGGGTTAGGAACAGAGCTGCTGCCATTAGCACATAAAAGGGAAGCTTGTGGTCTTTGTCAAGAGATTAGCAGGAAGATAGGTTGCTATATATTTCAGTCTCTCCGGGTTCATTAATTTCATTGGACTTCTTTAGAAGCTATGTGCTGGGGGAGTGGTGAGTTGGGATTGCTTAGTATACAATAATGGTGTTCTTGGGATTCTAAGTTCCAGTTGTAACTACGTGTGTGAGAATGTGTGCACATGCATGGTCTCGTGGGTACTGGTTTTGCAAGCTTATTTTAGCGTGTCAAAACGGTCATCTATGTTGGATCATGAAGGGGATTGGGGAAGGCTCAAAGCTTTCTTTAATTAAAAATGGCAGGTTTTGGAGCTGTTAGGAGCTCGGATCGCCGGCGGGGTTCACGCAAGGGTCTCATGCATCATGCATGCAATGCAAGCTCATCAAGACCCCTATATTTGAATTGTTAGAATCTTGAAGAGAGGAGGAAGAAGAAGCAAACAAACACAGACACAAGATTTACGTGATTCACTCCAAAATAGGGCTACGTCCACGGAGTCGCTGGAGTTTTTTTCACTATCTCAGAGGCAAAGAGTCAGATTACAAGTTACAATGACGGCCGCCCATACAAACCCTCATATCCTAGGGTTTCGGCACATAGGGAATAGAAAATTACATAAACTACTCCTATCAACGGATCTTCAAATCCATTTTTGTTCCGGGGCGCTGCCCCGGACCCCGTCAACTCTGCGTAGTGGTCATGGTCAAGTCCGGCATGATCAGGCTCCACAAACTCAACATGAATCTTGCCTCTTCCTAGCCATCCATCCTCAGCTTCCTCTAGCCATTTAATTGGCTTATCTAATTAAAAAATGGAAACAAAGAAAACTTGGCACAAGGGATCGATGATGGAAGCTCTTGTTCCTCCAGTCTCTAGAAATATCCAGAACGATTTGAAATGATCCGGGAACTACCGGATAGGAGAATGAATGAATCCTGTGGGAAAGATGAAATAATCAAACTACAAATTAATCGAACCAATTTTAATTCCAGGAGTCGTAAAAAAGGTTAATACACTTTATTCCTTCCTTTCTCATGCCAAAAGAGGACATTATACCAACAAACTAGAACTAGCATCACTTCCATCTCCCGCCATTCCCTACTATAAATTAGTTTCCATCTCCTCACTTCCTCGGACTCAACAAACTAGATCTCCATTCTCATCACCAGCCATGCCCACCCCCGCCTTCGTACCGCCACCGTCGGCCTCTCAGCCGCGTCGGGTGCACACCCGGCGCGAACGGGCCCGGCGCTATGCCAAACTCGTCCAAGAAAGCCTGACAAGCCGAATAGCCATGTTCTTGTGCTCAGTACTCGTCACTCTCGTCCTCATCGTCGGAGTCGTCTTATTCGTCCTCTGGCTCTCTTTCCGCCCGCACCGCCCTCGCTTCTACCTCTCCTCCTTCTCCCTGCCGGGGCTCGCCCCCGGCACCGCCACCTTCAACGTCACAGACCGCAACCCGAACCGGAAAATTGGCATATACTATGACTCAATGGATGGTTCGGTTTACTTCATGGATCACCGGATATCCTACGGTCCGGTGACGCCGCCAGCCTTCGTGCCTCCGAAGAATACAACTAACATATTGGGCGCCCTCGCTAGCTTGGCGGCCGGCGACCCAGTATGGGACCAGATTTCCGGGACGGCGGCGCAGTCCGGTCAGGTGGGGTTCCGGCTCGACCTCAACTCGACCATCAGGTTCAAGGTGAAGATGTGGGGGGATACCCATCAGCATGAGATGCACGTGAGCTGTGACTTGGCAGTGGGGTCCGATGGGAACCTAGCTGCAGCGTACAAAGACAAGAAGTGTGATATATACTTTGATTAGGGACGGAAGCTTTGATGATTTAAATTTTTAATTTTTCTTCCCCCTTTTTTTTATGGTTTATTGTTTTTTTAATGATTTATTGTTCTAAACATGGTGTAACCAATAATAAAAATCCTCTATAAAATGCTTATAATTGAAACCAGCTATCATTTTAGAATAATGTTTTGTATACATGGACATGTGATGCAGATGCCACTGATCGGTGGTTCACTACTGATTCTTCCATCTAGTCTATCGATAGTGAACCACACTCAGTATCGATTGAATTGTACCGGTAGTGAGATATCGATTGGTTGATAGAGTCCATGTACTAGATGAATATCGATGGACTACATGAAAGAATCGGTAATCTACTACCGATTCGGACATATGTAATATACATGTCACGTCAGCATGTACACAAATCCGTGCTCTTCATTTTAATATTTATTTTTTTGATTCCAATGCTGTCGATTTGGATAATAGATTGAGTGTGTAATTTTACTTATCCTTTTTCTAAGGTTTATTGTTTTGAACATGGTGTAACAAATAATCAAAATTCTCAACCATATGCTTACAATATAAACTATCTTTCATCTCGAAATTTGTTTTTTTTTATATTCCAATGCTGTCGATTTGGATAATAGATTGGGTGTGTAATTTTACTTATCCTTTTTCTAAGGTTTATGCATGGTTCTGAACATGGTGTAACAAATAATCAAAATCCTCAATGATCAAATACTTGCAATTGGAAAGATGGTGTAACGAATAATCAAATCCTCAATCACGTGCTTGCAATAATAATCACATCGTCAATCACATGCTTACAATTGAAACTTTCCCTAATCTTGAAATTTTTTAATTCCACAGCCATGGATTCCGATATTTGATTGGACCTCTATTGTATGATGCTGAATGTTGATACTAGCTAGATTCATCCTAGATTGTATGTAGGGGTTGAATGAGGTGAACTTCTTCAAGTTTAGTTAAATCAAGTCAATTAATAGCACATTTAATGGTATTCAATTTGAAGTTTTGAACACTCCAAGTTGAGGTAATTACTTTTCGAGTTGAGGATTCTTGTGGCACACAATATAGGGGTGGGTGTGAAGTGGAAGAATGAATTCTTAATTTGGTCATTGTTTTCGTTGATTTGGTTAGATTAGGCTTAGGCTTAGCATAGACCAAGTGTTGCATTGTATGCCACTCTTTTTAACTAAATTAATATTTACTTAGATAAGAATAGCATGGGTAATTTTGGCGCATTTCGAATTAAAAAATAATAAATAAAAAACTTGATGATAAGTAGATACTTATATGTGACGTTTTCATTGCTAATATACAATTGCTTGATATCTAAATCAATGGAGGTTCCTTACACACGATAGGTCCACAAAATAGATTTGATTAAAGACAAGAATATTATAGCCTTTCTCACTGTTGTCCATGTGAAATTAGCACGATTTTGGAAATATAAAACTCCTAACTTCTAAAGAAAGGACAAGAAACATGCTCAACTTGGGCACAGTGATCTTGATATTTTCTTAGTGTTCTTTAATATCTCGCAAAAAAAAACTATATGAAATTTCATAACTAATAACATATCAATAGGAGAAAAAACAAAACGGATAAATAAAATAGACAACTAATTAAACGATGGAACTATGAATTATATCATTATACTAGTAAGCCCCATATCACTTGACAGGGTAACCACCCACTAACTTCCCCTTTCATGTAGGCTCTATATAACAACACTTGGCAGGGTAAGCACCTCCCCCACTAACTCCCCCTCCATGTAGGCTCAATGTAGGACTAAGCCAGTCATGTAGGATTCACATAAGGGTTATTTTATAACCATTCTGTCATATAAGAATGATGATAAATTGACAACCTCTATATAACAACACTTGATTTCTTTAATGAATCATTCAAGTTCTCTGACAGTGTACTAAAAATCATCAAATAAACAAGTAAAACTTAACTATTCTTTCACGCTAAAGTTCTCTAAACTATTTTTTCATAAACTATTCTTCCACGCTAAAGTGTCAGTGTGCCCATAACAACATAACCTGATTCAATCTGAGTCCAAATTTAGAACACCATGAACCCAATCAAATCTAACCTGACCCGTTGACCCTGTTTTGCGACGGGATTGGAGCTCTCGGATTTAAGCTCCGCCCTCGTTAAGACCCCGGGTCCACCTCAAATACCCTCCTTTAGAAGCCGGCTGTCAAACAGGCTGAGGGACCAATTTACTCACCCTTTAATACTCCTCGGCGGTTACGTTACACCCCCATGACGTGCGTGCCGAGCCATGACCAGCCGATAAACTCGGCCATAACCCACACTCCAAAGCAAAGCATCGAATCATCATCATCTCCAACGCGCAACTAAGCAGGCAAGCATCTCTCCTTCAATCTAAAGCCACCTTCCAATCTCCATTGCTAAGGAATCCCATACCTCTATTTTATCATAGAATAGATGTCAAGCCCTTCCTTAATTTGATATACATGTGATAAAATAAAGTTGCTCCTGTTGCCCAGCAAACAAGGTTATTAATTAATTAGTCGACAACTGCAACCTTCCCTTTATTTTCTCCTGCATGTAGTTGCCGGAAGCAAGAACAATATACAGCTGAATCGGTCTTAATTATGTAGCGACGTCTGCTAGCAAAAGCTGTTTCTACTTGCGCCCTCATGCATACAGTCATACAGGTAATTAACCAAAGAGATCTTATCTTTTTCTTTGCATATGCTACTCTTACTCTCATATATATATGGCTCCGCAGGCAAGAAATAATGGCACTCATGCGATCGTGCCACAAGGTGAGGAGGGGCCGGAGTGTCTACTAAATTAAGCTATGCATAAATGGCATGGCACCAACTAACCACAAATCACGGCGAGATTTAAGCATTCGAGTGCTTGTGCCTGTGGGTTGGTATTATTCGTCCTACTATTCACCACATTGAATGAATCAGAAGACCAGACTTGGACCCATATCTTCCTTTGATGCATGACTTCAACATAGCCCAATTCAAATACAACTTGGAATACATAGAGGTTATGGAATTATATATGTGGGAATAAACTTGATTGCTTCCCCTTATCCAGCACCCAACATAGTATTCATTCAATCAAGGAGGCAAACAAGAAGATGGGAAGAAAACTCCTAAAACAAAAATTAATGAACACCCAACTTTGACTTCATGAAAATTTAGGATTACATTAATGCCAACAAACAAACTAATATTAATAAGGATATATATGACCCTATCTTCACTTCCATTTTTTTTTTCCCATATCCTTGAGCTTAAAGTTTGCTAGTGCCCTGGCCTCAGACACTGCAACAAACCATTTACCCAGCTCTCTATCTATAGATTAGATCATATATCTATTTATTATAGAAGATCATATGCAACCTATCATACGACTGATGATACCCAATCCAAGTTATGTTATGAAATATCATACGATCGATATGAAACCACGTGAAATGGAGTAGGAGTGGTGAATATCGGATGGTTAGGAAAGAGAGAAAAATAGTAGGGGGTGGTGATTACCGTGCTAGATGGCATGGGGAGGAGCCCACCTAGTCTACTATATAATAGAAGGTTTTATAACGTGGCATATGAGTCATAACTTAAGGATACTGGCTGAATAGAGAGAGAGAGAGGAGTAGAGGGGGTGGGTGGTTACCCGTGCCATGTGGCATAGGGGCCCACGTAATATACATATAAACTAAGGTGGATTATGAGTCATATCATCTATGTACACGTTGTAGATGGCTACTCGATCGCATATGCATACGTGGCGTATTACATGGCAAATGATGACATCTTATTTATGAGGTGGTTATCGGATGGTTAGGAGAGAGAGAGGAGTAGCGTTTGGCACGGGCTCCCACCTAGTCTATATATAAGCTCCACCATTGTCCCCTTATCTTAAAAACCATCAAACGGTCGGATCGGAGTTGGACCGGACCATAACAAACCGAACTGGACCACATCAACGCTTACAACGGTTGGATTCGTGTGACCATGATTAAGGATGGCAATGGGGTAGGGCGGGGTTCCCTTACCCCTCCCCAACACCGCATCCTATTGAATCACCCCCGACCCCATCCTTCCCCGATAATGAAGACACCCGGAACCCGACCTTGCCCCGCATGTTGGAACCCTGCCCCACCCCGTTCCAAAATTTTGAATGCAAAAAACAAATTCATAGTTTTAAATTAAAATAACAACTCAAACAAAATTGGATCGAAGATTAGATCATATAAGCCAATAGATCTATGCATTAAATAAGAGTAGTTGGATTAGAATTTTTAAGAAACAATTAACTATAATAAATATATATATAACTGAAATCAATATCTAATCGGGACAGGGTGCCTTTCCCTGATCCCGAACCACTTCCTCGACCCCGGTTAAGGTCCCCGAACCCGTCCTGTCGGGGCGGGTAAATTGCCATCCCTAACCATGATAGGTCTGCGGACCTCATGTGTCCCATCGAACCACACCAAGTAACCATATGTCGTCTGCGCCATGGCCGATGTCGCCGTTGGGAACATCTATGCCAAACAAAAATGGGTTACGGCGTTGGGAACATTAGCTTATTTTTAAGGATTCACGTGAGCTTGTAGCCATATGATCCATAATATTGAGAGAATAGAACGAGATAATAAATAGGGAAGACTAATAACGAAGTTAACGCGGATTAAATAATTCCTAAGTAACTTCTTCATTGATTTGAATTGATCAACATTTTATTTCTTTTCTTAGTTATTTTAGATAACTCAAATCTATTTTTGAATTTTTTTGTTTAGATTTAGGATTTTGAGAATTGATATTACCTCCATCATCGTTTTCCCTATGAATCGACTCTAGACTTTATTGTTATTCTACCGGTAGTCTAGTGCTTAAATAAGAATTATAAATTTAATATGTGATTGAGTTTATAACGTTTTAACGACACGTTCGCAACACATCAATACTCTACATACTACATCTATTATTGTGTTATACGCTATGCCAACCTCCCATAAGGTCTACCCGCATATGCATTGTAGCCACCATTGACCGCAAAGTTGTGGCCGTTCCATCCAAGTTGGGAATCTTCTGTATACTTTGTGGGAAAATATGGCACTACTCACAAGTCATTTAGTCAGGTCTCGTCCCTCTTTATTCCAAGACTCTACAGTGGTTGTCTCCTTCATTTCTCCTTGCAATTCAGCTACGATGATGCGTCTAGGTTTTGAAGGCAACTCCTTCCAAGACTTGGCTGTCACGTAAACACCGCATTAGGAATTGAAAGGTGTATGAATGTCCACGTCCTTCCCCACAATGAAGTGTTCCTCTCGGCCAAGGACACTGCTCTATGTTAACTCTAAATTGGCCGCGAAGATTTCTCTACGTGTAGGTAAGCTCAGGCTGTTTTTGAATGATCCCTTGATAAGGGGCCATTGGGATTCTGAGATCCGGCTGTATAGGAACTAGCCTACGGGCTCAATTAATAAAAAAAAAACAAGGTTAATTAACCAACCACCAATGCGGATAGACTTGTAACCTTTTGCATGAGGTCGAATACTCTGCGTGAGGGTTTGTGGTTGTAGCCACCGTTTGCATATCCTTTTATAAGTTAGAATAGAAGGCTCAAATTATAAATAAAAAAAAATAATGTTAAGCAATAGACTTGTCTTTTTGTTTGTTTAGTGGATAAGTTCATCGAATAGAAATACGGTGAAGTTTTTTCTATATCAAACAAAATTAGAGCTCCATGAGCGGCTAAAATCCTACGTCATTACTCAAAAAACACATATATATGGATGTATTGGTTTTGGTGGGGGGCCTTTTGTTTCTTTTTCTTGAAGAAGAGAAAGGAGGAAAGGGAAAGTAGTGTTGCTGTTGCATGGAGACAGGCTTCGTTGATTGGTTGCCTGTTGTGGGGGCTGTGCCAGCACATTGGTGGGATCACGACTGATCCGGGCCGTCCCTTCTGTGATGCATGGATTGTAATAAAAAGGTCCTGCTCATGGGGACCATCAAATGCTTGTCGTTCCCCTTCTTGGTTCACGCGATTGCTGATGTGGTCCTCTGCCCTGGCCCCTGGATAAGAATGTCATTTAATCTTGTTCATATCCTTCGACCTTCGGGAATCGGGAGAATAATTCTCCGGCGGATTTTATCGCAAGGAGGGCGTGCTATATAGCGTCTATGGTCTGACGTAACCGGGATGGTGGTGAAATAAACTAGTCTTTGGGCTTAACTTAAAAGGAAAAAGTAAACTAGCTTTAACATTAATGAAGCCCGTTCTTCTTTTTTGATTAGTTGTCTTCTTTCCTGGCTCACGGCGCAAATCGGCAAATGTCTTATGTTTCCAACAAACTTAAACTTAGGGATTGGACCTCCAGACCAACCTATTATCACAAGAGTCCTAAACTACTTGAGCATGTCCTGAAGTTGTGCAATGTAACCAGATGTTCAGTATGTAAGGTTGGTTTTAGAGCGGTCGATTATTAGCATTCAAATAGATTGTAAGGTGTTTGTCCCATAATAGCCTGAACAAATAAAAAAACCCTTGATGCGTATGGCCCTTGATTGACTGAGGATTGCATGACACACGAGAAACGAGAATTTGGGTTTTCTTTGTTGTTGTTGTTCTCAGATGTCATTCATCATTCAGTGGGAAAAAATGTCATGATATAACTTGAATTCTATGATATAAAATGCTAGAGATTAAGAACTCCAGAATATATGAAGTAATTTGTATACCATGGAACTGCCAACCGAGTAGTACCATGGTCCCAAGTTATTCAACCCTTGGAGCTCCCAATTGGATCTGTAGATTCACATGTTAGGCACAACATGTTCATGAGATTGGTATCTGGACCTGCTGATTCTTATCCTGTTCATCAATAAATCTTAGAGCCGAGCTAATAAACCCACAAAGTAAAACCATATATATATATATATATATATATAAAACATATGTTATTGGAGAAAACAGGCACTAAAGAATCATATAATTCAAGAAAAGCAAGTGCCTCACATCGCAACTTCAGATCTCTGCATCAGTTGTTCAGTTTAGTAGTCTTTCACAGTTCACAGTTAGCATTGCACATCAGGCCAGAAGCCCTACCTACAAAACTTATACTGGGCACTTGATGCTAGGACTTGCAATTAGTAAACTCAAAAGCATTTTTACAAGGAATATCAATGCAAAAATTGCAATGCCTAAGCCCTATATTAGGTGCATATGATATGGATGGAGTTACAGCCTCATTCACATTGCTCCACAAATGCAAATCATAACACGGCTTGGCACCTTCTGAATTGGAACTCACAAGCCACCAACCAGCAGAGCATCAGAAAAAACTATACCATGAATCTCAATTTCATATAAGGAATTAGAAATTAAGATGAGAGGATTGGAGCATGGCGGTATCAGTCTAAAATTTGTAGATGTCAACACATAAGATGCTCCTACTTTCTCCGTTTGTACCTGAAAATCCACAGAATATTTATAGTTGGTTCATTTAAAATGGAAATAAAAAAATAGGTAATAGAAAAAGGGGACACAATACGGCGAAATTTAAAGAAGAGAGCCATGCAAGTACAGATATAACCAGTAGACAGCCATCAATATGCAGCTATGAGCATCTAATGATGGAGCCATGCAAGTACAGCAATAACCAGTAGACAGCCATCAATATGCAGCTATGAGCATCTAATGATGACCACTCATGGCCTCAACAATTACAATATCTATCGGAACATCTACGAGACTGTAGTCGTAGGATGTATGTTGCAGAGTAGATTCATGTCTTAATGGAAATGAACCTTATATGACTACCAAGGAATCAAACTGTCTATGAGGTACACCGTACACCTACCAAAATTTCTGCCAAAGCATAGAAAAAGGAGAACATAGCTCATCTGCAATGATCAGAAAAAGCAATAAAACAGCAAGAAGGCTACATACCACAAAAGAGACTACTTCACACCCACCAAGTATATTCCTAAAGCTTGCATTAAATAATTCGCATTGCTTTCTAGGAAAATCTCCATCTCAAGGGCATGAAGATCTTCCCTAGAATGGGCATGCAACAGAGCTACTCGATTTCCTTGCTTAACAAGTCATATAGCACAAGAAGTCACAAAAATCACCAACAATCAGCAAAAAGCCTAGTAGAAGTAGACAATTCAGTCAGATTTATCCACAGGAACACCTCAAATTCATGATTGAATCTCTCATAGAAAGGGAGAAGTTTTGCTATTCCTCAATCCCTTTGCATGAAGAATTTCTCTGGAGCACAAATTTAAACTACTATCCAATATCTATTTGAATGTATAATCATTATGTCAATGCAATATGTGTTCATATTTCCAATGATGACTCGGCTTCACTTAGAAACTCCCTTTCCCGATGGTTCCAATAACACAGCAACATTGAATGAATTCTTTCAAGCAAGAAAGAATAGCATATAGAAGCAAGTCTGCAGCTGGCAAAGAAACCTCAGCCTACCAAGAAATGTGTCACTAGATGATCACAAACTTCACCAATGACTACTGTGGTAATAGCACGTGTGATGCCAATGTTTGGCCAACACAGAGTCCGTGCTCACTGCACGGACCCTAAATACAATACTTGGCACAAACCCTGTTTTGAGTATATTTACATGCTATTAAATAACTAACACAGTAATCCTCGAACTTTGCAAAAGCAACCATAAGGCCATTTAGAGTATTTGCATAGAGTACATATTCCTGCCAAGTTTGTCATAAGAAGTAAAAGCAATTAACCAGGTACGACCCAAGTCAATAATAACCTGCACTTCATCACAATTTATTCTACAATTGAATAATTGAATAGTACCCGCAGTTAGTGCACTGATGCTATTTCCCACTGTAATATGGAGTACAAGCTCCTTGTTTCTTCAGTCTCAGGCATCGGACATCTTCATACATCTCCAAAACTTCTATAAAGGTACCTTTTCTTTACCCTCAAGTGACAGGTCTCACTAAAGATCTGAAGCTTGTTTCATACAAGGAGCATTTCTCATGACACCTAAACCCATAACCATGAAGCCAGTAGCCTAACTACAGTTTGAAGGTGTACTATCAATATCCAACCTAGCAAATCCCTCAAATGGTACTCCAAGAATATCCGATGAGCCCAATAATCATGCTATTGATTCTTGCACAGATCAGAAGTTCTCTAAGTTGGTTGCACTTGAAAATGATGTGCTACGGAATGAAACAGATAATAATTTTAACTACATGAAATTGCCTACAAATATATCCAGAAATAAGATATGCTTTTTATATATTAGAAAACAAAGGGTAGACACTATTAAAGTTGACACGTTACGATCTGTATACAGCTCAAGACAAAAACCCAAGAAAGATCTACAATCAATGAGGCCTTGTGATCAAAATCTACATTCAGTGAAGCCTTGTCGTCAATCCCCATGAAGGCAAGGCAAAGCCTTGAGGTCATATTAGGCATAAACCTCATGTCAAAACTTTAATCAAAAACATATAGCTCACTGTCAAAACTCAAAACAAACTCATGCCGAACTGAAAAGTATACTTGATCTTTGGTTCTCTGAACCAATTAGCAGCTTGTAACAACTCAAACAGGTAAAAAGAAGGATATCTCATTGCCAACAACGTGAAACATTATAATGACCAACAAAAGCCTCGTTCCAACAACATAAAAGTTTGGCATGGAGCATATACTGAAGCATATCTTAACAAAGCCTCCACACGAACCTTGAATGGCATCTAGTGATTATAGGTAAGTTTGATGCCACTTGGGGAAAACCTCTAAAAGTTTCCTAGACCAATATTGTCAAAATAAGCATCTCATTATGAAATGTAGAGGGTATGGTCGAATAAAAAAAGACCACAAATCCTACCTCGAACATCAGCACTATACCATAATTCGAAAACGGGTCTTAGCAAACTGTTGTAATAGTTATATGCTTAGTATCGTGCAGTGATTGCTTAGGTCATTTACCAGGACGATCCATGTATCCATGTATCGCCACAGACACCATGCCGATAAATGTACTAGCTCAGAAGAGCTATGTGCAGCCAACACAAGGTCCATACCAAATATCAGAACATGCTGTGCTGATCAGCATTTATCGTGCCGGCTAGAGACTGGCATGCATCCTTGGCATCCCTCTATCCACCAGACTGAGGGTAGCAGCAACTAGCTAAGTCACCTTCAGATTATTATGCTAAATTCAGAATGCTCAAAATAGTAGGAAATTGCAAGTGCCAACTCGACCTATCTTCAAAAAACACATGGTTTCAAAAAATAATGTTTTAAAGAGAAATTCAATGATTTAGTCACAAATGTGACTAGATTCAGTTTTAAAATTGCTTGGGGTCAGTTGAAATCATCTTTTCATATTGTAAACTATAGCATTTCAGCAGAGATCCTTAGCCCATAAGAGTCTAGAACAAGAGGGGATGCATAATACGGAGCTTAGTAGTACCTAAAGAAAACATTTAGCAAAAAAACAAAATTTACGACCATGCGTGATGCACAAGACACGAGAAATAAATTTAAGAATTAGCCTACAACATTACGTGGTAATTAACCATATACTATTTAAACAGCAGGTAGTGTTAGACATAATGCAGATGACCTGAAGAGTCAGGAACTTTAAAGCTTGTTTTTCTGAACTTAAAAAAAAAATTTAGTACCATTTATCAGTAATATCATGCCTCATTTAGCAATTGAGGAATCCTATTAGAGTATTTGGTATTAAAAGGGAAATTTCTCTCTACTACAGTCATAATCACATGATAATCTCCATGTTATTCACCATAAAACATAAAGAGACAAATGATCCAAATTTCACATCTATCTAAAAGTCAATAATTTTCTCATAAAGCCTGATCCACTAAAAGATAAACCAGACTACTAAATATAAACCACTACGATTCCTTACTAAAGTGCTTCACATGAGAAAGCAAATAACCTAGCCTAAAAGAAAGATCAAAGCATATTGTATAAGCATGTTCACCAAAACCCCAGATGGGAATCTCTAAATAATATTACCATAACTCAAAGATGACTAGAATATGTTCACAGTGACGAAATGAAAGTAAATTTCGGATGGTCTATGGACACAAATACGCAATAGTATCTCAACATAGGAACCCAACAGTGCCACTTCATAGGATTAAAAGAATATGTTAAAATTTATACTTGGATCCTTACCTTGATTTGCTCTTAAAGGAGCTCTTAGATTTTCTCCTCCCTGAGATATCACTGATTTTCTTGGACAGATGGCTTTGCTTTCTTTCACTCATGTCATTCTGGAATAGTTCAAGCATCTCTTCTTGCCTTGACTGAGTTTTCTGAGGCTTAACCCTCTTTCCAGCATTTCTTGAAATCTTCCCAGATTCATGTGCTTTCTTCATAGATTTAATTGATTTAGCTCGCTTATACCCCAAATCCATGAGTGATTTGCCCATTTTGTCTTTGTTGCCTTTCCCAGTTCCCTGCATTCAGAACCAGCTAATTTCATGTATATCTCATAATGGCCATATAAACTGCTGAGATTCAATGATCGCACCAATATGGTTTGTCAAATCAATATATGGAGTTCATACGAAAGAAATATAACTTCAAATATCACAAGAATTTAAGCAGATTTAAAATCATCAACCTGCTCTCTACTGTCATCTTCCTCTTCATTCTCTAACATCTCTCGAGCTGCTTCCAGTCTTCGCCTTTTTTTACGCGGTAGATTTTTCTGTTACAGGAAGCATCAATGTTATTGCCCTGTTAACGAACTAATGTATACTTCACAAGGACAAATCCAACCTCATGCTCTCTCTTCCTTTTCTCCTTCTTTTCCAGTTCTCCTGCTTTTTCAGCACTTATTACTTCATTTGGTCCACAATTCTTTTTGTCCAAGGATGCCTAAGAAGTAAGAACAGAGTAGTTGTGATCAAACATAGATAATGTTAAAAAAGAGAGAAAACATATTAAGAAAGCATAATCAACTTTATCAAAATTGGCATCAAATGTCGTGAGATAAGTTATCTGATACAGAGAACTCATTTCTAATTTATGATGTACTCCACAACTATGTCAATACATAAAAAATTTCCAACGAAACTGAATCAATCACACAATTTTCTCATATATCCAAGCAATTAAACTGCAGGTTCTACAACACAAGCATGCTTCTTCTCACTCATCATAGTACCTGATTTACATGGAAAAAGAATAGAAGAGTAACACAAGTTCAGCACTATTGTCCAACTCTCTGGTGTCCTTTGACTTGCATGGCTCTGTGGTTTACAGACAGTTAACATAATTTTAATATTCATGCTGATCTTCAAAAACTTCAAAAAGATTTTTTCCTCAATCAATACGCAATGGATGCATAATTCAAGTCCATGGTCGCTTAGGATATAAAAGAAATCTCACTCAGGTCATTAAAGCCTAATGGCATTCTCAATTACAAGGATGAAATAAATTATAAAAAATTATGAGACAAGATAAAAATTTTAACTTGCACTGTACATAACCTCAATATCAAACATGTTAGAGAAGTAAGAACAAAATGAAAGGAAAATTTACTTCTAAAGGTTATGATGTGCCCCAATGTAACTTGATAATTTTAGTTTCCTTTTCATGATAAATACCACTGTTCCCATAGCCTTTTCCTTCAGCTTCATTAGAAACCCTTATTCATTTCGACCAAGCAGAAAAGGTATACGCTTTACTCATTAGCAGCAAGGATGGAAGTGCCGACAGGCATCGTGTGTGCCAGCTGATATCTCCTACCGACTTGACTTTGAAGCCAGCTAGGGCACATGACTTAAGAGCTTGGTGCCGCTCGGCACCAGCTCATGTCGATCGACTTCGCTTGAAGCCGATCAAAGCTGATCGGCTCCAATGCTTTTCCGTTCATTAAAAATAAAATTAGATGGGTTCATAACAGGTTTAAGATAAAACACTCTAGTTATTTGATAAAATAAGCAAGATAACTTAAAATAAAGGATGACGGGTTTTTTAGTCGAGTTTAACCCAAAACCCATTTCCCATTAACTTACTTCTAATAAAACCCTAAGCTAACCTCTCTCAACCACGATATCGCTCGATCTCTCTCCCCTGCAGTTCCGTCCAGCTGCCCCTTCACATCTCTAACACGTCGGATTCTTCCATAAACGCTAGTCTTTCTCATAACTTTTCTCCTCTCCTCTCCTCTCCTCTATGGCTACACCTTCACCCTCCTCTCTTTCAATGGATGCCCCCTTGCTCACTCAATCAGCAGCAAGGATTTCAAAAACATGTGGTTCCAAATCCAAAGCTAAGGCCATAAAACATTTCGAAGAAAAAAATAGAGTGAAGACACAGATATGGAAAACAATATAAACCTGATATACAATGTGGGTCAATCTCTTCACAAGGTGATTACTTGAAGTCATTCCAAGAGATCATATAACATGACATTGAGCCATAAAAGAAAAAGGTCATTGCAAAAAGAAAAGAAAAGAAGAGAATGAAAGATAATGCAAACAAAAGTATTTTTGTGACCTTATAGCACACTACTCCCACTGGAGTATGTATAAGCAGCTCAACCAAGCACCTACTCTGATTAGCAAACAAATTCAAACAATATATCCAGCTATCAGAACCTTTCAGGCAATAGTCTTGAACAAGAACTTTTTTACTTCTCCAACCCAAAATTTTCAATTTTGTCAGAACCTCAAACTATCCACCTTTGTTCACTCTATCATGGCCGTTGTGTGAGCCAAATGTGTTGAAACCATAGCAATGACAGCTAAGAATGATGGACAAAGAATTTTAACATAAGACTCTTTGGGGAGGACCAAATGACCAATGAACTTATTTTTCATCTCTTGTACTTCCCCAGATAGAGCTAAAGAGAGTCAAAAACAATTGCTTGCTCATGGCAGCTGGGAAACTACCTCACAATGACAATGGATTGATGAAGATTCTTTAAAATTCATGGCCTAACTTATCCCCTTTCCCTTGAGCGTTCTCACAACCCCACTCGAGATACAAGTGTAATTATGGGCAGGTACAATCTTCAATTCTAATCTGCTCCCTGAGCATCGCCTTTAGGATTGTCACTTGTTTCCTAGCAGATCTGCACTCCTTGGTGCTCCAGCTCTTTCTGCTATTTGTGGAACTCATTGAGAATCCATCATCCAACAGATCAAGATCCATTTTGTTCTTCTCATTTATGGAAGTAACATGGGACCACAATAATTAGTCTTGAGGACAATAGTTTCAAGCAGTTTTCCCACAGCATTCTAGAACAAAATCTGGTTCTCTTCAGTCATTTTGATTTTCCGCATTGCTTGGCTAATAGCCTCATTTCTCTAAAAATTGGTTATTTTAGACAACTATTCAAAGAACACGGTCCTAAATATATCACCGAAAGATTAGTTGAAGTTTACATGCTTTACTTATAACTGCTTAATATGCGAAGATTGGCTCTAACATCGACCTATGTTACCCATAACTCATCCAACTCGTAAACTAGGAGGAAGATGCTAAAGAACATGGAGGAAAGACCTTATCATAGTGATGCCTAGATCAAGGTTTTCCATGGATCGGCACGGACGGCAAATGCCATGCCAATCGTTTCCCAGCACCGGGCACCGGCACAGAGCAGCATGGCCCGGCACGGAGTTTTAATGGTCCGACGCATATTTAAAATATAATTATTTCATAGTAATAGTTTATCATATTTGATTCTTGGCATCAATTATTTTTTATTTTGATTGCACAAACAACTCCAATACACCCCAAAGGGCCAAAACACCCAATATGTGTTTCGGAGGGTCAAATGCACATGTCAGACCAGTAAAACTCTGTGCTTGTCCGTGCATACCCGTGCTGGTTATTGCCAATCTATGCCGGTACGTGTTGGTGGCACGTGCCGAGCCAGTCAAGAATCGGCACAACACATGTCACCGGCACGGCAATCCTTGGCCTAGATTAATCACGACAACGCTATGAAGAGCCTACATTTGATTCTAGGGAGCA
The DNA here is from genome assembly GCA_963920575.1 of Narthecium ossifragum. Lineage (NCBI taxonomy): Eukaryota > Viridiplantae > Streptophyta > Magnoliopsida > Dioscoreales > Nartheciaceae > Narthecium > Narthecium ossifragum. Next base: position 23,616,930 of record OY986972.1, read on the forward strand.
CAAATACAGCATTTAAGGTCCCATACTGACACCTGCCGGATACTAATACAAGCCCGATACTCCCAGATACATATCCGATACTCCCGGATATGTATCCGATACGCATCCAATTATTTTTACAAATTTTAAAAAGTTAAAAAATTTGGACACATGAGGTGATATCAGGATACGTACATGGCTATTTGAAAAAAAAAATTAAATTAGATATGTGGACATTAAAATCGACGAGAACACTTGAAAGGGTAAATGCTTGCATGAACTGTTCATTTCTTCTACTATTCTTCTTACAGTCCATGGCTATAAAATCGATGACGGCTCTTCACTCTATTATGTTCAAATATAGTTCATTGCTCTCAAGCATTAACGTTTTGATTTTTAGAGAAGACATCACATGACTTTATGATATTTAGATGCATTACAAAATTTAAAGTTAACTTATACATAGTATATTTTACTATATTGCCATATCAGAGTGTCTGTAATATATCGTGTCCAAATCCCGTATTCATATCTAATTGTGCTGTGATTACTATTGATAAGAACAATTATGACTTTGCCACCATGATTTTTCAAGCATGGTGCTAGTAAGACTGGTCATCAAGGTTTACTATGCCGATCAGCATGGCCAGCAAATGTCGTGGAGGTACCTACTGGCACTGACTCTATGGCCGACACTAGCATACAGATATGTGCTTTGGTGATGGCCAGCACAAACCAGCACCAAAGCGGCAAGGACCGGCATGGAGTATTAACGGTCCGACATGGTATAAAATATTATTTTATTAAGGAATAGTTTATCATATTTGATGTCTAAAACCAATTATTTTTAATTTTGATTGCACAAACAACTCTTAATACACCTCCAAGGGCCAAAACACCCAACATATTTCTCGGAGAGTGGAATGCCCGTGTCAAACCAGTAAAATTCTTTGTCAGACTGTGCAAGCCATCCGAAGGTGGTCAAGGACCGGCACAGCACATGCCACCGGCACGACAATCCTTGCTGGTCACGTTCCCGTCCTCACCTAGTCCTCCCTAATTCTGTCAGCACATTCACCTCAATATACTCAACATTGTCTTCATAAGTAAGGATCATAAATATATGGTTCATGATCTTCAAGCTTGATGAAACAATGTGAATAACCATGGAGATCCTTTTAAGCTAAATATGTACAACGACACCCTGAAGGATTTCAGAGTTCTTCCTAAACTGTGTAGCTGATTTCAGTCCTTAGGCTATTCATATTTACCAAGATTAAAACAAGCAATAAATATGACCAACAACTAGAGCACTTAATAAAGCGCAATAATTTTTTGAAGATATTTTTGCCCATCTTAACCAAAGCCATATCATCTAAGCATTCTCACCGCAAAACTTGACTTGTCCTAAAATACTTATAACTCTATTCATATTTAAATAGCAAAAAAAGAGGAAAAGAGGATAATGCAGTGTATTGCATTTTTACAGCAGATAAAATCAAGAAAAACTTATTGAGTAGGTGACTGCATTAAAAAAGAGCATTTCTAAACAACTACCTTCGCAGCATTAGCTATAAGCTTCTTCTCCCTTTCTGTGGCAAACCAAGTTCTTTTGGGGCGTGAATAAATTTCTTCTTTGTGCAAAATCATATTTTCTGCCTACAAAATAAAAATATGCACATAGATGGAGATCTTATTCTAACATCAACAACAATGACACAGTATATCCAAGACTGAAGGAAAAGTTTGAAGGTATGAAACCTTTATTGCCTCCATTTCAGCTTTTCTTAATGCTCTTTCTTCTCTGCAAACAAAATGCTATTAATCGATGTGTCTAGAACAATATGGGCAAAATACTTAAAGCACAAAGTACAAAAACCTTTCTTCACGAAGAATTACAGCAATCTGATCTTCCATTTGCTCAATCGTCTGAGACCATTTTGCTATTGGTTGTTCAGCAACAATCCTACTTTTCAGCTTTGAACCGGCCTTCTTTGCCTATTACATCACAAAGCACTTGAAAATTAACAATTTTGGTCACACAGAATAAATGCCACATTTTTCCATGCACACCTTTACATGAAGCATGGTATATATGGGACCACTATATGCAATACATCAGTCAGACTAGTATATTCTTTGTCACTGAATATTAACACACTTGTATCGAGTTATTTCTTATTATAACCTAAACACCCCCAAATGACTGCTTCAAAATTTAGAAAAGGAGAGCCTTGGAAACAACCATTTAAACCCCATGAAGTGAAGAAAACCATATAATCTAGGGTCAAGCTAGATAGATAGATCTTAATCACCCTGAAAAAGGTACATGAAATACTGTTTCTAGCATGGCAAAATCTCTTCTGAGAAGTCATATTCTTCACTCAACATGACACTAAGGATATGGCTATATTATCGATTAATACCCTGTAGTTTCCCTAAAACTTTTATATGGTCCCTAACCTTTAAAAACTTGACACTAAGCCCCTCGATTTAAAATTTTGCTTTTATCTTGGCCTCCAGTCCAATTGCCGTCAGCGGGCTAACGGCAAGACGGGCCACGTGCGCCGCACATGACCCAATTCCATCCACATGCCAACCTATTTTGACCCAATTTCAACTCGTTAAAAAAAGTATTGCCACATCACCCACCCCTCCACTCTCCTCTTCCCTCACGCACATGACCTCTCTCCCTTATCACCCTCGCTCGTGACCCCAACCAAGCCCTCTCCGGAGATCCCACGCCGCCACTCCGCACCAACCTCGCAACTGCACCGAGCCCAAGCTTCTCTCCACCGAGCCCTTACCTCGCCGCTGCCAAGCCTTCCACGCCACCTCCTCCCTCAAGCCTTCTCCTTCGTCATCGTCCACAGCCTCCAAGACCAACACCTCCGAGATATCGTCGTCGCTCGCGACCCTGACCAAGCCCTCACCAGAGATACCACAGCCGCCACTCCGCACCAACCTCGCAACAGCCCCGAGCCCAAGCTTCTCTCCACCGAGCCCTTACCTCACCGCTGCCAAGCCTTCCACACCGCCTCCTCCCTCAAAACCTTCTTCTCCGTCGCCATCCACCGCCTCCAAGACCGCCACTGCCAAGATCTCGCCATCCACGCCTCTCCACACCACTATGACGACCCCAGAAGCATCGGACAAATTCCTTGAAGATTCCTCCGACGATCTCGACTTGGATTGCAGCCACCTTCACCGCCGTCCAAGAACTCCAGCGACCCCTTGCCGCCAAGCTCCAATCCACCACCTCCCAAGGTCGTTCCCATGATCTGACCTCATAGGGAAGCTTGTAGGTCACCTGCGACCCCTCCTCCACCTTCCTTGGCTGCCATCGACAGGAAGAGACCAGGGGAGATAAAATAATAGATAATCTCCAACGGATCACATTTGCAAGGGTGCATCGGACGCCCCCCCAATCCGGGGGGCTGTCACTGACCTCACGACCAAGGCGACAACGCTGAACTCGCCTCGCCGTTGAGGCTCTGTTCCGCGAGGCTCCGTTCAGGGGGGTTGGGCGGGTGGGGGATGCACTGATGTGGCAGCGGCAAGGTCAAAATTTGTTGAATGTGGTCAAAATTGGTTTAAAAATATGCCAATGTGGCAAAAATTTGTGAAAAAAGTCATGAGGTGACGGAAATGGGTCGCATGCAGCTGTTTTGCCGTTAGCCAGCTGACAGCAAGTGGACTGGAGGCCCACATAAAAGCGGATTTTTAAATCAAGGGACACAATGTCAAGTCTTTAAAGGTTAGGGATCATATAAAAGTTTTAGGGAAACTACATGTTACTAATCGATTATTTAGCCCTAAGGATATTGAAAGAAGATAACAAACATCAAGAATTAAAGACAACCAATTGAATGACATCTCAACACATCTACTAAACACTATTCTCAAAGGATCTGAAAGCTGATATATATATCAGCTTTCAATGATTCCTTCACAACAAGAATAGTCAACTGGACAAAACTGCTTGCAGAGTGTTCAGTACATTCGTAAAATGCTCAAAGTATTTGGATGAGTTGCATACTGACAATAGCCCTCAAGAGAGATCGCTCGCCGTCTGTGAGAAAGGTAACAGCATATCCTTCCCTTCCAGCTCTAGCAGTACGACCAACACGATGAACATAACTGCATTGCAGGCCAAAAATCCAGTAAGATGTGGACGGAACTTTAATTTCTGGGCCAACATACTTACAAATCCTGCCAAAGATAATTATCAATTTACTAGAGTTGCTTGGAGTTTGAGAACTCTGATGCATGCTTGCCATGATCCACAAACAAAAAAATCAAAGGTGCAAATACAAGGCAAACAATGATGCTTAGATTAATCACATAAGTATACTTCTCAGACTTTCAAGCTGACATTCCATCTTTCTCAGGATGGTATTTTGCTTGACTCAGTAAGCTTCTAGTCCATAGGAAATATTTGTGAATCAATATATGCTGCATGAATTGCTACTGTGTATGGATTTCTGATCTTACATGAGGTTTCCTCACCAGAGACAGTTATAATTGTTAACTGCACTATTAATGCCGTCACACATCCAAGAGTAACTATCCTGAGTTTCAGCTTTTGTTCAGCAAGGCCTTTGCATGTGTAATACAGAAGCCTAACTTACTCAGAAATACCACAAGTCATTCACTTCACCCTTTACAACTGAACCATCATCCATCAGAACTTCTACCAAACCCTTACAATATACAAGCTTAATATAGGAGACTAGGAGCTCCATGTACAAACGAGTGAAGTTAGAAAACGTAAAAGGAGTGTAAATTGGCTACACATCATGGATGAATATGACTAGTTCGCAAGACTTGGATAAAAATCACACAATAAACGGTCATGCCATATGAACTGCTAACAGGAATCTGCTAACTAATAAGTACTTCAAGTGGCTTGGGTACCATTGAATTTCCCAAAACTGGTTTTAATGGAACTGTAAAAGCAGGCTTTAGGGAAAAACCAGCTCCAACCCATTTCTAGTAAACCAGGTTTTGCTATTCGGAATCACAAAATCTTCCCAAAATCAGTCTCTCATACTATACACATGTTTTCTGCAAGACTTGGTTTTAAAATAACCAGCTTCCAGGCATTCGGCAATGAAACATTTACGAAAGAAGTACAAAAATACCAGGGGGTTGCATTTACTGTATAAAGCAAAGAAGAAAGCAATCAAAGTAATAATCACCTTGTAATATCACGAGGGCATGCAAAGTTTATAACTGTTTGAACGCCAATTATATCAAGTCCCTGTAAATTATGTCAAATACAAAAGGCTGAAAAAAATAAGCTTCGCATTGAAATGAAAGCCACAATAAATCACCAGTATCAGTAAAGACTATGAAACAACTTTTCCACAAAATGCATATGAAATTCCAAATTCCCCAGACCAAGTGGCATATCAACTGTGTGAGAGCATCTTAGACCAAAATGCAAGAGGAAGAATCAACTACGACTGGTGTTCATCACATGAAGGCAGAAGAAACAATACTTACACGAGCAGCAACATCAGTTGCGATAAGAAAATCAACTTCTTGCTTTCTAAAAAGTTCCAAGGCCTAAAACACAATACCAAACAACATAAAGTTACAGATCAGATACACGAATGGTACAACACAAGTGATACAGATTTTGGCAGAAGGTATAAAATACTACAAAGTGAAAATAAATATAACATGTTTGAAAAGTCTCAGAGCTAGAAAGAAAAGTGGCAGAAACCTATGCCTTCGTCATGAAATGGTCATCTAAACCAGCATAAACAAAAGTTTGAAAAGAGATAAGCTGTTAAGTAAGGGAGACAGAGCGATGATTCTTCAAAGATTCTGATCCAGGTGTTATAGTTGGATCGATGAAATTTAAGTATCATATGCTACTTTGATCAATGAGTCACAGCGCTAGGTCATATGAGCACATGTTCTACTAAATTAGGAATTTCAGGTTAACATCTACAATAAGCAGGTGAATCAAGAAAATTACAACTAGAATATAGGAACAATATGGGAATTTGGATTCATCAAGACATGGCATTATTATAGATCTGAATTAGAGCTAGAATCAAACCTATGTAGCCAAATATTGGCATGTCTATATCTCCATCTATCCGGAGTACACAACTACCTATACTAAAAATTGGGCACGATCACTTTGTGATCACCTATCTTATGAGCATCCTTCCTTTTTAGAGTTTTTAATTTGGTGGAGAGGGGTAGAAACCAAAATTAAATCTGCAAAATAGAGTTTCTAGTTCTCTATGTTTCTTTATTGTGAGAAACTAATTAGAGCAAAAAAGGAAGAAATCCCTCTTCTCAGGAATCAAATAAGATGGCTTAATCAATAGCAGTTATAAGGTTAACAGTTGCATATAACGGACACTAATAATAGCTTCAGGTTGCATGCAGAGAAGGGAATAGACTAGTGCACAGCAACAACCCATTTAGTCACAACATAAACTGAAACATAAGATTGTCAGTTCCAACTTTATCCAGCAGTACCACCGCTTGTTTGACAGCATGGTTGTGCCCAATTTTGTTAAAGGTAGCTTCCCGGGATCAAACCTCAATATCTATGGGCCATTTCAATAGGCAGTTCATGAGCATTTTGCTCATTGCTGCGAAAAGGATTTGACAAGGCTTGGATGTGGGCTTACGTATGGGCGTGAATGTGATGCAGTTCAGGCACAGCAAGTACAGATGGTTGGTGCAGATCAAGTAAGGATGGTGTTGATCAGACATAAAAAGCAGAGTTCAGGTGTTGTCTAGCAGAAGACATGGATATAAAGGTTCTAAGCCCTAATGAACCATCTGTGCAAGTAATGCCAGAAAGGATCATTAAATGGCAACAAGCCTGTCGTCGTGACTTCAATCAAGGCAGTGGGTTGCGTCCCCTAAGCCAAAATAACCGGCTCAACTAAGAAAAGAATGAAAGGACAAACATCCAGCATTTTCACCAATCTAGCATCAAAATATACAATGCATTCGCATTTCCTTCTTGCAAAACTTGTTATACAAAGGGGGACAATCAAGATCAATAAAAATCCATCAAGTATTTTGTTTGCTATCAATCAATCTTTTACCAAAATGAAGAGTGAACTGAAAACAAGAATAGAAGAAAGCAAGAACGATTGCAAACAAGGAATTCTATTTGAAAACAAACAAAGTTAGATCCAATGCCATCCTCCAAGTTCCACCCGCTGCTATCCATAAACACTAATCAAATCCTAAGAAAAATGGACACTAAGAAAGAATGAAAGGAGCTGGAAGAAATACGTAAGCTGGTAGGAAACAAGGATACACTCAAGAATATTAAACTACAACAGTCTTTTTCGCTTCCAATGTAGATGGGAAATGAATATCAGGAGGTTTCAAATATTCATCTACTGAAGTACCATGTTACCTAAAAAATATCAGAATAGCAAAGGCATCCACTAAGTATTAAGAAAGTTTATAAGAATGTCTAAGAAAGAGAAAAAAAACCAAAAACCTCATTAGAAAAAGAGAGGCATCTGAGTTGTAAACTCCAACTGAAGCTACCGAATTCTTTTGCCTCATTTCTCTCAACCACTCACGTCTGTACCCAATCAATCCAAACAGCCAGCTCACAAGAAAGGGAATGAAATACTAATTGCTTAATCAAAGAAAAGCATGAAAAGAAATGAAGGCATGTAGATCATAAATGGTTTATGGCAAAAAATTGCCGTGCCAGTCAGCAAAAACCCATGCCAACACTTGGCATGAACCTAGTGCCGGTGTCGGCAAACTCTTCGGAACTAATATGTGCATAGGCACAGGGATTGTGCCGAGAAATGTATCGTACCGGGCATGGATTTCCATGCCGGTCCGGCACTGTGCGTGCCGCCCGTGCCAGGGGGTTAGCGGCATCAAAACCCCCCCGTACCGTGCCAAGAAGAAGAAGAAGAAGTAGGAGTAGAAGGAAGAGGAGGAGGAAGAAAAACAAGAATGGCATGGGGGCGTGCCGGCGGCACGTACCGTGCCAGCAGGCTGCCGGCACGGCGCGTGCCACCGGGACGGCAATCCATGGTACCGGGTCACCTATACATCTATGCCGGTATTTACCGATTGGGTATGGTAATCCCTAGTTTATACCTTCTTGTTTGTCAGAACTCATCTCATGGTCACTTTCTAGATGACTATAAGAAATATATATAAAAAATATTGATTTTGTGGCTGTCCTTTGCCACTTTCTTGCTTTTTTGATGGATCACATGTAATCCAAATTCACTTATTGAACCTCAATAGTGACACCAAAGCACTCTACATACAAGTAGCCCTTGCTAGGAGATAGTTAAAGAATCAGGAAAGACGGAAAACCTGAACATAAGATAGGATCTCAAGCCAAAAATTGTCAAAGGGGTATGGTAGATATCAGGCTACAAATTGTCCACACCCAAAGCATAAATTCTAGCACTAACATTGGAAGAAGAAAATTCATGTAAATTTCTGTCACCCAAGTTACAAAAGGGTAATCAGTGCTCCATTTTCCATCACAATCTAGAGCCAATGTAGCATCTCATCAAGAAGGCATTAAGATGAGCAAACCCAGACATTTCATCTCAGGGATTCAAGGCTCATAAGTGACAGCTCATCAGAGCATGAGCTCAAACTGTACGTACAGATAATTTTTCATCAAATATGGTAAGAATTTTGCACACCATATACCAAATCAATGCTCATCAGAATATGGATATTGTTCAAAGTTCCTAAGCACAGCATGCTTAAAGCTGATTTGACAACAATAGTTAAGATGCAATTAAACTTCTTTTTACAAAGCCATCCACTAGAACAAATAGAAGCTATGTCTATAGAAATATGATGTTTTTAACCATTTTCAACCTCACTATCCAAATGATCAGAGAATGCAACCTAGCTTACATTGATGTTGCCAAGTTAAATGCGAATATACTTGGTCATCAAAAGTGAGAACATGATATGCCTTCACAACATGCACCGAGAAAAGATCATCCTTGAACACCCGCATATTCAGGAGAAGACGATGAGAATTTTAGTACATTTCACCACTTGCAGACGTTCATTTAGATGTAGTGATACTGATGAACATACAATAAGAATGACACTCTCTTTCCAAATCCATACAATCTCGTTCCAATTTCCCTGCTACTTGCAGACTTTCATTTAGATGCAGCAATGAATATACAGATAAGATTCATTCTATCTTTTTTCAAACAAATTGTGTCCAAACCATCATCAATTCACAAAGAGCAACCATAGAAAGAAGGCAAGTTACTCACAGCAAGACGCTGAACTTGAGTAAGGTTCCCATGAAGTTCAGCGGCTCTCAGTCCAACAAGACCGAATATGATTTTCAACCTATGTGCCGCTTGTTTTGTCCCACTGAAATAAGAAGTTCAGAAACATAATCTTCAAATTGGAGGAAAAAAGTAAGTCATGACAGAACTCTATAGTTATGCATGTTTAAAGGTGATTCTTCTAGGCCATGCAGCAACAAGTTTCCCTTCTGCATCTTGGATTAAAAGATGTTTAAAAACAAAAACTACATACAAGATGATATATTCAAGCAACATCGAATCAACTTTGATGTAATCGATCAGCAGTTACCTAAATATAATAACTTTCTGAGTGAATGTCTTAGCACAGAGTGCTAGAAGAATAGCCTCCTGATTTGTTTCACGCGCACGGCGTATTCTAACTACCCTGTTTAGAATCACAACAACAATTGAAGTAAGACAAACATCATAAATAGAAGTTAACTCGATATAGATATCTAAGAGCAAGATAAACATCAAGAGATGAATCAAGAGATGAACTCGAGATAGATGTCTTAGCAGAATTAACATGCAAAAAATATTTAATCAGATAAATGGTAATTCTGATACCGTTGTACCAGTAAATTTAAGAAGAGTAGCTTTGCAGCAGTAATGAACGATATTTACATAATTATCCGTCAACAATAGAAACACTAACCATTCTCGAAGAGACCTGTTTACTTGTGAGACCTCCTACTTGCTCTCCCTAATACTTCTTAAGACCCAATCAAACTTAAGTCCAAGCATAACCCTAGTTTGAGACTATTTTCAGCCTACTTAACATTCATTATGGTCAGACAGTATGCACCTTAGAAAAGGAATAATGGCTGGCTAGAAGACATCACCTCTATAGCATCCCGACTTGTGCAGCATTACTCATACTTAACAGGAGAAATTAAATGCAAGGAGATAACAACAATGTTTTGGGTAGGAAATAGAAAATAAAGTATTATCAACAAATGTACACATCGAACAAACCCACGGATCCAAAATATACACACAGAATATAAAGTGTGAAATAGAGAGGGATTTACTCCTCAGTCAACGTAGAAGGTCTCTTGGTAGAAGGATCAGCCTCAAGGCGCACAGGTTTAGTTAGAGAAAGCTTGACGAGCTCATTAACTTCTTCAGTCATAGTTGCAGAGAAGAGCATGGTTTGTCGACGTTTTGGACAATTGCGTATCTGCATTCATAGAATTGACACATACAAGTTATGATGATTTTCATCAAATCAACAAGTAGGCACTAGGCCAGTAGGCAAAACAGTAGAAATTGCAAATAATAGCAACAACTTGACCTACTTAAAACTTGTGAAACAGACACTGTTAATTAGGGTCATTCAGCCAATTCAGTCCAATAGAAAGTTTTCATGGATGATAGGAGCCTGGGCCATCACGAAAGCAACTCCTTTGGGTATTACAATATTATGCACCAAGGTTTGTCGTACCGCCACATACTGTGCGTATCTGGCGATATTTACCGAGCCGGTGGCCTACCGGATCAATATTAGCGAAACCCGTTTAGAGCCGGTCAAAACTAGCACTAAGCGACACTTACCTGTTTCAGCCGGTACGTATCCGAGGAATATATCAAAAAAAGGCAGGAGTCTGGAGGAAGAAGATAAAGAAAGGAAGGAATGAGGGAAAGTGAAAAAAACAAGGAAAACAGGAAAAGAAAGGAAGGAGGGAGGGAAAGTGAAGAAAGAAAGGAAAACAGGGAAAGGAAGGGAAAGGAAGGAAAGGAAAAACAGGGGAGGGGAGGGAAAATTGGGAAGTGAAAAAAGGAAGGGGAACAGGGAGAGAAATGGAAGGAAGGAAAGAAAAATCGGAAAGTAGTAAAAAAAGAAGGGAGGGAGGAAAGAAAAAAAGGAAAGAAAAACTGGGAAAGTAGAAGACAAAGAAGAAGAGAGGAAAAGAAAAATCGGGAAAGAATAAAATTATTATAACTATTTAATAAAAGAGGACTGGCACGGTGGTGTACCAGTCCACTATGCCCCATGCCGGTGGTATGTACGGTGCCGGCAGCTTGCCAGCATGACGGGTACCACCGGGACAGCAATCCTTGTAATTCCACTACTCTTACAAGGTGGCGTACCGGTCCGGTACGCATGGTGGCGTACCAGTTCACTATGCCCTGTGCCGGTGGTACGTACGGTGCCAGTAGGTTGCCAGCATGACGGGTGCCACCGGGACAGCAATCCTTGTAATTCCACTACTCTTACAAGCCACAAAGAACAACAATAAGCTATTCTTCTGAAACCTAATCATGAAGGGTATTTAATGAAATATCTTTAATCAAATGGAATGATGTTGAATAGAAAAACTGGCAATATGATCGATCAAAGTTTTTCATGTAAAATACATGTGCGGAGAATAAACAATACAACATGTTTGCAGTGGTTGAAAAGGAGAAGAGATTAGGATAAAGGAGAAGAGAGGCTTAGATTTTTGTAAGTGAACCACATTCCCAAACTACAAGTTGAGATAATATACCCATCAATAAAAAGAAGACAAAATCATAACAAAGTATCAAAGACCCAAAAATCAATCCTTCTATGTCCACTTTCTACAGGCCACGACACCTGAAGTTAATAGGGAAAGAGTATGGATATAGAAAAGTAACATACACCAAATCATCTAACACTTTCATCAACATATTTGCATGACATGCGCTATCAAAAAACAGGAGGTTTTTTTTGAGAGAGAATAAGTCTGCAATTGCCATCAGAAGCTCCTGGCAAAGGATTTAAAGCATACCAGTTCATCAATTTCAGCACGGAAACCAAATTCAAGGAGACGATCTGCTTCATCAAGGATTAAAACAGCAAGATCTTCCAGCCCAACTGATTTTGAATTCCGTAAATGGTCTATTATTCGCCCTGGAGTAGCTACAACAATATCAGGCATTGACCTTAACGCTGCCTCTTGCATCTGCAACAATGATATCCATGTCAACATAAAGAAGCTATAACTTCTAATGCAGGAATAACAATATCAAGAACAAAAGGCATTAATTTTATGGACCTTAAGCAACTTCATTTTTCCCTAAGAGAAACACAGACAAAGCCGACAAAATATAGCAGCTGACAAGCATCTCACAAAAAGATGATCTAATGTTTTCTAATAATATTAATCACCAAATAAGACTACAATGTTAGATGTGGTCGATTAACCTATGTGCTGGAGAAAGCCATCATACTGCAATACCATTTAAGAAAAAGGTTCCGACTTCCGATTATGCAACAGGAGTTTCGTAGCCATGTAGTTAATGCAAGAAAGGGGTGAAATTCCATACGCAAACATAAGAATTACAACATGCCAACCTTTGTCGAAAGCCCCCCAACAACAAGGCAACATCTGATATCAGTAAACTGAGCCAATTTCTCTATCATACTATGGACCCTGCAAAAAATAGAAAATGCAATGTGTCATTCAACCAAATGGGATCATAAGCCTTCAAGGAATAAGTGGGGATACAACCACAATTAGGGCCCAATTTTTTTTTTTTTGACAATCTATCAATTTCAGTGTTTCCACAATTCCAATTCAGGTTGATTAAATGTAACAAAAATCATAAAACACGCACCGATTGATAAATAGACACATGCTGGCATATATATGTTACAGAGAGGGAGAGGTAATAGGAAAACGATATATCAAGATATAAGCAAGTTATGTAACATTCAACATATCATGGAATCTTGCCACAAAATGTTCAGGCGACATCCTTGATGAACGAGAATCATGCATACAGTGATTATACTATATCCTTATGCAAAAGGAAAGAGAGGACAGATATTTACATTTTGTGCAGTACAAGGAAGAAAAAAGTTGACTATAGAACTTACTGTACAGCAAGCTCCCTAGTTGGAGCAAGAATGAGCACCCTTATTGCAGGGACACGCTTTGGTCGAAAGAGCAAACGCTCCAAGACAGGTAAAGTGAAGGCCGCAGTCTGCAATGAGGAAAGTAAATGATGATCACTATATACATCATAATCCTGAACCCTCATAAAAAGCCAATAAAACAGAGGAAAATGCAATAGATTCACCTTTCCTGAACCAGTTACGGCACTACCACATATATCACGACCTGTAAGTGCCAAGGGTATGCATGCAGCCTGCATTAAGCAAAGTACCAGCAAAAGAAATAAGATACTGACAATAAGGTAAGCCAAAAGAAAAGTCCTTCAGCAACTCAATGTCTCCAGCGAAGTAGATCAGTAACCTTTGGCATGTTAAAAACTATTACAATGGAGGTTAAAGAAGAAATGGTATCTCATACTAATCACAGAAGAAGGTCAATCAAAGATGGTCGCTAAGTGTTAGAGAGGAAAAGATGTGATCAACAGTCATCTAGCTCTAAATGTCATTAGATATATAAAATATCATCATCTTTTTCCTTGTGGGATGCTGCAACATGATCCAAAAATTGTTTGAAACGCTAATTGCCATAGGCTCAATTAGATTCCAAATCACATAAACATGTCACATGTCTTCTTGCTCCTCTTCTTTTATATAATGAAACTACATGGTCAGATGCATTATAAGCAACATATATGACTAATTAGACTCATGTGATATAATCTCCATGTTTGAATCATGTTTAAGTGCTTTGGGAGGCTATACTCCAAGAAAAGTAACACTAATTACTTTCATTATACATAAAATATCCTTAACCCAAATAGAATCATTGGATCTGCTAAATCTTCTTGGGGCTACATCTCTGTCCTTTCATGCCAATACTCATGCTGGTATAATATGGCACGGTTCTATTTGAACTTTGCAGCTTTAGACGATTCATGTGGCCATAAAATTTCCTTAATCCAATTTGAACCATTGCATATCCTAACTCTCCTTGGGCCATCATCTGTCTTTCCATGCCTATACTTAGTCCAGTGCAATATGGCAGGGTTCAATTTGCACTTTCACTTTGCTGCTGTAGGCAACTGATGTGGCCAGTTAAATGACAAGTCTTAGGAGAAGCATATCCTTCAGGAAATATCATCTCATTTATCTTGAAAATATTCGGAAATTTGTTTTCATTCTAATCTTAAGGAATTTAAGCACTCTAGATGGATAGCTAGAGAGATAAAAACCCATCTAGGTGTATGGTTTTAGAAAACAACCAACTTGTGGTATATACAATAACTGAAGTCATGCATGCTGATCTAGCTAGAAGAGAGTGCTAGATACTTCAGATTCTTATGGATAATGTGAAGTTGAAACAACTCCACTTTCAGTAGAACACAATGAAAACCATCCCCATCAAGCTTTTAGGTGATTTTATCCCTTCTCATTGCAATAAATGATGATTCTGCCAAGTACATAGTGGTCCAAGAAATTGGTATCGGTAAGTTACCTATTCCAACATGCTATGCACACCTGTTCCTATTATACTCTTCAAAAATCTAAGTCATTGATCAATCAGTTCTTGGAATCCTCGTCAAACAGTTTTCTTCTATCATCACAATTTTCCTAGGAATGTATCATTTGTATTTTGATAAGATATCTCCTTTGTTAAGCAATTATATCACACCAAAACAAGTTTTACATCAATTGCAACTCATTGCCTCCAAATCAAACATCAACTAGTTCACTAGAGGTTTGATCTCAATTTCAAACAAACTAACGGCGCCCAATGGAATAGATCAACATATAGTTTTTGCATCTTAAAATGATTCTCTTTAGCAATTAGCCCATGCCCATGGAGGGGTTTCCTTTTGCATGCCATGAAGACCACTAGTGTGCAGCCTTCACCTTGATCAAAGTATCGCATTGACTTTGTGCAACTAGAAGTTAGAGATAATGTCTTATATCTTCCACAAAAACTTTCTAATTTCCCAATATGTGCCAAAGAACTCGGAACGATACCCTTGCTCTAACACCCATGGCACAACCTTATGGTAAGTTGAATTCGAATGGCAAAAGTGCTTTTGTTTAAAATGTATCTAGAAGAAATTATGTTTCTAGAGGTTGCAAATGGAATTCACTGATACGAGAGGATTCAAGTCCACTAGTAAAGAGACGTGTTCGAAGGTGGGCACAAGCTCTCGACTACAGTGATCTTCCCTAAGGACCACAAAGAAAGACTGGTTGGGCTAAGTTGCAGGCTAAGCCAGCTTGGAGTGCCACCAAATGATAGGTACGGCCGAGGACAATGCCAAGCGCGACCCACTTGCATCCACCTGGTCCAGCCTATGCTCAAGCTACCTGAACCTAATCCAGGTCAGGTTGGCTTTCAGACCGGCCAAGAAGGAAGTAATAGGCAATTAGCTCGGGCTTCCTTAGCATGGCTCAATTCAGCTGCCTATTCGGATTTACTTGAAGGCTAAGCAATCTATCTAGGTTTCATATTTGAGTTTATCTTGATAGTTTGAGTTGTAGTAGGACTCTATCTAGTTTAGCACATTGGTATTAGAAATTTGGTTTGTTTCCTTATCTTTCTAGATTAATGCTAAATTTTGAATTGCTTTTATTATCCTTTATGATTGATTAGGATTGATGATCAACCTCATAAGGTATGATCTAATTTAGTATTTATCAAAAGGAGAGCTATAAAAAGGCCTCCCCTCTCCTTTGTAAATAGGCTTTGATCAATAAAATTGGAGTACTTATCGTAGTAGTAGCTCTGGGAAAGACCGTATGGGCTTCGGCCATCCATCCACCATTGGCGCCCATCTATCTCCACCTCTCTCACCTCTGCCCGGTTCCGTCTATGCACAAGCCGCCCATCCTCTTCCACCTTCAACTTCTCAAGGTAGCCTAGCAACTGTGAATCCACCCAGTACCATCGTCTTTTGAAGACCAATGTTGTGAGAAGTCCATATCAAGGTAAGTCTCCCTTGATTGTGCTTCCTCTTCTCCTCAATCACCCCCGGCTCTTCTCTCTTGGCAGTGCGCATCGATCACTCTTACCGCTCAGGGCTTGTGAGTTCCGTCTACCGCCTGGGTAAGCACAGGAGACGCAACCCTACGTCCTTCCCCATAGTAAAGTATACACCCTAAAGGGGTCAGCTGCGGGGTACCCCAAGATACATTAGGCCAATCTGCATCAACTCAGGATCAGAGAACCCAAGTCGTATCAATAATATGTTACTCCTATTCAATCCTTGTTGTTAATCATGTTTTCCTTATTTTGATCTATGTTTTAAACAATACATCCATAAAATCTATGCTATTAGATAAAAGGGTATTTGGTCTTTTAATTGATATTCCCCTTCCTAGAATGTGAGCTTTGTTTGCAAGTGTATGATATGCATAATGAATGTGGGCGAACAAGAATGGGAATATGAGTGTAAGCAGGATCAAGTGGGTGCCCGGCCTTGTCCTTGGTCGTACCCATCATGTAGGTCGGGTTTGGTGGCACTCCAAGCTGGCTTAACCTGCGGCTTGGCCCTACCAATCTTTCTTCGTGGTCCTAGGGGAAGATCACTGTAGCAGAGAGCTCGTGCCCAACGTCGAACACGTCTCTTTACGAGTGGACTCGAATCCTCTTGCATCATCGATCATATGAGGCGCACTAATATATAACCATAGCTCTACTACCATCCTCTTCTCCTCATCACAACCTTTCTTCTACTTCTCTTCATTATGATAACATATGCTCACAATTCCAAACAACAAAATTGATGATGGGTGGGGGATGAGAAAAGAGACGAGGAAAGGTGAGAAATAGGGTTTTGTGCTGGGTTTTTATGTTAGGCTAGTTAATTCAATGGTTAAGACTAATCCAATCTTACGGTTATTATTATTAGTGGAGGCTAGAAACGTCATTTCAATAGATGTTAGTGTTCCACAAAAAACCAAACATTTGATTCTTGGGAATCCAGAGTTCCCCAAAACAGGGGAATCCTCATTCCCATTCTCGAATCCATTTGACAACTAAACAACCCAGATTTCATATTCAGCGAAATTCCCATTCCCTTTCCCAAATGCAAAAGGCAGCCAAACATGGCCTAATTGTCAAAACAAAGGAGATAAGAGTTATCTTAGGGATTATATCATAGATGAAAGAAGCATTTATAGGTAGGACAAAAAGGATTAGCATTACTTCAATGAAATTGTCAAAGGAAAATTCAACAAGACAAAGGTACGGATCAAGGGAACTCAAGGAAGATGAAGAGTGGAGTGTAAGGCTGCAGACATAACTTAGTCAATAGATGGAGGTTGAGAAGCTAAAATAAATTGCCAAATCAAAATTCCAACTTTTAATAACCAACTAATTGATGATAGTGGTATCAGAATTAGTTCTCCTCATAGAATCAGATTCCCTTTTTTCCTTTGATCTGCAGCCCAATTTTTGCTTGATAACCATTTTTGCAATCCTTTTAATAATCATGTAGTACAAGAAATTTTTGAGAGAAAGATAAATTTCAATCTCTGAAATTTAATAGTCATCCTATATGAGCTTTGGCAAAAACTGTATTTCAAGCAGAGTTGGTGGCAAGGAATACCATGCCGACGGCACAGGGCTTCCTAGCCTAACACATGTATTGGCACAGGCTCTCTTGGTTATAGTAACAAATGTATTCCCAACTAACCATTGAGGTTTTGGAGTGTGCACTCTCCACGGACCAAGTAAAAGAACTATAACCAAGAAGAAACTTTGAATGTTCCTAAAAATTGGAACTTAACATATGTTCAGGGACAAACTAACTATTTACCAAAGGAACTATGTTTCCAAGCCATGGTTACAAGCTAGTGAGACGCAATCTAACAGATATTTTGTCTGGATGACAAAGAATAATCGGTCAAATGAGATTAGTAGCACTTTAGCCGCTGTTCAAAGTTCTCCGTCTATGTTTAAAGAAACCAACGATATCATCAAACCAAAACTTCCCTCCACTAACTAACAAACATTGGTATACTAAACTTTATCATCCTTTTTCAAAACCATTGCATTCCCTTTTTTATAGTCTTTTGGTAGTGTGGTGTTTTTTTTCTTTTCTTTTTTGGTGGTGGTGGTGGTTTACTCAGAGCATCACCCTTTATCCGAATTGTGACTTTAAAATTAAGGGTTTCCACTTTATCTAGGTTGTAGTTTTTTACAGCTTGTTTTCAACAATGTATTTCTAGAAGTAGAAGAACTTCCAATAATCAAATGATATAGGATAGCTGAAGCATCCAATCTCACATCCATTTCAGTACTTTCCTCTTTTAGGTTGAAATGGGCTATATTGCATAAGCACACGTATATTCTTACCCATCCGTAAGCTTATGTCAGATGTTCTATAATGTTTTACAGGTGTTGCCCTACAAATTCTTAGGGTGTCATGTCAGAATGAATATTCTTACAAATCAAAACCAAACGACTCTCTTGGAGACTATTCCGTGTCCAATTAGATTAACTTGTGTGGCTGCTTTTTGCATCACTTACCAAATTTAATACAAAATTTACGCAGAACAACCATTACCATTAGGGAGAATTCTATCATCCTGATTTTGCTACAAATGAAGAGTATCACTTTATGCTCTATGGCATATGAATAAGTTTATATAGGTGATGGAATGTAAGTGAAGCCTACGCAACATTTGAGAAAACATTGGCATCCAGAGAAATTAGGATGACATTGATATACCGCAAAAAATATAACTTTAGTATGTCAAGAATAAGAAAAAGGGAAGCTGCAATGAAAATATATATTGAGAAAATTCTCTTTCAATAGTCAATTGGAAAATGTCCACCTGCAAAGTGAGCATCACGCACTGCCATCCAAGCAACACTAATTCAGACAGAGGCTACGTACATTTGAAGGTTAAACTGACCTGAATTGGAGTTGGTTTATGGTACCCCAAAGCTTCGCAAGCTCTAAGCAAGGGACGAGACAGGTTGAGCTCCATGAAAGAATTAGCACTGAATGATGCCCCTTCAGCAGAAGAAAAAAAAGCCTGGACACCTCCAGTGGCATCTCCTCCGTCACTTTTCAGATATTTATTTTTATCCTAGTAATGTGATATGCATATGTCAAAAGCATGTTAAGCAGGACAATTGCAATGATTCACCAAATGAGAAAAGGTGCAAAATTACCATAAACAACAAAAAATAAAAATAAAAACAGGCCTTAAATGCATATCAAATGAATCCCTTCCTTTGAAGAGGCATATATTATATTCTACAATATCCTTTCCCCATAATCATACAACAGAGCAAGTGCCTTTTCAACAGTTACGAAAGAATGCCATATAAAATCGAAGCAAAACGCACAAAAATACATGATACTAATTCCATATAGAATTGTCCAACAGACTAAAAGCGAACTTCCTTTATAGACTACATCAGAAGATAAGTATTACAACAGAAACAACTCCAAAGAGTTAGCAAAGAGCGTACATTTCCATCGGGTTCGTCATCGTCACCGGCGGCCACGGGGATGACCTTATCGGCAGGCTCCTCCTCCTCCTCCTCCTGCTCTTCCTCCTCCTCATCGTCACTGAAGTGACCGGGGAGAGATACAGGGCAGTCGATGAGGGCCCTGGAGATCTTGGCGTCTACGGAGGTGGTGTTCCTCCGTTCATGTTCCTCCGCCACCGACTCAGAGTACCCTGCGAACTCCCACGGCGACTGGTTCTTCGACTCCTCCTCCTCCTCCTCCTCCAAATTCTCCTCGTCGGAGCTTGCCGCATCGAATCGGAACTCCGGATCCATGGCGAAGAGCTTGAGTGAGAGATGAGGGGAGGCTTGCGAGGGTTTTGATGGAAACAATACTCGGTTTCAAAGTTCTAAACGTGGGCTAGGGTTTTAGGACGACTCTTCGGGGCCGTTAGGCAGGGGGAAGGCGATAGGTTATTCCGGCTTTTCAGGTTTCAGGGATTCTAGGGTTAAAAAACTTTAAAAAATATATCAAAATATTTTTTTAATAAAAAAATAAAAATAAAAATCAACACCTTATAAGGAGCAAAAACGGTTACAACCGTTCTCCCCTATTAGTTTGTTTACATTATATTTTACTAAGTTAACTTTATATATTTTTATCATATTCTCTAGATTAGTTTTAAATATACATCCTTATGCATAACCGTCCTTATAAAATTGATTTAATACAATCAACTTTATATAATACACATATTAATTCATTAATTAAATTCGGTTTTATAATTGAATCATCCATTAACTTAATGATTACCCTGCTGCATGTGACAGGGGCCCACCTAGTGGTATATAAATTGAGGTGAAGTTAAATGATGATAAAATAGATTATATCCTTATTTTTTGAGAGGACTCATATTAACATGCATTATCTTTATTCCATTAACGAGTACTTATTTGTGCACATGGCGACATGCCACGATCGATAGTAAAGTACCGATTCTTTCATCTATTCCATCGATAGTGGGCTATCGATGGATAAATGGTAGTGAGCTACTGATGGGATAGATAAAGCTATCGATAGTGGGCTACCGATACATTCAATCGGTAGTGGCCTACCGATACATTCAATCGGTAGCTCACTACCGATTCTTTCATCTATCCAATTAGTAGTGGGCTACCGATAGGATAGATGAAAGAATCGGTGGTTTGACTACCGATCTGTCCACGTTGGCACATGTACAAAACTTTATTCTTCATTAACATATTTTATTTAGGAATAATACGAGGATAACATGGAAAAAAACTCATCTTACCTCCAAATCAAACAAAGGGTTTGCGGGCCTAGTAAACATTTGGGCCGAACCATAATGCATGTGAGTGTAAGAGAAACAATTTTATTAAATATTAAATTCACTTATTTTTCTGAATTTTTATTATCTTCTTTAGTTTTCTCTGATATCTCGAAAAAAACTATATGAAATTCCGTAACTAATAACATATCAATAGGAGGAAAAAGCAAAACGGATAAAAATAAAGTAGACAACTAATTAAACGATGGAACTATGAACTGACAACCTCTATATAACAGCACTTGATTTCTTTCTTCATGAATTTGACCTCCTCATATCCATGCTTACCTACATAAGGGACCAATTTACTCAGCCTTTAATACTCCTCGGCGGTTACGTTATACCCCCATGACGTGCGTGCCGAGCCACGACCAGCCAATAAACTCGCCCATAACCCACACTACAAATCAAAGCATCGAATCATCATCATCTCCAACGTGCAACTAAGGAAGCAAGCATCTCTCCTTCAGTCCAAAGCCACCTTCCAATCTCCATTGCTAAGGAATCCCATACCTCTATCGCGTTTGATGTCAGGCTCCCAGACCTTCTCCTTATGGCTCCTCCAAGTCATCGTCCTCTCCGCCCTCCTCATCTTCCTCCTCTGGCTCAGCCTCCGTCCTTCTGATCCAACCTACGTCGTCATCGACCTAACCATGCCATCCATTCTCAGTGGTAATACCACAAGTAATAACACTGATACTGCATCTCTCTGGCTTGAGATCAGTAATGACAACAAGGGTGGCGGAGTTAGATACAGCGAGATGAATGCCACCATATATTTGGATGGACAAAGTGCTGGAGCTACTACAATGCCTTCGTTCTATCAGGGGCACGGGAAGACGACTCAGCGCAACGGGCTGGTGAGGACCGGAGCGCGGCGATCATGGGACAGAACGGCCAGTGTAGACGTCGGGCTGGCGACGGCGGTGAGGTACAAGATATGGCCATGGAAGAGTGGAGTTCATAGGATGAACATGGAGGCTAGCGTCCCAATTGGTGGCGATGGCAAGTTCTCAGGGAAGAAGAGCAAGATGATCAAAATGCACCGCAAAATTAAAAAATGGCGCTTGCGTCGTTGAAGGATGTTATTTTGTGTAGTAAATCGTTTCTGCTGTCAACGCATTCTTTTGAGTAGGAATCTCATTTCTCCACCCTGTGTTTGAGCTTTCGAGTGTTTCCAAAGGAAGGAATTAGTCTTGTTTTGTAATTACCGATTGGGTCAACTAATCAAAAAGAAAAAAGAAAAAAAAAACCTTAAGGAAAGAAGCATTGGCAAATTCATGTTCTTGTTTGCTTATAATATCTGAACGAAGGCAATTGCAGATGTAGCATGATGCATTAGTCTCATTTAATAACGCAACGACCCAAAATATAGAGGCACAAGAATGGTGCCCGAGTGTTTGGCATCACCGATTTGGCCGTGTGTTTGGCATCACCGATTTGGCCGTATGATGTGATGGACTTTAGTTTTAATCAACTGCAGCAATTCTATTGCACAAAAGTTATCATTCACACATTCACCGACTGCAAAAACTATTGCAACATTTGTCTATAATTGCATGTAAGACCATGGAACCATAGTGTGGGAAAAGGAAATACAGTAAGTCATGAAGCAACTGTAAGGAATAAGGCATCAAAACTAGTTTACAAAATTGCTTCCCAGAAAGCTTGGCCACTTCCTAGTGAGAGCAGTCACTCCAAATGCTCCCAGTTAGTAAGACCAGTTGGTCGCAGGGATCAAGTCAAAACAGGAATGGAATGATAAGCAATTTGAGAGCATGAATCTCTAAGCAGAAATGAAGAAGATTGGTTGCAGGCTATCTTTTAATTTCTCTCGAAACGCTGCAAAATGGATTCTGCAAAGCTCTGCTGCCTGAAAAAGTGGAACAGATTTTTCCTTAGGAATATTCTAGAAACACTGGCAGTCTAATAGCATGTAACACCTCATAAAATGCAGCATTTACAAACAGCCTATAGTACTGCAGCTTTAATTCTTCAGTTTCCATTACTAACCTATAATTTCACAAACTGCAAGACTACTTGGTTGGAAAATTGCACGGAAGTAACATTTTGCAGATGCAGTTTATTTTCATATGACAGCAGTCCAACTCGAGAGGTATATATATCTGTGTACTCAGTTGGTGCCGAGACTAAAAATTCCCGGTGTAGCAGCCAAATGAAGTGACATGGCAGATGCAGATGCTTTGGTTATTATTTTTATCTTATGTGGCAGCAAAATACTTTAGGGGAATGGTAGAGGTAGACACATGCGTATTTCAATTGATGCCACATGCTTTGTGAACCTTAAAACACTATGATTAAAGTATACTATCACATGGAGCAAGCTATTCAGGCAGCTCAAAAGACATGTAGCTCCACAAAAGCTACCCATATGTGTATCTCTAGCATTTCTGCACAGCCTAAATGTGTTCAAGAAACTTACACTAACAACTAGAGTGACACTACAAAGGTACAGTAGCGTCTTAAGTGTTGAGAGAGTTCATAAAAGTCTAGCATTATGAACGATGCTAAAATCCATGAACAGATGTGAGGAGATATTACTTTCGTTCTGTAAGCTTGGGGCTCGGACGGTAGTACTTGAGGTATCCATCCCAAGGGACCTTTTTGAGACCAGCTCGAGCAGAAATCAGGTCCCTAACCCTGTAAAACATTAGTGGAAGGGCACCAGAATGTTAGTGCGAGATCAAATCTCCTATCCTTCTTCATGATAACTAAATACACAATATATGTTAACCTTTCAGCAAATTCAATAGACGTCTCTCCAGGCCTTCTAAACTGAGGCTCCAAGTACCAAACATCACAGACAACAGCCCAGGATGTCATAAGGCGGAGCAGGTGCATTGAGAAAGATTGCCTGCAAAATAGGCACATTTTATGGGGAATACGACCTGCACTCATCCGTTTAGAAGTACCGAACAGATATGCTATCAAAAACAGCCCAATCTCACACCCTCAGGCAAAATTTCAAAATTAGCAGCAGAGTGCAGAGTATGATAGTGCCTTTGCTTATCTATCTAACGTCAAGGATGGTAACCCAAAAAAAAAACTTGAAGGGCAAGCCATTTAAGTGGATCAATAACTCTTCAATTCGATGAATAACGATATAGCATGGCAGCTAACAATAGCCAAAAGCAGGGCTCTCAGTGTATGTATATATGTTCCTTAAAAACGTTACCAAAAACAGGCATGCACCATCTTGTCATCTTTAAAATGCAATGATGGAACATAATTGCACGAGATTTTACTTCCTTTAAAGCTAAGTTAAAAAAGTGTTCGAGGAAGCACGTAAACAATCATTGGAGCCTCAATGTAACCATAATAATGAAGTCGAGGTCAAATAGATCAAACATAAAACTAACTTTTACTTTGTTCTGCTAAATAGCGAATAGGTCATTAAAGTGCCTAGTTCAACAAATAACGTTCATGGTACAAGCAACCACATTTGTTTTTGGCAGAGGTTCTTACTTCTTACTGTTCCAAAAGGCATCCACAAAAATTTTGTTATACTTGATTGCTATCGGGCAAACAGCACAGTCGAGTTCAAAAGCACCCTGAACGCAAAGAAAGTTAAGAGGTCACATAATAGCAAAAAATGTCATCTCTACTCATGTCAAGATTCAACATATGCAGAGAACTGCAAAACATAAGTGTCCTATATATGGTGAACATAGGAAAAAGGGGGTGTTGCAAGAACATTAAGATGAAAGATTCGACAAGCATTCTTCTCAGGTGAAAGGGTGACGAAAGCAAACAATAATCCATAAAGTAGTCAAAACATAAAAAGATGCAAATGGGCACGATGGGCAAGAAACGAAGACTACTGGTATGAAGAGAGTCAGATGGCTCTTTGGTTGAATAAAACAAGGGTAGGTTCCATTTAATTGAGAAATTGTGACCAGGCATATAATTAAGAGAAAACAAACTTATCAAAAACAATCGCAGGTAGTGTCTATGCACAGTGTTTCCCAGTCAACAAGATGGCCTCAGGCAAAAGGATTGAGTACAGAGGACCATCATTGTCCCTTCATGTAAAAGCAGAAAAGAATCGACAATACTAACTCATATAGCAGCGGTGTGGAACTTTCTGTCTGAGCCCATACATAGTACTGTATTATGTTATTAACACTAAGCACTCCATTATTCTAATTAGCTGCTTAAAAGTTGTCTCCAATTCTCCAAAAACCATTGAAAAAAAAGGAATAACTAACTTCTAGCAACAAATAGATCAGTAAAAATGAAAAAGTAAAAATCAACTAAAGGTTCTCCTTGTGAAAATCATGTCAAATCTGCAGTAAAATGACCTATACAATGTTTCTAGATAGAATACATAGGGAAAAAGAAATCCATCAGGTCCAGTATAGTACATATATAATTTCTTGAACCCAATTGATATTATTGTCCTGTCCCATAACGTTTTTGTGAGTGGATTTAATTGGAAAACCTGTGAACAACAGGAAACTCCTTTTAATTCCTACACATGCTAGACGATGCAGACATAAAAAATTCTCCATTACACTATGTAGAGCATGGTCATGCTCTTAGCATGTCATGAATAGAAAGTAAAGGGTTAATAAAATGGAATTGAAATTCAAAGCCAGAGATCAACCACCAACAAACCTTCTTGAACATGACGGTGTAGTGATTGTTTACGCAAGTGCCTTCCGGGAAAATCAGAAGAGGGTTGGTATCAGCTCCGCTAACATGTTCTCTTAACCTGTTAAAGTAAATTTCAGCACTTTATATGCATATGCAAAGTCACACAGAAACTCAGAACAAAATTCTACACTTCTTACTTTCTTGCTACAATTTCACGATCCCTTAAATCTGTACGGTTGAACCAAATACAGCCGACACTCTCCAAAATGGTCTTTTGAATGAATCCTACATTATAAATAGGATGTGTCTCAATATTATGATGAGATTTAACATATAGAAAAAGGTTGATACTTTTACACGAAAATAAGAAAATCCAAAAGACATTAATCATGGATCCCTACCAACCCATCCAGGATGCTTTTGCATGATGACAGCAAAGGCCGTCATCTGCTCTAGAATGATAAAATCGATCATGGAAGTGTGGTTGGCAACAAAAACCTGCTTAATGACAATATTCCATTGGATCAACATAAAAAAGATGTCAACAAGTATGGCATCAATTCAAAAGAATTCTAATGTTGAAAGTGCATACCTGATGGGGACGCATGCTGGGCCGAGGTCCATGATACTTGATCACCCCCGTCCATGAGGCAACGAAGAAGCCACAAATCATCTCCACCAATTTTCTCTAAATAACAATAGAAAAGGTCATAAAGAGCATTAGCTCATACAAAAGCACTCAACAATTTTACTGTCGGTAATGATCTAGACCAAAACAACAAAAATGGAGTAATAACTACTCGATCTTAATATAGAATACAATTTGGACACAACTGGTAACAAGCAACAAGTATAAATGTATGGATTGTTCAATTGACAAATATAGACATACGTATCTATGATTTGGAGAATATGGGGAAATAGTGTTTTCACAACCAGATACAATAATCTAACCAGTTCCTCCAATTTATTTACGATAGCATTATGGACAGAAGTGGGCAGGCACATCTGCGATATGGATAAATTAGGCCAATTAGTAAACTAAGCGACTGGGACCAGCAGCAATAGGTGCAAAGATGACTAGATTGGAAAGGGATTTTACCTTATATAAGTGAGCTAAAATTCTTTAAAATCATCTCTGATTAGTGTACATTCTTCTCCAGGATTTGAATTATAAGCCTAAGAGACTAGATGCAGTCTGTATCATGCTAAACAAATTTATTGCCAGCTCTTGCTTCAGCTTGCTTCAGCAAGAACCAATACATTTGTTAAGAAAGTTCAGTGATCGTCACATTTAGCTTACATCATGTGGTCTGCAACATGTTTTGCAAATTGCACGAGTAGGTACCGTAGATATGCAAGCAAAAGAAAATGAGGTAGATATATGGAAAAGGTACATGTGAACCATGTGAACAGGGTGATTAGTGAAGAAAGGTGAAAAGAAGATGAAAAGAAATGCAAATACTCACACATAGTATAAATCCGTAAGATCTTAACCGCCAATGAGATCTTTCTTTTTCATTCAATATAACTGTGGTACAATATTTTCGTAACAGTCCTCAAGTGGAAAATATTTCAAACACAAAAATGAACATGAACATCTTGAAAGCAATACTAGTTTGAGGTGCAAAATGATATATGCAGCATGTGAATAAAAACCTGTGCACTAAACACAAAAATATAAACAAACCTACCTCGATTTTACGCCTCAACTCATTATGCCCTTTTAATAGGAAATGTGCAGGAAAGAAAGATGCAAAAAATAACATCCATCCGACTGCCAATATTGCAACCCTACAATATCAGAAAGCAAGTGCAGGGAATGAGAAAATACTAAAATTTAAGCACAATATTGAGTCTTATGCCTTTCAAGGCTCAATCCGAGATTACACTTTCAGTAATTTTTCTTCAATTCTACCTGACGACCAAAATATGTTTAGAGTTATAACATAGGAGCAAGAAGGGTATCAAGAACATAGCAATCCCATGTAACTCGAGCATATAGCCACACAGTGTTCAGAATAACATGCAGAATATTCAAGTCCCATAATAATGGTTATAATGGCTTTAAGGACATATTTAATAAAGACCTCAGCCTATATTCCTGTTAGAAATCCTCTTCAACCTTGAAAAATCACATGCCCATGGAAGGAACCCGCTAACAACATATGCCTCCAAACAAGCAGAAAGTGCTAAGTCATACTCCATACTATTCAATGACCAAGAAGGTTAACACCTTTTAAAAATTAAGAGAAATATCAAAAGTCATCTCATCAAAGATCTACCAAGAATGAGACCTATCGTGAAATCTTCAAATCCATTTCATGCAAATTGCATAACAAAACAATGAACAAATAAATTCGTGTGTCAGCAAAAATATTCTTTTCAAGTCTCCACAATAGTAACTCTAGGAAATGTGTTTCTTTATATCTCAGAGTTCACATTTTAAGCAGCAACAAACAATGTGACTAATCATGGTTGACTCCGGAACAGAACCTGTAACCCTAAAAGAAACACAAAAAAAGAGCCAAATGGCACATCAATACCTTCTGCCTTATGTTATTGTCCTGTATTTTCAACCATTTTCAACCATTATAGCTTACTCATAGTTCTTCAGCAAAGAGATAGCCAATAGAAGGGACTATGCACCTCAACTGTCCATGGTAAAACAATTTAAATGTTTGTGTCTACACAGAATAATCAAGAGAAATAACAGAAGTGCCAATTTTCACACCCATGCAAGGAAAAGAGTACTTGGATGAAGTGCAACATATCGCTAATCCAATCTAGAGTAATTAACATTGTAATTTCATACCTTAATGGGAAAACTAGCCCATATCTAAAAACCACTCCCAAGCACCATAAGGGAAACAAATATATATTCCAGTTCCATGGTTCTGGATGATTTGATTTAAAGCAACGGGTGAAGGAGTCCTACAAAAATAACAATTAAGTGTTATTTATATAGAAATGTACATGATGGGAATAGCAACATTGCCACACATTACAATCGGTAAACTAATTAATCTGGTTCATTGTGCCCTAGCTGATGAAGTAGTGTAATCACAGGATGTGGGATGTGAAGCAAGGGGACCTTCAGGCGAGAAATGTGAGTATGTAATAGGATAAATAACCTACAAAATTTACTCGGTCTTAACATTACAAGAAGGTTATCCCGTTGAACTAAAGTTTATTAGAGTTTCATGTGTCAATTGACACAATGTGCCTCAGAAATTACAATATTCTCTCCAAGAGAACACATAGATGCTCATACATGCAAGATACCAGTACTCATAAATAGGATAGTTCGCCTTCAAGACTCATTAGTTGGAGTTTTACTTAACAGGATAGGATCATCCATGCCCTATAATGTAAGACAGGGAACAGGCAAAAGAAGAGAACCAAGAATCAAACCTCCACCTTAGTGGCCCTTAGAATTCAAGAATTCAACTAGTCTAATCATAACTCAGACAAAATAGGATCTAGGTCAACCATTTCTCAAACCAAAGTCCCAGAATCATCCAGTCCAATCCAAATTTTAAGGCATTAGAAATCGGAGGTTGATCACAATCACAATCAAAAGCGATAGAAGAACTCACATCCACGATGGCACCCGCAGCCTCCGTGAGCGTCGGCGATATATCAATCAAGTCACTCCTGATACAAACATACATTATAACATCAAGAAATCCAAAAAAAAACCAAGAAGAATACAAGAAAGCAGAAAAGAAGGGAGGGAGGAGACGGATACAAGTGGAGCTCCTCGGGAGAGTCGTGGATGGACTCGGTGGTGAGGTACTCCTCGATGTTGGGGCGGTCGAGATCCATCTCCGAGCCCGGGGAACCCAGCCCCGCCATGGCCACCGCCGACTAAACCGAGCTCAATTAGGAACGGAGAGCTCTAGAGAGTGACCGTTAGAGAGAGAGAGAGAGAGAGAGAGAGAGAGGACGGATGGCCCAAAGGATCGTATCGGGGAGGGGCACACAAAACGAAGCGAAGGGCGCCTACACGTGTGATGAGAATATTTTATGGCTTTTTAGACCAGTGATGGCAACGGGGCGGATCGGGGCGGATATTGGAAATACCATACCCGTCCCCGCACTCCTCCGCCCATACCATAACCGCTCCATCCCCGCGCGGATAATGGGGATCGCGGACCATAACCATCCCCGCGGGTACGCGGATATTACCCGCAATCCGCGGTTAACCGCAATCTGCGATTATCCGCAAAACCTAAAAAAACCATTCAATTAGCATTAAGCCTCTAAAATCTAAATCTAAATCCACCAAATTATCATCAACATTCGGTCTCTAAAATCTAGATCCACCAAACACTCATCAACAATTAGTCTTTATTAGAATATTATTACAAAAATAGACTCTTTAAAATCCACTAAACCAACATTTAGTGGCGAGGCGGGGCGGATATGCGGGGCGGGGCGGATATTACCCAATACCATAATCCGCCCCGTACCCGCGCGGATTTTAAATTTGTAAACCATACCCGTATTCACGGGTAAAAAATCTATACCATACCCGTCCCCATCGGTGCGGATCGAGTCGGTTATCCAGCGAGCGGTCAATTTTGCCATCCCTATTTTAGACACTGGGAGGCAAGAGAAGAGCTCGGCCAATGGGTCGGGTCGGGTCAAGTTTTATTCTGGATCCGATAAGCTCTTGGGTCAGAAATTAGGATCCGAACTGCTCAAAATAGCTTAGATCGGATCGGGTCGTGTAAACTCGTGTTATCAGATTTTAGTATGTTTGAGAAATTAATACTACTCTACTAGAGTTGGATGTTTTAAATCGGGTTTAATGAATTTTGGAAAGTTCAATTTGAAAGTGTGCTAGACATTTCAGGTCGGATGTAAAATAAGATCCAATTGTTTACATAGATATAGATCCGGATCGATTCGACAATAGTTGTAGTATCAATTTGAAAGTGTGCTAGAATTTTGGGAAGTTCAATTAATACTACTCTACTAGAAAAGTAAAAGTTAGAAAATAAAATTTGATTATAGAACCAAAGCTAACTCCTAATTTCTAATACTTCGAGAGAAAGTAAAAAATGAGTGACGGTATATGAGAAATGAGACCTCATGCTCTTCATAACACTTCATGTCATTCAAAAATCAGAAACTAGCCTAATTTTCCTCTCCACTTTTCTTACAACCAATCAACCCAAAGAGGAAGATGCAATGGCCTTTGGTAGGAAGGCAAGTGTCAATTCTAGGGTTTGAGAATTGAGAGAGGAAAGGAAAAGGAGTTGAGGGAGAAGCGCCAGCCGAAGACTTCGGGCTACACGGTGGTCCACCCCGACGGATGCTGGGAGTGGAGAGGCACTGATGAGGGTAGATAGGAAAGCAACTAGACCAACCGAACTCTCCTGGTCATGTCCTCCGCCTTGACTCCCTATGAAGCAGGGGTTATGGTCCCGATCCTTTGTGGAGGTGGTGGAATCTATTCATCGGAGGGGGGATGATCCACCCACAGCTATTCGTGAACATAGACACGAGTCCTATGCTGATGTGGTGGTGCTCAGTGATGAATTTATGGATCGATGTTGTAAAGTTTGGGAGTTTCATTATTTGGAAGATTAATTGGATGAAGGGTATCATTGGAGGTGATCAGGGCCAGGTTGTCAAGGATGTGGGGAGAAACAAAAAAAGTAACGACCCCCGCCGTCCGGGGCCGTCCAGGGCCTACGGGCTCCGTCCAGAATCCACCCGAGGGCCCCACCCGATACAACGGGATCGCTCCAAGGCAAGCACGCTTAACCTTGGAGTTTTCTGACGGATCACTGCCATCACGGCTTTAAAACGCGTTGTGTCTTATAAGGGTTACTAATATACTTATTATCTACGTAGGGTTGCTTATTCGGTTACCTGGTTCAGACAAGCCCTCCATGCGAACACCGACACCCAGGTACCCCGAGTCTCACAAGCCAACCCTCTTAGAGGCTTGTATTCAAATTATGAGGTTTGTAATTAATCATTTGAGTTGGGTATTCGGATTCAATTGAATTATATGACTGAAATCAAAGGTTGGTAATAATTGTTGGATGGTTCTTGAAGTATTTAGTGCATATGTAATTTAGTATCTGTAGTGATGAGCATAGTGAATTTGGAATGGTTTGAATTGTGATGGTTGAGAACATGTTGATTATACTGTATTAATATAGAGCAGGGTTTTTCTCACGTCCCGTGGTCGGGATTAGTATATCCCAGGGCGGGGCGTGAAAATGAAGGTCCATGTTGTACACTTGGCACGGGGTGTTTTTGTGTTCAAATTCACTTGTGAGGAGGATAGGAGGTTTGTGATGTCTAGAAGACCTTGGTATGTTAATGGTCTTCCTCTGTCTCTAATCCCTTGGAAGGAGAAATGTATTCCATCCGTTAAGGACTTTGACAAAGCCTTGATCTGGGTCCGTCTTCAAAAGCTCCCTATAGTGTATGGATGTAGTGGTGGTGGAGAATATTGTGGCTAAGGTGGGTAACCCTGTGAAGGTAGACCTCAACACCAGAGATGCCAATCGAGGACGATTTGCCCGAGCATGTATGGAACTTGATTTAAACCAGCGTACTAAGTCGGGGACAATGATCAATAGTAGAGCTGGCCCTCAACATGTCCAACTCATCTACGAAAATGTGTCTATTTGTGCTTTTTGTTTGTGTATTGGGCACCGAGTGGAGGATTGTCCTAGGGTGTGTTTGGATATCCTCTGATCCGGTGAATCTGGAGGATCGGAGGATGGGCGGATCCGTTTTCGCCTTATCCACGCATTTGGATAACCCGCGGATAAGAGGCGGATACAAGAAAATGGGATCCCATTTTCTTGTATCCGCCGCTTATCCGTGCGTTATCCAAATGCGTCGGCGTGCGTTTGATTCGAGTGGACGCCGCGCGTGGGATTCACGCCGACGATTCGAGCGGACGTCGCGTGCGGGATCCGCTCCCGTGGGTACCGCGGATCCCGCGCGCCAAACAAGCCCCTAGTAAACCAGTGGGGGAGATGATGAACAATCCTGACGAGGTGAGGAAGGAGAAGGGAAGGGAAGATGGGGTTTGGCGCAAGAAGGCGGGAGAGGAGAGGAAGATACCTGGAGTCACTAAAGAAGGCCCAGTGGTTGGTGAGTTGGCGCCTGAAGTAATGAAGGAAGGAGGTTCGCAGGAAGCTCTGCCGGAGACAATAGTGGTCGACCCAATGGTGGGTGTGATGGAGTCTAGTGTGTTGGAGGAGAGCGGCTATATTCTAGGCGGTACTAAAAAGGCTCTGAGGGCATGCCTTGAAGCTCCAACGGCGGCGACAGACTCGTGGCATATTGTAAGGAGTAGGTGGCGAGTAGTCTAGGTCAGCTACCTAGCATGGGTATGCGTGCGTCGCCTGGCAGTCAGAGGCGACATGCTGTAAACCACTTGCAGGCACGTGGCGATGGAGATAAGCATGAGTTACATAACCAACTAAGGGGAAGAAGTTTGATCCGTTGGGATGGGCATAGAAGGGGGTGGAGGAACAGTAAGAAGGTCTCTTGTTCTGGTGTCAAGGAGGGGAAGGAGGCTACTGTCATGGGAGATGTCTTGCCGAGGAAGGAAGGGGTAGGTGATATGAGAGGGACACAGCTGTTGCACACCCCCAAAAGATAACAGAAAGGATAATGTTGCACCTATTAACTCTGGGGCCCCTTCTAATGCGCCACCAGTCTCACCTTCACTTGGAGATATGCCAGATGAGGAGATTAGGTTGGGCTCTCATGATGGGGTTATTCTAAAGGCCAAAAGCAAGTCAAGTAATACTAAGGCTAAAACTAAGTCTGCTACTAAAGAAGAATAGCTTGATGTTGTCCATGATGAGGCCTTCTCCCGCTTAGTTCTTGCCCTTGAGATTGAACTTCCAGCTGACGTGGACCTACGTTGCTTGGAATTAATGTCAGAGGGGAGTGATGACGTACATGTAGGCGAGGAGAATTGGGAATGAATAGGTGGAGTGGCGGGAGGTGGAAGGACTACTTGATGGTACTCCATAGAAGAGTAGGCATCAGCCAGGCGAGCACCTGGTTCTGGACCTGGTTATATCATGAAACTCATTTTTTGGACTTGTAGGGGGGGATGGTCCGGCCATAGTGGTGAAGTCCTGCTGGTGGCTTACGACAGAGTATGATTGTGATGACCCGTCCCTCCCCTCCTGTGGCTCGTTGTGGGCCGCAAGGGCAATTTGGTAAATTGCACATTGTCAGCTAGTTTCACACTCGCGCGTGTGCACACACTGACCATGTTTGTGGAAATGTTTGCTTAGAATGGTTAGTGGGACCCGGGATCGAAAGATCCGGGCTTGGGCTTGAGTTTTGGCCCAAGTCTAGCTTTCTGGACAAGTGGAATCGATCCTCTCTAGCTAAGAGATCGATCTCCTTGTGCCAAAAAGTCAAACCCGTTCTGGCAAGGAAGATCGATCTCTTCTCATAGGGAGATCGATCTCCCTTATGTCGGTTCGTTTGTCTATAAAACAAACGAGATCGTTATCCTTTGATTTTTTTGGGATTTTCGAGATTTAAACCGCGTTCTTGCTGGATCTGAGCTCGTTTGAGGAAGATCTAAGGCCTAGCTGCTTGGATTTAAGCCGCCCTTACTCCGGTAGGGATTCCTACCTACTTTTATTTCGAGGTTTTGAGTTTTCCGGTTTGATTCATGTTTTTTTGCTTAGATCTCTCTATATACATGTTTATTTCTCGTGTTTTCACCGGTTTTGGACTCGTGGGACTTGATCTATCAGATCCCAGAGTTTGGTTAAGTTTGGATGTGTTTTCCGGCGGTATTCCTCGCCGGGAGTACGCCGGAGAACCCATTAGGATCGATCCCGTTTGAGGAGGGATCGATCCCTTATGGTATGTCACGCCCAGCCCGAGCGGGATCGATCCCCTTGAGAAGGGAGATCAATCCCTTGGTGGCTGGTGGCGGTGAGTCCCAGGTCACGAGGAAGATCGATCCCTCTGGAGGAGGAGATTGATCTCCTTCGGTTGACAGGGACGAGTTTTCCCTAAGTACTAAGAGATCGATCCCCTTGAGAAGGGAGATCGATCTCTTAGTGACTGAAGGATGTTTTTAAGTGGGTTTTTGCCCGCGGGGCTTTGTATGATGGTTTTCTCTACTGTTTTATAACTAGTACATATGGTTAAGCATGCTAGCCCTATAATAGGGCAGTGGTGAACCGAGAGAGTGATGACTTCCGGGATGTTTAGAATAAACGGGCGAGTAGCCCTACAGCTTCCCCTAGCCTTGCATGGCGGCGTGCGCCGAAGGCTTTATCTGCTATGTTTGTAAGCTGTTGTTTGCGGGGCTGCTTCCCGGTGCAGGTGTTGTGGTGGACTACTGGCAGTTGGTGGTGGTACCACTGCAGCAGTCCCTAGACCTTATTTATCTGTTCACCACCCCGGGCCGGCAGGGTGCCGTGCCCAGACCTTGTTATTGTATATCATCACATATTATTGCATGTCTATCTGTATTATCCTGTGCATGTTCATACATGCATTGTGTTGTGCATTAGTTGCATCTGTGTAGGGCATTGCCAATCCGGGGTTTTCGGGTAGCCCGGATCTAGCTCTAGGACCGTGGTGGGTAGCTTGGCCCAGGTCTCGATGTGTAGTATTCAGTCGTTTTCGATGATTAGGTTAGTTTGACCCGAATACGTGTTGTTTGAGGTTTAGAGGTCGTGTCGGCCTCAAGCCAGATGTTGTGGGTGCAACCGGTGTCGGTTCTTATCCTTGGGGGCCTTCGGAGGGGTCCAGCCCAGGCAGTGTCTGTTCCTGCCCGTACTAGGTATATCCAGGATGGGCCCAGTCCCTTAGGGTGACCATGGTTGGGTATGCCTAGGGACACCGGCAGAGGGGTTATGGGACCCTTGCTGCATACCTAAGTCTTGCTTGAGGGCGACACTATTGTGTTCCCTCCCTTGTGAGTGTCGTAGTGTAGTGTCCATGCTGAGCTTAATGCTCACTCCTACCCGGGCTGCGTTTTGCAGGTGCTGGCGCTAGCTCTTCTTCGGTCGCCCCTATCGGGCCGGTGTTTGGTGACGTGACGGCGTCTGGCAGTGCTTGAGAGGTGGCGATCTTCCAGCTTTGTACCTTTTTGTTATAGATAGTCTCCTACGGGAGTGATAAATGTATAATTTCCATGTTTGAGGCTTGTAATATTATATCAATTCAGTTTTTGAGTTTGTAAGTTGTGTGAATACAGGATGATTATGACTTGTTAGGGTAACCCCTACGATTAGAGGGAAACCTCGCCAAAATTTCCGCAGTAGGTTAGGTTCCGCTTCGCGTCGCCCGGCCCGGTTGGGCCTACGCGGGTCGGGGCGCGACAATGATCCTTCAATCATCTTTTTTATTGACACTATTATAGAGAATAACAAACTTCTTAGGATTCGTAAAAAGTTAAGAAGAATTTGTAATTGCTATTTTATCACCAGTGGGTAGGCATGGTGGTATTATAGCTATGTGGAAAGTGAGGATTGAGAGGGTGTCCATGACCCACTTCTCTCATCAGGCAATGCATGGAGTCATTTCTTCGTCAGAGTCTGGGTAGTTTGCAGTCTCAGCTGTTTATGGTGCTAGATTTGCAAGTGGCCGCAAGGAGCTATGGGAGTATCTGTCTAGATTCTCTTTGGATGGGTGCCTTAGCTGGTGTCAGGAGACTTCAATGCCATTACCTCCGCGGAGGAAAAAGAAGAAGGTTTGTCGCTCACATTTGAGCAATCTGAGCGAGACTTCATTAACTATATGGTGGATAACAACCTCATTGATTTGGGTTTCTCTGGCTTCAAATTCACTTGGTCTAATTGCCAAAGTGGGAGTGATAAAATTCTAGAAAGGCTTGACATAGCCTTGGGTTGCAGGGCTTGGAAGAACCTTTTTCCTGTATCTTCAGTCAAACATCTTGTTCGAGTAGGATCTGACCATGCACCACTTTTGATCTCTCTTAATGAAGTTGTTACAAGAACTAGGGCGTCTATTTTCCGACTGGAACATTCTTGGCTCAAGGTTGATGCCTTTAGGGAGGTGGTGATATAGATATGGAACTCTTCTTCTTTCCATGGTTCCAAGCATTATGTTTTTGTTTCAAAGATCAAGGCTTTAAAGAAAGTTGTGAATGAATGGGATAGAAAGGTGGCACCGGAGGATATTTTTGGAATTGGCAAGAAGGTGGAGGGTTGTCTTGAAGCTCTCTATCGCCGAGAAGGGGAAGGTGCTTTGACAGCGGAAGAGGAGATCCAGTTGAAACAACTAGAAAAACAGTGGGAGGTTGCAAATGAGAAGCAACAGTCTAGAGCAGCTCAACATGTCAGAAAGTATTGGCTCCAAGCAAGGGACCATAATACTTCTTTCTTTCACCGGTTAGTGGCGGATAGATCATGTAGGTCGAAGGTTCGCTATATCATTACGGAGGATGGAGAAACAGTCTGTAATCATCAAGATATGGGAGAAGAGTTCGTCAAGTATTATTCTAGGCTTTGGGCTGAAGAACAAGGTGTTGCTTATAACTTTGAACTATCAGCTCTTCCGATGGTTGAAGAAGCTGACTGCGGAATGCTTGAAGAAGATGATTGTGGAATGCTTGAAGAAGATGACTGCGGAATGCTTGAAGAAGAAGTGTCTCGTACTGAAATTGAAGAGGCTTTGTTAGGTACGGGGAGAACGAAATGTCCGGGCCTGACGGTATTTCAATTGAATTCTATCTTTCCTTTTGGGATGTTGTTGGGGCCACCTTCGTGGAGTTGATTCGAGATTTCTTTCATACCGTGCACCTTCCCCCAAGCTGGAACGAAACATTTTTTATATACGTAGTGTATTAAATAATAATATTAATATGTTATTATAATAAAATATTAATATAAGTGGGTCCACATGTCACATGTCATAACATGATTGGTCTACATCATACAAAAATTTATTTATTTTATATTATTTTACTAATATATATTAAAATAATAATATTATATTAATATAAGTGGGTCCGCATGGGGGAGGCATTGATATGTACAACCATGCCACGTCACCATGCTATGCCATGTGACGATACGATTCTTTTTCACGTCCGTCGTAGGTGGAGTACGTCGCTAGCGGTCACGACGCCGACAAGAACGGCCTCAACACTGCCGAGCCATACGACCCGGTAGAGGATGGGCAGGCATCGTTGCCGACGATGGCGGAGGAGCAGGCGTTTGCCGGAGATGGTAAATAAGCGGGCGTTGATAGGAGAGGGATTCGTCGGTGAAGTCGTCGAACACGACCGGTGGGGTGGTAATATTATATTTTATTATAATATATTTTTACTCTATTTTTATGTAATAATATAATAGTATAAATTTTATACGGTCCAGCGTACAAATACCGAAAACTTAACTTAATAGTAGAATAGAGAAAGATGAGTTAGGCGATGTTTCGGGGATTGATTGCAACCAAAATTGATTATGTGAGTGATTGTGGGAGTGATGCTGAGGTTGGATGTCAGCGTGCGCTGACTTAAAAATAGAGTCGTTGAAAAATTACAATATTATATATTTTATACATTTTACGTACAAACATTTGAATTAATTTAATAATTAATTCAAATATTATTAGCTTAACCCACCAACTTACCCACTATTATAATGTTATATATTTTATACACTTTACATACAAACATTTGAATAAATTTAGTAGTTAATTCAAATATTATAATCTTAACCACTACCTTACCCACTATTATAATATTATATATTTTTATACATTTTATGATTATTATACTTATCCCACTAAGCTACCCCTATTTTTGAGTCAAACGTCAAAAGTGGGTTAAGCTTATTCCCATTTCTTATTCCCATTTTTTTACTCCTAAACCCCCTTTGCCCTATTCATGTTTATCGCGAACCAAACGGGGGCTTAGGAAATAGACTGCATCTATATCATAATGAACTAAAAAGTTTGAGTACATGAGAATGACAATCTAATGGGAAAAGAGAACAGCTTTCAGGAGCATAAATGATGCCTAATCAAGTAAAGAATCATAAGCAGTTGGAATCTTCTGTAGTTTTCATGAGAAAAAAAAAAGCTATAGAATAATATGTAGACTGATGCTATCACTTAAAGAAGGACCAATCCTTATAGGTCCAAGTCAAACCCAAGTTGCTTACTTGCATGGAATAATATCTTTAGATCATGGATAAGTGCCATTGACTTAATTCGGTCAAGTTGGCATGGAAGAAGAATTTATGGAAAAATGAGGATGGAATAGTATTAAACTGTTCATGATAGATTACAAGATACACCAACACTGTTTATAAATGGCAATCTTTTCCCTAACATGTGATAGCAGATGCTAGAAGCTCATCTAGGCATGCAAGAAGAATTTAAGGAAATTGAGGACGGAATAGTGTTCAACTGTTCACGAAAAATTACAGGATACATCACAATCTTTATAAATAGCATTCTCTTAACTTTTGATACTTGGGCATCTTCACCTTCAATACAAGAAGTTATAGATGTCAAATATGAGAATATCTCTCTCTCTCTCTCTAGTGTTGTGGACATGAGAATATATTCCCATATAGGGAACAAACAGCAGAAGAATAATCAAGGCATAAAAGGATATGGATAACACTTATGGATAAGGCCATGGCCTCTATAAGTACTCATGTGACACAGGGCATTCATAGCATCTCACTGCAAGAGATAGGAGAGTGGTCTTACATGAAGGTAAGAGTGGCTTTGGTAGCCAAGAATGACTTGCCTATGTCCTTAATTCTAAGGTTTAAATGGCTCAATCAAGCCACCTTGTTGCTGGATTTATAGGCAATCTTCTTGGCTAATCAGAGTGGCTCTTATCTCTCATGCTAGACCTACAACTCCTTGTTATTGTCAATACATGTGCATGCATTAGGTTTTGTAGGTATCAACCATTAGACATCTTATATGAGGACAACATGCTTCTACTTGTCCCCCAATTTTGTAATTTTGGTTTCCGTTTTGTAGCTCTACACCAGCCTTTGGGCTCAGTTTCTCAGGGAAAAAAAAATACTGTCATTGGTCAGTGCAATGTGCTTGATCTGCCTACATGATTGCAATTATCTTCTTTGAAAAGTTAAAGAAGAATAGTTAGTAATCATCTATAAGCTTCTTCTAGTGTTTGTGGGCTATTGAGTCCATTTTTCAGTTATTAGGAGCCTTCCTATGATTAACTAGTATTTGTTTAGCCCATCACCATCACCGACCGGGAGTTTCAATGTTTTTCTTAATGGCGAAGCTTTAACTTGGCATAGGATCTCTAAACCCATCTCTGGCTTTAGTTGATTTCAGACAAATTGTGGTGAGGGAATAGAAAAACTTCAGGATATTCCAAGCATATGTCTATGGTTGCAGTAAATTCGAACCTACGAATTCGTACAGAGAGTATCATACGTGGTATTAATAAACCCTATTCATCTTAACCATATATAAATCTTATCATGTTCATGAAAACAAATTGTATTATTAACTTCACCAATCATATATTAAGCTTATTTAACTTCACCAATCATATATTAAGCTGACAACAAGGGTTCAGTTTATGAGTTTTTTTTGCAAATACCTCCCAAGAAGAAGAAAGTCCATGCTTAAATTTTTGAGTTTATAATCAAGTTTTCCTGCCAGCTTCCATTTTTGGAACAATTTGTAAAATAAACTTTGGGGAAAAGTACAGTGAAACAAGGGGTGATATTGTAAGAGTTGCCGAGTAGAAAAATTGATCATAGATTCATACATGCTTCTCATTTGCAGAGATAAATAACCCAGAACAGAAAATATTCCAGTCTAAGGTGCAAGTGAAGTAATGGTGGATCATCATTGTCCTTGGAGATGCCGGTTCATGCATTAACATACAAGAAGAGGAAAGGAGACAAAATAGAACACTGAGTGATTATTTTTTCTCTCCGAATCCTCTAGAGGTTATAAAAATAATTAACTTTTATGTGAAGAATGTGTTTCCTATCATGTGAAATATATGTATGAATGCAAGTTGCTCTGCTTAGAAAACTGACGGACATGGCGTTTCAGATCACTTCTTCGATGGTCATCTTTTGCCAGCAAGGTAAGCAGCGATGGCGACTCCAGTTAGAGCAAGACCAATCGATGCCCAAATTGTCCTAGAGGACATGCCAGTGCTTTTTGCAGGAACTTCAAGAAGATGCCTGACCTGCAACACATAAGAGAAATAGAAGGAATAGTGAATTGGGATGAATTCTACACAAAAAAGTTTACAGACATACAATGCAAACAGCATAGCAAGACCAGAAAGTCAAAGAGAAAAATTTTCCTCAATTTTCCTATGTTTAAAAAGCTTTCTTTTAAACAAACAGTCCTTGCTCTTTATCACAATTGGAACGACACTCAAACCATGTTACCGAAGAATATAGAGAAAAATAATGTTAACCTCGATGGGCTGCTTCCAGTGTTGCTTTATTCCAGATAGATGCCCTTTTCCGACGACTGCAACAACTGAAGAGTGTTCCCTGGCAACCTTCAACAATGTGGATGACATATACCTGCATACACAATTAAAGAAGCCTATAAGCAGGAAGTATGAAAAGTGTAACAAGTTTAACATATGACATATATTAGTTGGTCCACAGAAGCACAGAGAATTGAAGCTACAAAAAACTTACAAGATACATATTACAATCAAATAAATGTCATTTGTGGTGCAAAGGTGAAAGATCAAATTTTGATTCGAGGGAAATGATAATTGTCCTAGCTAACATTGTGCATTCATTACTATAACTTTATCAAAAAGTTCCCACCTTTGCTATCATAGCAGATTTTAGAGCAGGACCAATAGGTAAAGTTATCAGGTAAAAGATGGTGAAAAATCAGATTTTCAATCATGTAGAAGTAAGAAAAGGAGGGCTTGCTTCTATGTACATATAGCCAAAAACAAGTAAGTCAGCGTACATTGGATTTAAATCTCTAGTTACAATGTCAAGCAAACTAGACCAAGATACCATTCCGATGAAATACAGAATAAGAGCGAGAATATAAGTGTCCCTCCTAACTATGACTGGCCACAAACATTAATGCAACATATTGCACAGGGAATCCCCATTGATGAAACCCCATAAAATTTACATCCATGAACACATGTACCACATCTTGCACAGGGATCCCAATCGATAAACCCCCAAGACATTTGCGATTGTATTCACGACATGTTACAATTTAAAACTTGACACTTCATTACACCTCTTATTCACAACCCTCAATATTGCGACGTTAGCATCCTTAAGTTTGACCATCAAACTGAAGAACTACAAAACCAAATAATCATTATATTGCTAGCTTTCAGTAAAGAAAAGTTCTAGAAGAAAGGAAAAAAGATCGTGCACACATTCATAATCAGACCATATAAAATGTACTGACTGTCTCACAAAAAGTACAGAGCGCATAACATCTATCTGACAGAACAAGGTTATAATGTAAACGTACATAAAAGCATAAACATAAATGAAAGGTAGGTACTAACAGATCTCGCTCGAGAAGAAGTGTCTCCATCAAAGTAGGGAAGGACTTGCTCATCTCTTGAATCACAAGAGTTAACATGTCAACATCATCCATTTCCTTCAACTGAATATACACACAAAAAAGTTAGCATCAATAGGAGCTCATCTGGGATCGTGAAAGTAGTGCACTGATAAAAACCTACAAACATCACTAAATCTCTCCAAGTTAATCTAGAATCAGAACATGCAAGTATGCAACAAAATTAGGTTAAAAATTAAGAGAAACAATTTGAAAAAAACATGAATAATCAGATGTTGGCTTAGAGAGGAACACAAGTTGCATGATTGGCAGGATAACGAATGGTAGAATCTTTTTAAGGAATATCAAGAACCAACATAGATAGCAAAAGAGCATAAAGGAAAGCAACCTACCATTTTATTGAGATCCTCGGGACTTGGTAAAAAAATTGCTTGGAAGAGTATAGAGTAGAGGAACTTTGCCTTGTGCCATAGTGTCATCTTCCCCCATGTTCTCCGCAATGTGATCTATTAAACATACAATAAAGCTAAAGATCAGACGTAGTTAATCTCACTTGAAAGACCAAAAGCAGAAAACTAGTTTGTTATCTAAAGCTTCTTAATCCTAAATCCAAAGCATTTTCATCAAATTTTGATGTTAAAATCTTCAAAAGTTATGATTTGAAAATTCTGATTTTCACATAATTTGCTCATAATGCATCAGGGTTCAGAGAAAATAAAGTTGACAATTTGTCCATTGGTACACTGGAAAGAGGTGATTGGTGCAGCAATTTAGGAGCAGACTTCCATAGTTACTTCGGCAGCAAGGATACACCTGACAACTACCTAAGTAGCTGATCGGCGGGTTTGCTACTTGGCTAGATACAATATCCAGCACTATAATCACTACTTTTGTTGTTTTGTGGGTACAACAACACAATCACAGAGGAAGAATAATCAATGCATGTAGCATTGTGGGATATCAAACAAAAGTGAGATAAACAACAAGAATCCATGCACGATGGGAGTATCAAAATTGCCTTCTTTAGAAATGTGACAGTAATTGAGTAGCCAAAGAAGAACATTTAACATCATACATGAACAGGACGATCCCCCAGTATAACCTTTGCACCATAGCTCATAGTTTCTTCAAATGCCACACGGAACTCGGAACCAGGGAAAACCTCAAGCTTATCAGCAATCTGTACGAAGATAGACAATCACAGTAAGTCTCCACAGGTCATGA
Source organism: Narthecium ossifragum (assembly GCA_963920575.1). NCBI lineage: Eukaryota > Viridiplantae > Streptophyta > Magnoliopsida > Dioscoreales > Nartheciaceae > Narthecium > Narthecium ossifragum. The sequence continues at coordinate 23,660,262 of OY986972.1, forward strand.
TTGCTCAAAACCACAAGAGAGATGCGCCAAAAAACCTTGCCTTGGCAAGAAACCAACTGTAGAGAATCCCAAATGTATTCATCTTTTTGTTCTTCCACATGTCAACCATTTCAGCCACCGTAGGAACCTTATAACAAAAACATGTGAAAATAATATGGCCAACCATCATCACACAGATATGACATTGCAGCCCATAAAGCAGATTGCAGTGCAAATAAATAATCAAGGAAGCCTTGATTTACGTTCCAATGCCTATATTACCTTCACCATTTGTAATAGTGTCATATAGAAATTTTATGAACATGGATGGCTATTTTTACGCGAAATCATCATAGACATCCAATGATTACAACATCCCTTAATTAGTGGAGCACTAGATATCCATGTACATAGGTCTTTGGAGATGCTGCAAGCTAATAGTCGTACAAAATTGCTAAAGAAATGTTCAAAACAGTGTGTAAATGTAAAATTGTGGTGCAGCAATAATCGCAGGTACAAGTTTAAGAAACTCAATCCTAAGGTGATGAAAGTGGTGCAACAGTTTTGGGAGTTTCATGGCAATTCTAAGATATCTGGGTCATTAGCAGTAGAACTTCTAGCTACCAAAGCAAAGAAATTATTAGCCACCAAAAATTGTCCACACCTTCACATTTTGGGGTGTCAAAATAGCAACTCGGCTCGAGCATAACTCCAAGAAAACAACCTACAATCAATTGAACTTCATAGTAAGAGATAGAGATTAGTCATCCAGTGATCCTTGATGCATGCATCTGGTTCACCAGCAACAAATAAGACATTCTATTGCAGGTGCTAACCTGATCCATCGATCAATCAAGTGTTTGTGGGGTTCATAAGAGAAGCACCTGCGGTTTGAAATGACGGATGACAGCCTGAACTTCTCTGCAGGATTCCTGAAACACAATAGAGGAGGAAAATCAAGCTCCCTCCCTCAAAGCATCAACTGGTTCAATAGAACATGAACTCATAGAATCCAATCTGTGAAAAGAGAACACAGCTAGCATTGCGGAGTATATTGCATCATCATGTAGCTGATTTTGGCATATTTTTCTAACTACCAAAAATGTTTAGGTCCTCTGTCTCAGAAAATCAAGAATCCTAAGTTATTTGAATGTCTTGGCCAGAATTCCTTGCAGCAATCAAATTTTTTCACGACACCTACACCAAGACCAGAGATCTAATTTTATCAAAAACGCACACATATCACCAAGAATCCAAGGTTGAAAAAGATGAAAGCTTTCACTGAATCAAATCACCTGGGAAACGTGAGCAGTCCCCACGAGATACACCTCGCAAGTACCACCCTCCGCCGACGACTCGCACTCCAGCACCACCACGCCCTTCGCGATCTCGTCCGGCAAGCCCCTCACCCCTCCATCCGCAGACCCATCTCCCACAGAATCTTGGCTAGTGCTAGGGTTAGGGTTGAGCTCCTCCTCGGCAGCGGCGACCACGGGGACAACCTCCGACTCGGGACGGTCGGCTGCGGACACGTGGACGTAGTCGTCCCCAGCGGCGACGTCGAGATCCATCGCCGGAGGCGGCGTTCGGCGGCGGGAGTCGTCAGCGGCGGAAAGAAGGGTTCGGGAGTTTGAGAGGTTGTTACGGATAGGGATCGCTGCTAGGCGTCGAGGAGCGAGGTGCCGATGGCATCGGAACAGTGGATTAAAGCGGCGTGGGTCGGGCAAGTTGAGCACGCGAGTTGAGCGGATCATAGATTCATAAATCCGTTGGTGGTCTCTGTGGTTTGCGTCCAGATTCACGAAGGATGTAAAAAGTACTCCTCGGAGGAGCTTAGATAAACTAAAACTGATTACGTGGCAAGCTGATGAGACTTCGCCTTTTGTGAGGATTTTAAAGTGAAGTGAATACGAGGGACAAAGATGTGGCCGTCACGTGCGGTGTAGACTTTGTCACGTGATGCCATCTAACGCTCTGGCCATTGCTTCCGGACAAAGACTGACTGACTGACTGATTCATGACATTGCAAGACACTAGTTTAATTGTTGTGCATGATATGCCGATACTCACGTTTACCAGTCTCATTTCATCAGCAAAAAGCTTTTGTTGAAGAGTCAAGAAACGGAGCAGCTGATTACAACAGAAAATTTCTTTTATGTGAGAAATTTATATTTCAAAATTAATTCTAGTTTCAATTTTACAAACTAGATCCTTTGGTCTTTCCTTTACAAAATAAACTATTCTGGTTAAAAATCCTTCCTTATAAGTCGAAATTCCCAGCTAATAAGCAGTGTAAACGACATATTTTGTAATGAAAATACAAACCAATGCTATACTATAAAATCAAAAATAAAGTGAATTTAATATGCAAATTTTCTTCTGATTATTATCGCCACTCCACTGCTCACCCTACAATTTTGGACCAGACCTGTTCTGATTTGATAAATTTTACTTTATAACTTCGATCCAATTTTTTTTGTAAACTTCCTACGGGGGGCACCAAAAAATATAAACAGCGTTCTAAATTTGATGGTCAAATCTATGCCAAGAAATCTCAAGGGATTCATAATCCATGAGATGCAGCAAGCCACAACAATAGCGACCATTGCTACCCACCTATGAGGAGTATGAGAACACTAATATAAAACATTTGTCAGGAGAACGGAAATTCTATTATGCTCTTCTTTTATTACCTTTGCACTCAAATGTCCTAATGCAGCAAATTTCCCTCTGAACAATGCAGCTAACTGTTTACCGAAACCCCTGTTGCTGTTGGGGCAATTTTCAGTTCAGAAAGAGAAGAACAGAAGGTTAGCTCAGGAAGAAAAAGAGAAGGAACTAAAGAAAATAATGTGCAAAATCTACTGTATTCGCATGATTCACGTATGCCACCCGTCTTCACCACACCAGCGAAGACCCCGGCAAAGCCATTCTCGACACAACATATGACTTCATTCTATTCATATGATCTCATATGCCCTTGCCATAGTCAGCTCAAGGGCTCAAATTGCATGGCACTGCCTTCGCCGGTTCATCGAGCAGGCTCTCCTGGCATCCTTCTTGGCATTCAGCCATTCACAAGGGGGTGTTGATGCAATAAGTGCATACCAATTGGCCATAGTTCTTATTGGCCTTTTCATCTACGGAAAGGGTTGCGTATCATGTAAATGGTGTGTATGAAATGCTAGTTGCTCTCTTTAGAATGCTAAAAGAAATTGAGGTTTTGATAAATTCTTCCTGCAGGATCATCGCTTGGTAACTAGATAAATGGTGAACCCAGCTATCACGAGACCAAGTGATGCACAGATCGCTCTAGTCGAGATGCCACTTCTTCTCACTGGAACTTCAAGAAGATGCCTGACCTGCAACAAGAGAATAAGAAGTATATTGGGGAATGAGTTCCATGCATAAATGTTTTGTAGGGCAAAAAACAAAACTATAGCAGGACCCAGAGGTTCTATGGCGTATGATGTATTTCACCACCACAAAGACATCAGGTCGCTTTCTAACTTAATCAATTTGTGTTTGCTCTTACTTCATAAATACAAATTAGAATGTTTCTCAGACCAAGTTACCTACAAAATGAAGAGAAACGATGTTAACCTCAATAGGCTGCTTCCAGTGTTGCTTTATTCCAGGTAGATGTCCTTTGCCTACGACTGCGACGACTAAGGAGTGTTTCCTGGCGACCTTCAACAATTCCGATGACATATACCTGCAGACAGGAAATAACCTATATCCAGAAGTGGTTCAGAAGTTTAAGGCATATGCCCTATATCCAACTGGTCCCCAAGAACAGAGGATTGAAGCTCACAAACAACTTCCAAGATACAAAGATTCTCATCGTACACAAGTAATTGGATATGAATAGGCGGAAGATAAAATTTAGATTCCAGGGAAGTGATAATCATCCTAACCTACATTGTGCAAATGGCAACTTATATCTCTATCATTCAAATTTCCACCTCTGCTATCCGAGCAGATGTCAGAGGAGAACCTATCGGTACAGTGTCCGTCCCTTGAAGGATTGTGAAACAGCCAATCCCCATCATGTAGAGGTAAGATAAAGGAGCTTGCTGCTAACTGCTAGGTACATTTAGCCCAAAACAATCAAGTCAGGGCACGAATGAGTCCGTACATAGGTTCAAGTCTGCAGTTGCAATGACAATATGCAAACTGAGACCAAAGTACCATCAGCCCATCCAGATTTTCCAACACAGAATAAGGCAGATAAAATAAGTGACCATCCTTACAACAACCAGCTAAAGAAATTAATGCAATATATTGCATCCCCATCAACTAAAACCACAACACACTAGCATTCATAAGCACCTGTACCTCATGCTGCAGCATAGAGCTTGACGCTTAATTACACCTCTTATTCATGACCCTAAATAGTGTGACATTAGCATCATTAAGGTTGACCCTCAACTAAGAACTTCAACAGAAAAAAGAATCATTACATTGCTAGGTTTCAGCAAAAGATAATTCTGCTAATAGAAAGGAAAAAGATTGCAAAGACATTCATTAGCATTTAGCTGATCACTCTATAATATACTGGCTATCACACAAAAAACATGAGTGCATAGATCACAACTATTCCAACCACTGGAACATCTATCGACAAAAAAAGGTTGAAAATGTGAAATCACATACGAACATCAACATAAATGAAAAGTAAGTTTAAGTTACTAACATATCTCGTTCATGAAGAAGTGTCTCAATCAATGTAGGGAATGCCTCGCTCATCACTTGAATTTTATGAGTTAGAATGTCAACATCATCCATTTCATTCAACTAAAGACAGACACAAGCAAAGTCAGCATCACTAGTAGATGATATGGAATCATGAAATTGCTTTGCTTGAACACATATCCAAAGATCACTAAATCTACCTACATTTTCATTAAGATCCTTCTGGCTTGGTACATTACTTGGTAGAGTGAGCATATAGGCAAGGAATTTTGCCTTGTGCCATAGTGGCATCTTTCCCCATGTTCTCTGCTCTGTGATCTATCGGATATACAATAAAAACTGATTAGGCATAGATATATCAAACTTGAAGGCCCATACAAGTAGAAAACTAGATGTCATCTATAGCTTCTTCATCGCAAAGTTAAAGCATTTTCATCAGAGTGTGATGTTTAAATCTTCAAAAACTTGTGCTTAATTCTTACTTTGAACACTGAACTTTGAATAATTTCTTTCTCATGGATCAACAGCATTCAGAGAATGTAAAATGTAGAATTTCTCCGCTTGTATATTGGACAGAACTGATTGATGTAGCAACTTAGCAGCAGATTTCTATAGTCACTTAGGCAGTAAGGATGCAAATCACAGGTAAACTAAGTAAAGTACAGGTTCGGCAGGTTTGCTATTTGGCAGAAAAAAAACATCAAGCACATATGAGAGGACCCTTTGTTGTTTATGCTGGCACAAGAATGCAATGACAGGAAATGAAGATTACAGCCTACATAACATGCTTGGATATCATTAACACTTGAGATAAACAACAACAAATTCCATGTGTGATGGGACTACCAGAACTACCTTCTCTGAGAATGTGACAGCAATTGAATAGCAAAAAAAAGATTTAGTGGCATACATGAATAGGGCGATCCCCAAGTACAACTTCTGCACCATAGCTCATAGCTTCTTCAAATGCCACACCAAACTCAGAACCAGGGAAGACCTCACACTCATCAGCAGCCTGTATAAAGATAGACTATCACTAATTCTCACCTGTCATGAGTGCTTAAAACCACAGGAGAAAGACGCTACAAAACTCTACCTTGGCAAGATACCAACTGTTGAGAATCTCGAACACATTCATCTTTTTCTTCTTCCACGAGTCAATCATTTGAGTCATCGAAGGAACCTTATAATGCAAACATAAGTGAAACCAATATAGTTACCATAATTCCGTAGATATGACATGCGCAGCTCATAAAGCAGATTTTTGTGCAAATAATTAATCATGCAAGGCTTGATTTGCATTCCAATGCCGCTGTGACCTTCAATATTGCTAAGGGTGTCATATAGAATCTTATATTCAAGCAATTTACAAACAAATCAATCCTGAGGTGATGAAATTGCCGTAACATTTCTGAAGTTTAATGGTAAATAAAGATGTTTGGTTCATTTAGAAGTTGAAGAAATTCTAGATGCTACGAAAACAAATGAATAGCTACCAAAAAGTTGTCCCCACCTGCAACTCTTGGGGTGTCAAAAAATCAGCTCGGCTTGCGCATAACTCCAAGAAAACAGCCTACACCCAGTTGAACTTCTTAGTTAGACATACAGATTAGTCATCCAGTGTTCCTAGATGCATGCATCGGGTTCACCGGCAACAAATAGCAAACGCAGAATCTCGCTCCATAAGACGGAAACAGTTCAGTTCTTCCTGCCGTTTTGATTTCAATCAAGGGTTTTGTGGGGTTCACAAGAAAAGAACCTGCGGCTTCAAATGGCGGATAACGGCCTGAACTTTTCTGCATGATTCCTGCAAGACAGTGGACGACACAAATCAAACCACCTCCAAGCATCAACTGGTTCAGTAGAATAGTACAACGAATACAGTCCAAGCTCTAAAAAGAGAACACAGCTAACATGGCCCAAGAACATTGCATCATCAGCAAGCTAAGTTTGGCAAATTTTTCCAAAAACGTAACCAAAATTTTTCACTCGCTCTCAGTAAACCAAGAACCCTATGCTATTCCTATCATCCACGCACCCATTCGGAAAAAACCAACTAATTACGAACAGAGTATCTTGGAACAGAATCGAAGAGAACTCCTCCATAACTCCAAGATCAAGATCCAATGTTTCCAAAAACGCGTGTAAATCAAGAAAAAGAATTCAAGATTTCAAAAAATCAACCAAAATTAAACAACAAGAAGAGATAAAATGTCGCTAAATCTTGAATCCAATCACCTGGGAAACGTGAGCAGTCCCAACGAGGTAAACCTCGCAAATACCAGCCGCTGCCGACGACTCGCACTGCAACACCACCACGCCCTTCGCGATATCCTCCGGCAACCCCAAATCCCCTCCCTCCCTAGGCTCCTCCACAATTTCCAGCACAGAAACAGGGCTAGCGGCACGGTTAGGGTTGGGCTCCTCCTCGGGACCTGCGTCCAAGGGGACCACCTCCAACTCGGACGGATCGGCGGTAGAAGCGTCGACGGAGAGCTCCCCGCAGACGTCGGGATCCATTGCCGGAGGCCTTGCTCGGCGGAGGGAATCAGCAGTGGAAGAGTGGGTTCGAGTAGCGAGGTGCCGATGGCGTCGGAAGCGTTGGTGTGGAAGCTTCCGGTAACTCTCTTCCATTTCGCACTACCTGGTATATATACGTTCCCAGTGGATGTAAAATACTCCTCGGACTAGTTTAGATCAACGTAGACCGATTACGTGGGGAGCTGAGATTTCACCTTTGTTAGACTAGAACCCTTACGCTGTATCCGAGTTAAGGTCCTTAAGGATATTGCCATCACGTGCGTACTTGATTTTTGTCACGTGATGCAATCTAATTCACCGGCCATGAAAAGATGGAATCAAAGATTGAAAAAAGATTTATATACATGGTTGTACGTATGGCTTAGGTGTCCATGTATCATTGACTTACATGATGGGGACCAACAGATGTGAGTCAATCTAAACCGTTAAAAGTGGCCATACACAATGCACATACATATGTGACAGGTATCCCAATCACTTTTCTTAAAGATTTCATTAAACTAGAGTTCTAATAGTTCACTAAAGATATTCTAGAGGAATCAAAAACCAAATAGAATAGAAGTTCATCCGTTGTCAAAATACAACTTAAGCTGCCAAATTCATTGATCCTTCTCGTGAGTTTTTGAAATAATTGGTGATAATCAACAATTAGACAAGACTCAACTCATCAAAAAAAAAAAAAAAACAATTAGACAAGACAAAGTAGCATAGCAACCGGAGAGCTGGAGAATATCTATACACCTTGATCTCTTCTTGTTCATCTTCTATCACTAGACTTTTTCTGAACTGTTGTTTAAGTAATATTTAGGGTGTTGTTGGAGACAAATTCAATTTGTGCGTCAAAATCTTCACGGCGAGATGGGCCGGTTCTAGCACGCGGAGCGGGATCAGGGTGCTGGGCTAGAGTGACAGTTTAAGATGCGGGGTCAGGGAAAGGAACCCACCCCCAATGCCACCCCAATGACCATATCTACATCACACAAGCCTACACCCATTCGAAATTTTCCGTAGAAATAAAGGCTTTAAACTGATACCATGTAGAGAATTATACTGAAGGTTTTTTATAACGCTCACACACTTTTCATTGATATTCAATACTCTATTATATAAGATTAGATTTTATGACTCATAATCTGATTCATATATCATAAAATCTGATTCATATATTTTCTCACACGTGATAGCCGAGTCATAAAAAGAGGAGAGAGGAGGACACACATGACAGCTGATAGGGATGGCATGCAATAGGACGAGGTCCCCCTTCCCCCGACCCCAACCCCACAACCTAACCTAGCACCCCGACCCCACCCCGCCTCGATAGTTACTGCACCTCGACCCCGCCCCACACACCTCAACCTCGCCCCAAAAAATTTTGACACCTTGAATACATTATATCTAATAACACACTAAAGAATTATCATCTTAAAAAGTAATCCAAACAAAACTCGTCTCTATGAAATGATCCAAACATGAACTGTATCAATAATAACTCAAAAATATTATAGGTAACTGATTAGGTTAAGACTTTTAAGAAAACAAATTATAGTGAGGTAATATATCACTATATTAATTATTATAAATATCCAATCGGGGCGGGCGCGGGACGTGGGTGTCCTTCCCTGACCCCGCCCCGACCCCGATCGGGGTTTTACACATGTCCCCAAACCCGATTCGAACCCGTTTAGGGTCTCCCGAACCCGCCCCATTAGGGACATGTGGGGCGGGGCAAATTGCCATCCCGAGCAGCTGAGTCATAGAGAGTCACAATTTAGCTCACATGTGGTAGTTGAGTCATAAAAAGAGGAGGAGAGAGGAGGACACGTGGCAAGAGAGTCATAGAGAAAGGAAGAGAGATGGGGCAATGGGGTGGGTGGTTACCCGTGTCATGTGACACGGGGCTCGCATAGTCAATATATATACATTAGTTACAAGTATAATTCCTACAATTCTCTTATTCTAAGAACAAAGGATCTGCTATACAAGGTAATCCTATGCTAATTAAGCTTATGCTATAAACAACATCCTATGATAGTGCTAATTACATAATAACAACAAATCAGCAAGCTGGGACTTCATCGTCCCGGCTCGTCATCGGCTCAAGCGGCTCGATCGCGAGCCACCGTCGCCGTTCGCCACTCCAACCACCCCACACCTCAAAACCACCACCAATCACCTCCCCTCATCACCCCCGACCATCCAGCAACACCCACCACCATCCACACCGCCTCCATCGATGCTCACGACCTAAACCCAAACCCACCGCCGACGAGTGTCCACCACTCCCGCCGTCGTCGTTCGCCACTTCGGGTACCGCACACCTTGAAACCACCACCAATCATCTCCCCTCATCATCCTCGACCCTCTAGAAACCTTCACCACCCTCGCCGACGCCTCCTTCACCGACTAACACTGGCGAGGATCTCCACCGCGTCGCCGCCTCCATATCCTGCCACCTCAGAGCCCGATTCTATGACCAGACCCAGTGGATCGCCTCGTGAGGCCTCCACCATCTCTCATGCTCTGGTCTCACGCTCCGAAAGAGCCCTTCTGGTCGACGATCAAGTTCCGGCAAACCTCGGTCGTCGGATCTACCATTTCTTCCCTCCAACCCAAATCAGTATTTTGATATATTCATAGGGGTATTTTTGTAATCTAATATTAACAACTAACTAAAAGAACTAATAAATGGGGTTATTGGCTTTAAAAACTTAGAAATGGTTTTTTTTTTTTACCAAAAACTTCTGTTAATCTGGTTTTTTTTATTATCAATTAACCGATGAAGATAATAGATTTGGTTTATAAAGTACATGAATTAAGTAGTGCCAAACCATAGAAGTAGAAGTTTTCGCATCTGAGAAATCACAAACTTTTGGAGTGACGGCCAAAAGAATGCTAAATCTTTTGCCAAAGCTCTAACAAGTAGCGTCCAATGCCGAAATGATATGTCCGGCTAGTAATCCATGCCAATCCCTCATGAAATATGAGGGTTAAGTCTGTGCCAGTCAAATAACATGGGATATAGCAAGCCGCCACCGTCGTGACAATTGCTATCCATCTATGATGGGGTGGTATCATCACGTAGATTCCTGTGGAGAAGGCGACAGCCAAGAGGCAGATGGACGCTGAGATCCATGACATAGAAGCACCAATGACATTGGCCTGGGGGCCAGGCTCAGTGAGGGCTCCTGCCCAGATGAGTTGCAGTGTACCTATAATGGAGCAACACATGGCCAAGGCGTCAGTGACGATGAACGCCCTAAAGGCTGCCTTATTTATCGATACCGCCGTGCCTTGGTCCTCGCCTTCGCCTTTGTACCCGCCGGGGATGGCAAAGGCAGCAGCAAAGGTGATAGTGGCAATGAGGGCGGCCACAACCGACAGGTTTTGTGCAAAGGCCCTCATGTCCTTCACCTTCTCTGCTTTCGTTTTGTCATCCAATTCCTTCTCCCTCAGCATGAATTGCGTGAATTTTAGACCAATAAAACCGCTTAGTCTCCAGTAAGGGGATGTGTCCCCAGAGACTTTTTCAAGCTGTATCTGCATCAATGATCAGACTTTAAGAATTAATTTGTTGAAACACAAGAAAGAGAGATACGAGAAACCAAAATTTTGATTCTAAAAATGATATATATATATATATAGCAACCATGTTAAATGTGACAACTTCATGCAAAAGTGTATCGTTCTTGATGGATCCTAGCAAAGCGGATTGGAATGTGTAACAATCTGACAGGGTTAATTTCGCGGTCTCATATTATGTTAACTCTAGTGATCACTCAACTTAAAAACTTGAGTCAATTGTAAAGGACAAGTAATTCATAGTCATATAGTTTAGCAAGAGGCCAGCGAGTTAAATCTGCAAGAATTTAAGGAAAAATCACTTGTGAGGCACTAATGAATAGTTGCCTACTTACCTTTTGGGTTATGTAACGAAGTCTTTTAATCTCATCAGCGGTGAGACCCTCATTGTTCGTGATTCTTGCATCCACTCCCTCAGCATGAAGTATCATATGCTTGATCACATCATGGCAATGGATGACAGCTAGATGCAGAGGCGTGTTTCCATCCTTATCTTGCTCATTTCGCAACTCAAAGAGCTCATCTTTATTGTCGAGGATATAAGCTGCAACTTTAACTCGTCCTGCTAGGACAGCGAGATGGAGCGAATTCCTATTCCTCTTTGTCCACTTCAACCCAGATTCAGGGTACAGTTGGAGGAGACACTTGAACGCTTCGAGATTGGCCATGCTGGCTGCGAGGTGGACAGGCGAGTAGCCATCTTTGTTCAACACATATGCGCTTGAGGAATCAACATGTGCTAGTATCTGCAGGATTTCAAGGTTCTCTATGCAGACTGCATAGTGAAGAGCAGTGTTGCCTAATTCATCCTGTATATTTAGTTCCTTTGGTAGGTGTTCTAATATTTCTCTAAGAATTCCTGGAATAAAACAAATACATGCATGTTTATTGTTAAAACACAATTTATGGTATCAAATTCAGTATTGTTTGAAGTTTTTGAAATAATTGGTGATTAATATGAAGAGGAATGTGGCAGTAGGAGAATACCTTATTTCTCAAACACATGTATATATATATATATATATATATATTTCCATGGAGCCTTTTAACGTTTAACAATTTGGGTCGTCTAATCCAATAAAAACCTTCAGGTATCCATGCGGAGAAAGTAATAATTACCGATATCATTTCGAAGGACAGCAGCGTGCAAAGCCGTCATCCCCTGAGGGCCATCGAACCCGCTCTGCATCTTACACAGTGGGCTTTCAAGTAAGGCTTGTATAACCTCAAGTGGCGCAACCTCAACAGCCATATACAGCAACGATTTACCGGACTCGTTCACAAGGAAGGACGATTTCGGAGGCGGCGGAGACGAGTTTGGAGGCGCTTCCTTCAGAGGCAGCGCTATCAACGGACCCATCTCAACATCACCTGATTTTCTGGGCACGAGAAATCTGACCCACTTGATGAACAAAGTGAACTTCTTCTTCTGAAGTGCAAAGTGGAAGGGGGTGTCGCCTTTCTCATTTGGCCGTGCGACGAGCTCCGGCCGGACCTCGGCAATCTCTGAGGCGAAGTCGTCGCGCTCATGCCTTAAGGCCAGGTGGAGGGCCGTCTCCTTCAATTGCGTCTCGCCATCGAGGAGGCCCTTGCCATCGAGGAGGCCCTTGTTCTCCTCTGCCAGCTCTCGAAGGCGTTTTACGTCGCCTTCCTTGGCAGCCTTATACAATCTAGGATCCATTGGCTGTGTCATGCTTCCTAGCTATTGCTGCTTCTGCAATGGCATATAAATTACTTCACATGAGAGGCGATGAAGGAACACAGTGGAATTGCAGAGACCCGACGACACCTATACTACGTCAGGACTTTGACGTGATCAAACTGTACTTTGCGGAGTTCTTTCGCTGGTTCCGAAAATATAGCACTAAGCATAGTCAGAGCTTATAGCATTAGGCATCTTGAATTCTGTTGCTGGTTAATCCGGGGTTATCTACTAATGTGATTGGTTGGAAGAGTTGACATCTTAATTATATACCAAGTAATCTAATACTAATGTGATTGGTTGGAAAAGTTGACATCTTAATTATAAACCAAGGAGTCTAAATCTCGTACCGTCCTCTTGCGGCCTTGCCAACTTGCTTCAATCGGTCTATTGGTCATTACAAAGGCTGTCGATCCAGCTCTTAATTCCCAAACAGTTCATTTGTCTTACACTCATGACAAGTTTCAGATTTCTTTTCTTGAAGTAGCTTCGGGTCAATTATATATTCGTCCCTTAAAGCCACTTGTATTTATAAAATTATTCATAGAATATTATAATTAAAAAATATCCTTCGAATCTTGAGAATGTTCTCTCTCGTTGACATGATGGGCCATGTAGTACATCTTGACATATTCTTATGGGAGTTGTGGGTTGCGGCCATGTGAGAGGATATATCCAAACATATTTTATTTGTTCCCGTCGAGAGTTAATTTTCGGTGAACATAATACGTATTTTTATATCTATTTCAATTTTCGGCGAACGTAAGCTGGCCTTGTTTTACCAATATGATTAGTTGGCAAGAGTTGACATCCTATAAAGAAATCTATTTCCCGTACTGTCCCCTTGCGTCCTCGCCAACTTGCTTCAATCATCATATCCAGCTATATGAGCTTCTGATAAAGCATGTCTGGCACATTGCATTCTTCGATTTAACTCTTTAATATGTTATAATTATACCTTAATTAGGTTTAATTCTTGGATTAAATTCTGATTCCATTAGAAAAAAACCCAATTGATCGGAATCATATTCCCACTCAACTTATGGAGTTTTATCTCAATTAGATAACTAGTCATATGATGATTGGACACTTTGGTTGCTATATATATAATGCCATGATCCCTTTCTCTGCTCATGATTTTAAACCAAAAGGATTCACATCATCCTTAAGCATAAGAGTTGAAGAGTGAGATTAAGAGAAAGAAGACCAGTACGTCCAACCTACTGGCTTGAGTAGGCAGTGCATTGAAAACAATGGTGAACGGAGTCGTCGGATCACATATACGATGACGGTAGGTATGATTTATTTCAACGTAATGTTATCATTTTACATGAATATAGTAGAAAATCCTAAGGTATAATTTGCTAATAATTGGAATCATAGCGAGATTTATACCTATATTCATGTAAAAAAAAAATTCTTGAATTTTCTGATTGGGTTTTTAGATTTTCTGGAATTCATATAATGGTTTCTTCGGATGTATTAAGGATTTGTTTTTAATTTCGAAAATAATAGATTAATAGTTTTGGGGAGGCATGGTAGCCAACCCATAGGATCGATGGCTTCAGCCGATCAGTCCGCCTCAAATGGCGTCGAGGAAGCCGATCTCTGGCAACCTCGACCTCTAACGGCGTCAGGGGCACCTGCAGCTGCTCCGGGGGTCACGGCATCGCCTCCGCGGCCTTCTTCAACCCATGCACCGCCGCAACGACTCGACAGCGACCTCCCAGTCGGGATCTCCGGCTTCGGGCATCACTGATGTCAATCATTGTCACTGGCTTTGACAGGATTAAGGTGGCGACGACGACATATTTAGCCCTAGGGCTTCATCTGATCAAAGGAAGGGGAAGAAGAAGATAGGGTGAGATATTGGGGTTCGGGATTTTGGATCCAAACATGTTAAAGTTTTACTGCTTATCGGGTTTAAGGCTTATTGGGTTTTCATCAGGTTTGTTAGTTTAAAACCCGATTTGTTAAGTGGATTTGAGTCTTTCGCAGAAACCACCCTGAGTTTTATGGTATTTAATGTTTTATGTCTTACTGCTTAAAGAATTTTCTGCTGTTGAGATTTCTGATCAATAGGATGCAAAACTAAAATTTGATGTTTATTTACTTGTATTGCATAAAGATGAGGAGTTCTCTTGCCCAAAGGTGTGATAACCCCTGATTTATGTCATTTGTAAGATGAACCACTTATAGTATAACTAAAATATGGATCACAATTGTCACATCCCGACCCAGAAAACCCATCCGGGGCAGGACGTGACGGACCTAAACATATTCAATCATCTCTGACGCATTTATATAACAATTTTCACAACTAAATTGAACAATTCTATCAAAAGGGCGGCATAGTAATTTCTAATAAACTACTATATATAACAATTCAGATTAACATCAGAATAAACATGATTATATAATTTATACAAACCTTTGAATTATACAATTTACTCATCGAATACAGATTCATAAACATCTAATCCTCGAAAAGGGAAATTATACATTTAATACATCTATCAAAAGTAATTTATAACAAAAGGAACTGCTGACGCTGCCAACACCTCAAGATCCTTGACTGCCTCCTGAAGTCACTACACCACCAAAGCCTGTCCAACTGGTAATGTGAAAGAAGAGCTGACGTCTGCACCTACAAACACAGTCCGGGTAGGAGTGAGCGATAAGCTCAGTAGGGTTCTACTCTATGTCGCACAGAAAGTAAAGGGAACTACAAAGTCCCGGGGTTCCATATCATCTCTAGGGGAAACTCACGTTACGTCCACCGCCTACCCCAGGTTACGCGCTCTGTAACCTCCAATGTTAACAGCCATCCCTCTCTCGACAACCAAGTGTTCCAGTGTTGAAACAACATGGTGTAGGACACAGAGTGGTACGTTGTGAGGACATGTCCCTCTATTCCGGTGGCTCGTTATTGACCATAAGGGCAATTTGGTAAATTGCGCCTTTTCGGTTTGTTTCATATCCACGTGTGCACACACCGGCCTTGTTTTGGTGTATGTGTTGAATAGAATGGTTAGGTGGACCCGGGATCTGAAGATCCCAGCTCGGGCGCGCTGAAGCCTGTTTTCGGGCGGCTGGCGGCCCGTGAGCGACCGATCGCTCATTGGAACGATCGATCGCTATCGAGTCGGGAGTCGGTGGGTTTTCCTTCGAGAGGACGGCCGCCGTTGGCCGTCGCTCTCTCCTACCAGAAGGGGAGGACTTTCCCTCCCCTCCTCCCCCTTTTCCCCGGCCTTCCCGGCTTTCCCCTGCTTTTTCTTCCCCTTTTCTTCCTCTTCTCCTCCGGCTTCTTCTTCCTTCTTCTTTCTTTTTCCCGCGGCTCTGCTTCCCCTGTTTTTCCGGCGAGCTTCTTCTCCTTCGTTCTCCCTCCTCCGACCACCGTTTTGGGTGTTCCAAGGCTCATTGGAACCGTGGCGGCGTGAGGAAGATCCCTGGAGTGGTTTGAAGCTGGGTTAGTGACCGGTTTGCGGGGAATCAGCCGAGGAGTGCGTTTCCGATAGGTTTTCTACCTACGAGTGTTATTTAATGGGTTTCTCTAGATCTAGCCGTTAGATCTTGCTGTTCTTGTGCTGTTGGATGTATCTTGCCTAGTATAATTATTTTTCTAAGTTTTATAAACTTTGGTTGAGATTTTAGTAGGATTTATGAATGATTAATCTCGGATTTTCCGATTTCTGCTGTTCTTGAAGAACAGCCGGCTTGTGGTGAGTTTTTCGATCATTACAAGCATGTTCTTGGGTTGTGATGAACATAAGAGTCGTAGATCTGTGAATCGACTTTCAAACCCAACTGATTTCATAATTTTCTAATTTTCCTACGATTTGTTATGGATTTCGCACTAGAGGTCTGTGTTGCAGCAAGCAATGGTAAGTTAGTTTTGATTAGCAGTTTTGATTAGTGTTTTCCCGTTAATCTAACCGTTGGATGTTTATCGATTTTGAATATGTTGATCCCGTCATATTGTTCTACTGGAGTCTAAGTTGAATCTCAAATCCGACGTCGTTTGGACGTCGGATCGATGGGGTCAACTAGCTCTAGGTAGAGAATGTTTTGGTGTTTTAAATATAATATTATATGTTCAGATTATAATATTATATTTTACTGTTCATCAGCGGTTTTCGGGGTTGCTTCCCGTTGCAGGAGTCCGCGGTTGACGGTCGTGGTACCGTCGTAATGCCGGGACCCGCTGCGGATTGGCTGGCATCGATTGGTAGTATCGATGCAACGATCCGGTCAGCTTGATAGTCTGATGATTGAGGTCTGTCCACCCTGTGTCAGGGATTGTCGGAGGTGGTCCGCCCTTGAACAGTGGTTGTCGGAGGGACGCACTTGGTCATATACCCTGGGGGTATCAGTGGGATTTATGGGAATCACGTTAGCTCTGTTGCTTTGAGTGCTGAGAGATGGTTGTCATAACCACGGTTGTTCCGTAAAGTGTGGAGGTCCCACTTGGAGAGGGGTGTCCTACAGGTAGCGTCATGTCCACCCTGTGTCTGGGATTGTCGGAGGTAGTCCATCCTTGAACAGTGGCTGTCGGAGAGACATACTTTGGACAGGTACCCTTCGGGTTATTAACGGGATTTATGGTGTCGCGCCCCGACCCGCGTAGGCCCAACCGGGCCGGGCGACACGAACCGGAACTTAACCTACTGCGGAAATTTGGCGAGGTTTCCCTCTAATCGTAATGGTTACCCTAATAAGCATAATCATCCTGTAATAAACAACAATTATAAAGCTCAACACACAAAGCTGGAATATAGTACAAATCCTCAAACAGGGAATGTTATACAAAATTGCTCCCGTAGGAGACTATCTAACCAAGGTGTACACGGACAGATCACAGCTCCTCAAGCTCCGCCAGACGCCGCCACGTCACCGAACACCTGCCCGGTAGGGGCAACCGAAGAAGAGCTAGCGCCAGCACCTGCAAAACGCAGCCCGGGTAGGTGTGAGCACTAAGCTCAGCATGGACACTACACTACGACACTCACAAAGGAAGGGAACACAACAGTGTCGTCCCCAACCAAAGCCTAGGTGTATCACAGGGGTCCCATAACCCCACCGGATACCCCTGAGAGCCCCAGTCGTGGTCTTCCAGCGAATTGGTCACACACTGGGTCACACTCAGTAAGACAGGAAACGGCACTGCCAACTCACGACAGGATCCTGGGCACTGTCGGCGGGTAGCACCGCTGGGTAGTCACACCTGCCACACAAGAGTTCTAGAAGGATTGGGTACCGGCTACACCACGACTTGGCTCAAGGCCGACACGACCTCTAAACATCAAGCACAACAATATTCATGTCCAACTAACCCTATCATCGAAAAGACTGAATACTACAAATCGAGTCCTGGACCAAGCTACCCGCACGGTCCTAAGAGATAGATCCGGGCTACCCGGAAGCCCCGGATCGGCAACGCCCTAACAGATGCAACTAATGCACAACACAATGCATGCTATGAACATGCGCAGAAAAGATACATGTAAGCATGCAGCAGGATGTGATGATATAAATACAAGGTCTGGGCACGGCACCCTGCCGGCCCGAGGTGGTGAACAGATAAATAAGGTCTAAGGACTGCTGCAGTGGTACCACTACCAACCGCCAGCAGTCCACACAACACATGCACCGGGAAACAACCCCGCAAACAACAGTTCACAATGTGCAACAAGTAATGTGGCCCTCGGCGAACGCCGGCGTGAGAGGCTAGGGAAAGCAGTAGGGCCACCCGCCCGTTTATTCTAAACATCCCGGGAGTCATCACTCCCCCGGTTCACCACTGCCCCTATATAGGGCTAACATGCTTAATGTTATGTACAATGTATAAAACAATAAAGAAAACCAACATACAAAGCCCATTGGGCAAAACTAGTCAAAACCCTCTCTTCTACCAAACGATCGATCATCCCCTAGGGTAGGATCGATCCTCTCAGCAACAGAGAGTAAAGCCTCACTGTCGAGACAAAAGGATCGATCCTTCCTCTCAGGAGGATCGATCATTTTCGCGACAGAGAGCACCCTTCAGATCGCACCACGAGTGATCGATCCTTCCTCACAGGAGGATCGATCCTCTTCGCGACGAAGGACAGCCATGCTCCCCAAGAACCAGGATCGATCCTCACCAAGCTCGTGATCGATCCTTCATCGGGCGGAGCATGACCAACCCAGAAGATCGATCCTTCCTCAAGGGAAGATCGATCATGATGGGTTCCGCGGCGTCCTTCCGGCGAAGAATACCGCCGGAAGAGACAACCAAAAACCATGAAACTCTGGGATCTGATAGATCAGGATCCCACGAGTCCAAAACCGGTTAAAACACAAGAAACCAACATGCTAATCACAAGATCTAAGCATTAAACCACAGATCAAACCGGAAAACTCAAAACCCCGAAGAGAGATGTCGGTAGGATCCCTACCGTAGCAAACGCAGCTTAGATCCAAGCAGCTAGGCCTTGGATCGTCCTCAACGCCTTCGAAAATCCCAAGATCCGAGCTCAAATCGCCGGGTTTCCAAAAGGATTTGAAGGAAGAAGGTTCGTCTGCTTTATAGGCAAACGAACCGACCTATGAAGGATCGATCCTTACCCAAGGAAGGATCGATCACCTCATGACGATCTCACTTGACTTTCTGGCACAAGAGGATCGATCTCTTAGCTAGAGAGGATCGATCCTTTGTGTGCTGAAAGCTAAACTTAGGCGAGAATTCAAGCCTAAGTCCGGATCTTTCGATCCCGGGTCCCACTAACCATCCTAAGCAAACATTACCACAAACAAGGTCAGTGTGTGTACAAGCGCGAGTGTGGAACTAGCCGACAATGTGCAATTTACCAAATTGCCCTTGCGGCCCACAGCGAGCCACAGGAGGGGAGGGACGGGTCCTCACATATGGGATCCTTGGCAGGCCTCAGTACTTGACACAGAGTTAGTACAATTGTTGTCGCCTTCCTTGTGTGTGTCGTAGAGTAGAACCCTGCTGATCTTTTGCTCATTCCTACCTGGGTTGCGGTATTTGCAGGTGCAGGTACCGGCTCTTCTTCTGTGGCCCCCAGTTGTCCGTCCTGTGGCAGCGCGTCGGCATCAGGTCATGCTTGAGGGTCAATATGGCTTTTGCTGTGCATTTCTGGAGACTTCTGCTGATGTAACCTTTTGTTGTAACTCTGATGTATGTTCAATTTTGTTTAATGTAACTGTTTTCGCCAGTTTGATGTTAGTAGATGTAGGAACCCCCCCTTCGTGTCCCGGTCCGGATGGGTGTTCTGGGCCGGGACGCGACATACATAACTTCCCCTAACACAGATACAGAGACTAGATACCTGGGCGACCTCTGCACCTCAATCAGAATAATTATAGCCAGCTAGACACCAACCTCAAGAATACAAAATTTCAATCCAATACAATCACGCCCTAAACCTTACTACCCATCCTCGGTCCTATAGCTAGATCCGAGCTACCCGAGAGCCTTGGACCGGCGACCAACCTATCGCCCATGCCTAATTTGAAATGCCTATAATGTATACATTGCATGAACCTACACAAGCATCTAACCTAGATGTCACTATATGCCACATCATCATATGAGTTCAACAAGTTAAGCTACAGTATTATAAAGAATCCAAACTGATTCTTAAACAACAGTCAGCATTGTCGTTATACAATAGCCTTCAATGCACCCCGGCACCCGACGGGCTAAGTGTAAGGACCTGTCCCTCTACCCCTGTGGCTCGTTATAGACCGCAAGGGCAATTTGGTAAATCACGTCTTGTTGGTTTGTTTCACACCCGCGTGTGCACACACTGACCTTATATGTGTTAGTGCTTGATTAGAATGGTTAGGTGGACCTGGGATCGGAAGATCCCAGCTCGGGCGCGCTGAAGCTTGCTTTTGGTCAACTTACGGCCCTTGAGCGATCGATCGCCCCTTGGAGCGATCGATCGGACTCGTGAGCGAGTCGGTGGGTTTTTGACCCGCTCGGATCGATCCAACTCCAAGTTGGATCGACCCAGCCTGTGTCGGATCAATCCGACTTGGTGTTGGATCGATCCGGACTGGCTTCTCTTTCGCGAGCGATCGATCGGACTCGACGTCGGTGGCTTTTCTGCTTCGAGAGGACGGCCGCCGTTGGCCGTCGCTCTCTCTTGTCAGAAGGGGAGGACTTTCCCTCCCCTCCTTCACCTTTTTCCCCCTTCCCTCGACTTTCCCCTTTCCCTTTTTCCCTTCTTTTTTTCCTCTTCTCCTCCTCCTTCTCCTTTCTTCTTCCTTCTTTCTTCTTCTCTCGCGGCTCTGTCTTCTTCCCCTGTTTTCCGGCAGCCCCTTCTTCTTCATCGTTCTCCCTCCTCCGACCATCGTTTTGGGTGTTCCAAGACTCGTTGGAATCGTGGCAACGAGAGGAAGATCGTTGAAGTGGTTTGGAGCGGCGTTGGTGACCAGTTTGCAGGGAATCAACCGAGGAGTGCGTTTCCGGTAGGTGTTCTATCTACATGTGTTGTTTTCGGGTTTTCTCTAGATCTAGCCATTGGATCTTGTTGATCTTTGTATTGTTGTATTCCTATTGCTTAGTAGAATTTCTGGTATAAATGTCATAAGCTTTGCTTGAGATCTGAGTAGGTTATATGCATGATTAAGCTCGGATTTTCTGGTTTTTTTTTGTTCTTAAAGAACAGCCGGCTTGCGGCGAGTTTTTCGGCCGGTACGTACATGATCTTGGGTTGTGATGAACATGAGAGTTGTAGATCTTTGAATCTACTCTCAAACCCAATTGATTTCATAATTTTTCGATTTTCCTACGATTTATTATGAATTGATTACTGGAGGGATGCGTTGCAGCAAGTACTTGGTAAGTTAGAGTTGGATCGATCGGACCTGCGAGTCCGATCAATCGGACTATACTTGGTGAGTTAGTTTTGATTAGCGGTTTTGATTAGTGTTTTCCCATTAATCCAACCGCTGGATGTTTATGGATTTTGGATATGTTGATCCCGGTATATAGATCTACTGATGGCTAAGTTGGATCTTAAATCCGACGTCGTTTGGACGTCGGATCGACGGGATCAATTAGCCTCTAAGTAGAGGTCTTGGTGTTTTGAATATAATATTATATTTTGGATTATAATATTATATTGTTTACTGTTCATCATCGTTTTCGGGGTTGCTTCCCGTTGCAGGAGTCCGTGATTGACGGCCGCGGTACCGTCGTAATGCCGGGACCCGCTACGGATCAGCTGGCAGAGGTTGGTAGTACTGCTGCAGCTATCCGGTTGACTTGTATGCTATCCTTAACATACTGTTGCATGCCTATCTCTTGTATGTGTATGTTCATAGCATGCATTCTCTGTTGTGCATTAGTTGCATGGTTAGGGCGTGGATGATGTGTGGGTCGCCGTCCCGAGGCTGGAAGCTCGGACTTAGCCCTAGGATCGAGGTTGGGTAGTTTGGACCCGATTTGAATGGTGGTGTCCAGTCGTTTCAATGATAGGCCTAGAGGACTGGTACACTTGTTGCTTGATGATTGTAGAGGTCGTGTCGGCCTTGAGTCGGATACTGAGGTGTAGCCGGTGTCCCACTGTGCTGACCTTGGGGTAGAGGAGTTGTCTACTCAGCGGTGCCTTTTTCCCGCTTGCAGTGCCGTTCCCTGCAGTAGTGTGTCGCCAGTGTTGTTCCTGCTACTGATGGCTGCTCCTGCGCCTCAGGGACACGCGGTGGGGTTATGGGACCCCTGTATACACCCAGGTTCTACTTGAGGGCGACACTATTGCGTTTCCCTCTTCCTTCTGTGTGTCGTAGTGTAGAACCCTACTGAGCTTAGTACTCACACCTACCCGGGCTGCGTTTTGCAGGTGGAGGCGTCAGTTCTTCCTCTATGGCCCCTACCGGGCAGTTGGTCAGCGGTGCGGCGGCGCCTGGTGGACTTTGAGAGGTGGCGATCTTTACTACTTTGACCTTTTGTTAGTTAGTCTCCTACGGGAGTAATGTTGTATTTGGATCTTCCCCTCTCCGAGGATATGTATATTAAACACTTTGGGTTTTGAATCTGTGGTTCGAGGTTCTGCTATTTAATTGTTGTCTTTTAATTGAGGGTGCTTTTGGTGAATTGCTAGGGAGACCAATAGGTTAGAGGGAACCCTCGCCGTCTTTTTCCGCGTTTAGTAGGTTCCGGTTCGCGTCGCCCCGCCCGGTTGGGCTTTCGCGGGTCGGGGCCATGACAGCTTGGTATCAGAGCATAGGTTGTAGATCCCAGGGTTTAGGATCAGGATTCGGTTGAGATTGAGTGTGGAATGGGTTAGTTCTATGTCTAGAACATCCGTGCATGCTCCTTTTGATGTGTTATGCTTTTCCGCTTTATGTTGTGCTGCTTTGTCTTGGGTTTCGGACGAGTGAATGCTCGTTTGTCGTTGGTGATTGCGCAGATGTCAGGAGCTCGAGGCCGACCTTCGGTTGTTGGTCAGGGTGGGGCACGACCTGGTCGACCCGCCCGACCAGACAGGGTAGCACATGTCAGGGAGGTCAGAGCTAGACGGGCTGAGCCATCGCCAGCGACGGTTTCGGTCGCACGGGAGGGGACCCATCTCGCCGAGGAGAGGATTCTCCCTCCTGTCGACTGGCGGACCGCTATTATCCCGTAGATAACTAATCTACAAATACAATGATAAATCTACCAACTAAGATAGCCAAGCAACACATTCATTCTACGCTACTGCCCCCGGTGCACGCCGGCAATCAGTTGGAATATATCAAAGCAGTAGGGCACACTTTCGGCCCATTTATTCTATACATTGCCGGGGGCATGACCCCCCCGGTTAACCACAATACAAATAGAAGGTCTAACCCCACATATGGGTCTAAGACCAATAATGTTACGTAAAAGTTGGTGTGAAAGCAGATAAAGCAAATACAAACTATATATTAAATACATGATTGACATGAAATTGCTTGAAATCAGTAAATGTCGGTAAATTAGTATTTTGATATATTCATAGGGGTATTTTTTAATCTAATATTAACAACTAATTAAATGAATTAATAAATGGGGTTATTGGTTTAAAAAACTTACAAATGGGTTTTTTTATCAAAAACTTGTGTTAATCTAGGTTTTTTTAATCAATTAACCGATGAAGATTATGGTCCGATGAGATTGCTGGGTTAGCAAAGGAGATCTAGGCAACGATGCTATGCTTTGACTTTACTCTGTTTCTGCATGTGTCAAGAGCTTGCGACGAGCGAGCGGATGAAGTTGCTAGATGGTGCCGCATAAACCAATCTTGTCTTGATTGGGTCCCAAATGAGGGGCTGGCTGTTTCCTTTTAGTTGTAATGGATTGTAGTTTAGTTGTAGTATAGCTAGCTTCGGCTGAACTCATAAAAAAATAAAAACCCGATGAAGATAATAGATTTGCTTTATAAAGTACATGAATTAAATAGTACCAAACCATAGAAGTAGAAGTTTTAGCGTCTGAGAAATCACAAACTTTTGGATTGACGGCCAAAAGAATGCTAAATCTTTTGCCAAAGCTCTAAAAAGTAGCGTCCAATGCCCAAATTATATGTCCGGCTAGTAATCCATGCCATTCCCTCATGAAATATGAGGGTTAAGTCTGTGCCAGTCAAATAACATGGGATATAGCAAGCCGCCAACGTCGTGACAATTGCTATCCATCTATGATGGGGCGGTATCATCACGTAGATTCCTGTGGAGAAGGCGATAGCCAAGAGGCAGATGGACGCTGAGATCCATGACATAGAAGCACCAATGACATTGGCCTGGGGGCCAGGCTCAGTGAGGGCTCCTGCCCAGATGAGTTGCAGTGTACCTATAATGGAGCAGCACATGGCCAAGGCGTCAGTGACGATGAACGCCCTAAAGGCTGCCTTAGTTATCGATGCCGCCGTGCCTTGTTCCTCGCCTTCGCCTTTGTACCCGCCGGGGATGGCAAAGGCAGCAGCAAAGGTGATAGTCGTAATGAGGGCGGCCACAACCGACAGGTTTTGTGCAAAGGCCCTCATGTCCTTCACCCTCTCTGCTTTCGTTATGCCATCCAATTCCTTCTCCCTCAGCATGAATTGCGTGAATTTTAGACCAATAAAACCGCTTAGTCTCCAGTAAGGGGATGTGTCCCCAGAGACTTTTTCAAGCCGTATCTGCATCAATGATCAGACTTTAAGAATTAATTTGTTCAAAAACACAAGAAAGAGAGATACGAGAAACCAAAATTTTGATTCTAAAAATGATATAGCTCGAGTTGTGGTGCATATATATATAGCAACCATGTTAAATAAGGAAAAATCACTTGTGAGGCACTAATGATTAGTTGCCTACTTACCTTTTGTGTTATGTAACGAAGTCTTCTAATCTCATTAGCAGTGAGACCCTCATTGTTCGTGATACTTACATCCACTCCCTTAGCATGGAGTATCATATGCTTGATCACATCATGGCAATGGATGACAGCTAGATGCAGAGGCGTGTTTCCATCCTTATCTTGCTCATTTCGCAACTCAAAGAGCTCATCTTCATTGTCGAGGATATAAGCTGCAACTTTAACTCGTCCTGCTAGGACAGCGAGATGGAGCGAATTCCTATTCCTCATTGTCCACTTCAACCCAGATTCAGGGTACAGTTGGAGGAGACACTTGAACGCTTCGAGATTGGCCATGCTGGCTGCGAGGTGGACAGGCGAGTAGCCATCATTGTTCAACACATATGTGCTTGAAGAATCAACTAGTGCTAGTATCTTCAGGATTTCAAGGTTCTCTATGCAGACTGCATAGTGAAGAGCAGTGTTGCCTGATTTATCCTGTATATTCAGCTCCTTTGGTAGGTGCTTTAATATTTCTCTAAGAATTCCTGGAATAAAACAAATACATGCATGTTTATTGTTAAAACACAATTTATAGTATCAAATTCAGTATTCTTTTAAGTTTTTGAAATAATTGGTGATTAATAGTCATTAACAAGTAGCTTGATAATATGAAGAGGAATGTGGCAGCTGAGAAGACAAAGTAGCGTAGCAGTAGGAGAATACCTTATTTATCAAACACATATATATATATATAGTAGGCTGATATAACTCTTTATCTGTTAAGTATATATATGCTTTTTTTTTCCATGGAGCCTTTTAACTTTTAACAATTTGGGTCGTCTAATCCAATAAAAATCTTCACCTCAAATTAATTTAAGGCATCAATGCGGAGAAAATAATAATTACCGATATCATTCCGAAGGACAGCAGCGTGCAAAGCCGTCATCCCCTGAGGGCCATCGAACCCGCTCTGCTTCTTACACAATGGGCTTTCAAGTAAGGCTTGTATAACCTCAAGCGGCGCAACCTCAACAGCCATATACAGCAACGATTTACCGGACTCGTCCACAAGGAAGGACGATTTCGGTGGCGGCGGAGGCGAGTTTGGAGGCGCTTCCTTCGGAGGCGGCGCTAACAACGGACCCATCTCCACATCACCTGATTTGCTGGGCACGAGAAATGTGACCCACTTGATGAACAAAGTGAACTTCTTCTTCTGGAGTGCAAAGTGGAAGGGGGTGTCGCCTTTCTCATTTGGCCGTGCGACGAGCTCCGGCCGGACCTTGGCAATCTCTGTGGCGAAGTCCTCGCGCTCATGCCTTAAGGCCAGGTGGAGGGCCGTCTCCTTCAATTGCGTCTCGCCATCGAGGAGGCCCTTGTTCTCCTCTGCCAGCTCTCGAAGGCGTTTTACGTCGCCTTCCTTGGCAGCCTTATACAATCTAGGATCCATTGGCTGTGTCCTGCTTCCTAGCTATTGCTGCATCTGCAATGCCATATATACTAATTCACATGAGAGGGGATGAAGGAACATGCATGGAAAGGATCCAATGGAAACACACTACAATTGCAGAGACCCGACGACGCCTTCCCTCTTTATGTTTTACCCTTATACCCTTCATCATTTTTCTCTCTCCATCTCTCTCTCTCTAACCAGTTTTCTTCTTCCTTTTTTTGTTTCAGTTTTATTTAATTTCCCACCCCATTCTTTGTAAGTTTCTTTATTTCCTTTGTTTTTTTTTTCAGTTTGTTTAACTTTTATTTAATTTTGTTTTTTTATCTGTTTTGTTTATTATTTTTTGAGGAAAGGAACCGGAGGTCCTTTGTTTGAACTCAATATAGTAATTAGACCGGCCACAAAAAGTTTCAGGTATTTAGTCCATTTAGGAGATAAAAAGTCAAAAATACCATTCCCAAAGCACCTCTTCATATTTTAATTTATTAAGACATCAAATCGTAAAACTTTCAAATTCCAAATCTTAAATTTTCAAATTTCAAATCGTATAAATTTTAAAATTTTAAAATTTTAAAATTTTAAATTATAAAGATTTCAAATTTCAAATCATAAAAATTTCAAAATTCAAATCGTAAAAATTTCAAAATTCAAATTGTAGAATTTTAAAACTTCAAATTTCAAATTATAAAAATTTTAAAATTGAAAATTATAAAAAATTCAAATTGTTGTGATATGTGGATGACCACCACATGAATTCTTTTAGAAGATTGAGAAGATAAGCATATGCAGAATGGGATGACTGCCACACAGGACCGGCCCTGAGTTTTTCTGGGCTCAAGGCGGAAGATAAAACCAGGGCCCAGCATCTTTTAAAATACATAATTTTTTTCAATTCGAAAACAAACTTTAAGAGAAACATATATTATTGAAAAAAGAAGCATAACATTGTAATTCATCAAATAGAAAAACCACTTTGTCACGTCAAATATAATCTATCAATCTCAATACAATTTAACAAAATAATATACTAAATTCAAATGAAAATAGAAAATTTACAAAAATCAAATATGTGGATACTGAAAAATCACCCTTCTTGCATAAACCAATTTTTTTAAAACTCCAATTCTCCTCGTTTATATGAAGAACCAAAAAGTGAAACAAAAGAGTAACTGCAATGGATGCTAAATAAACCCTTGCTCTCAATATCGCATCATTGTGAAAACAAATTCAATTTATGCTAATGATAAAGACAAAAAGAAATTGAACAAAAAAAAACAAAAGATGTCATAGCATATGGAGTACTTCATCGCACGTCAGAGTAAGAAATTCCAAAATAAATTCGAGTTGGAACTAGAAACAACACAGTGCAAAAAAACCTAGATGCCAATAACTCAATTCTAAAACGCAATCAAAGAACAAGATAAGTAAATGGAATGAGCACCTCGACGAGGGTCGCCGAGGAGCGAGAGCGAGTATGCGATAGCCGTGGGACGTGGGACGTGGGAGATGAACGATCGTTTGTTTTGCTTGTTTTGATATATATATATATATATATATATATATATATATATATATATATATATATATAACTTAAAAAAAAATTCTGGACTACCCATAATCATGGGCCCTAGGCACAGGCCTTCTAGGCCGGCCCACATGAATTCTTTTAGGATAGGTGACTCGTTTTATGACACGTGTTCATTTGTCATGTACATCACCAAGCGCGTCGGGAGTAGAATTTGAAGACAATATTGATTAGAATTTGTATTTTTATATATTTTTGTGTATCCTTTTTGTGTGTATTATTACATGCACTCTTCCCAGAACATGGCTAAATCAATATTGACGTACGAGGCTTTTCACAAAACACAATGCATTTTTTAACTGTTAGTATTTTTGTTATTTTCATATATATACACGCGCGCGCGTTTTATTTTGATCCATATTTTTATACTTTTAAATTTTTTTTATAAATAATCACTCCTAAAACTTACCACTAAAAAATAAACAAAAGATTACAAAAATATAATAAAAAAGCCTATTTATCCAAAAAGAAAAACAAAATGGATAAAAATTTTTTTGGAAAAAAAGAATAAATAAAACTGATTATTAAAAAATACTAATGAAAAAAAAATAAAACTAAAAAAGATAATACAAAATTGAGAGAGAAAAAAAGAAACCGGAAAAGGAAGGGAGAAATGAGGGGAGGGGGAGAAAAAGAGAAGAGAAAGTCAACTATTGGGGCTGGAGGGGTTGGGACTTGGGAGGCATAAATGGAATTTAACATATGGGGGTCGGAGGAGGGGGTGTGTAGGGTGGGCGGGAGAAGCAGCTACCAATTAGATGTCTTGGATTCTTTCCCTGGTTCCGAAAATATAGCGCTATTATGCATTAGTCAGAGTCACGGGGTCGAGCTTATAGCATTAGGCATATTGAATTCTGTTGCTGGTTAATCCGGGGTTATCTACTAATGTGATTGGTTGGAAGAGTTGACATCTTAATTATATACCAAGGAGTCTAAATCTCGTACCGTCCTCTTGCGGCCTTGCCAACTTGCTTCGATGCAGCTCTTTGTTCCCAAACAGTTCATTTGTCTTTTTTTTTTTTTTTAATGAGTTGAGCAACAGCTCATTCGACTTATAAGTTTCAGATTTCTTTTCTTGAAATGGCTTCGGGTCAATTATATATTCGTCCCTAAAAGCCACTTGTATATATAAAATTATTTATAGAATATTATAATTTAAAAATATCTTTCGAATCTTTGGAACGTGCTCTCTCTCGTTGACATCATGGGCCATGCAGTACATCTAACATTTTATTATGGGAGTTTTGGGTTGCGGGCCATGTGAGAGGATATATCCAAACATATTTTATTTGTTCTAAGAACCGCAAAATATGATGACCCGTCGAGAGTCAACATATTTTATTTGTTCTAAGAACCCCATGACCCGTCGAAGTTAATTTTCCGTGAACATAATACGTACTTTTATATCTGTTTTAATTTTCGGCGAACAGCTGGCCTTGTTTTACCAGTATGATTAGTAATAACAATGACCCTATAATCAAGTAAGAGATCAGTTCCAAATTTGCTATCTCTGCTCATGACACCTACAAAGAACAGCCAAGCACCCACATTAGGAGAGCAGAATCAATGTAATCAATCTCCTAGGCAATCATCCTCTCCATAAGGCAATCTTATCATATTTAGTATCCATTCATAATAGGATAGATTGCAGAAATTTATCTTTTCCTAATGTAAAGATACCTTGTATCTATTTAAACGATGGCAATCCATGACCCAGTCAAGCAAGAGGAAATTTTCACAATCTTGTTCTTCTTTTATTTTCTTTATGGTATCCAGAGCGATCTAGGCCTTCGCCATTTTTTGATCTTGAACACAATTTTTTTTTTCTCACCCTTGCTCACATGTCTTCTTCTCCTTCTTTCAACGTTGGTAACTTTGTTACCCTTCGGTTGAACCATGATAACTACTCTCTTTGGCGTGAGCAATTTTTGATTCTCGCTGAAAGCCAAGACCTTGTGAGCATTCTAACTGGCACCACACCGGCCCCGTCTCCATTTCTTGCTGTTCCTGAAGGTTCTGATGATGGACAGAACAGAGATAATTATTCGGCTCATGCTACTTGGAAGCAATCAGATCGGCTGCTCCGAGGATGGCTAATTGGCACTCTTACTGAAGAGGCCCTTGGTCTAGTCATCGGTCTAGACACTGCTGCCAAAATTTGGACAGCACTCAAAGATGCTTATGCACAGTCCTCCCAAGAACGGGAATTTCAATTACGTCAAGAACTCAACTACATGCGTAAGTCTTCTGATCTTTCTTTGGATGACTACTTATGTAAATTTAAGCGCACATGTGACAGTCTTGCTGCGATTGGCAAACCGGTGGATGATAAAGAAAAGGTCTTCTCCTTACTCAACGGTCTTGGAGTCCAATATGAAGCATTCACCACAACCATGCTCAAACCTCCGATGCCTTCTTATGCCGAAGTTGTCCCCTTGTTGCGTAGCTTTGACATTAGCCACTATCTTCATACCTCTGAGCTCAGCAATCATGTTGCTTTCTATGGTAACCAACAAAAGGGGCCTCATTACTCTAACTATTAAAAGGGAGGCCACAATTCTAATCAGAGTTTTTCTTCTAAAGGCAAAGGTTTCCCTCATCAAAATAATCATAGCTTTGGAGGGAAATCTCAGACCACGCCTCCCCAACATCCTCAACATGCTGCCAATAATACTCCTCCAAAGTGTCAGATTTGCCACAAATTTGGTCATGTGGCACTCAAATGCTGGCATCGCTTTAATAAAACTTATCAAGACAATGACATTCCCGAGGCTCTTGCGGCTCTCACAATCAACACCAGCACTGACCAAGAGTGCATGACTGATACTGGCGCCTCAGCTCATATGACCTCCAATGCATGTATTTTACATAATCTTCGTCCCTACGTTGGCAACGATCAGGTAATGGTAGGTAATGGGACCTTAATGCCGATCACTCATATTGGTGACACTTATATTGGCTCAGGACCCCTTCAACTTACTCTTAAATCTGTTTTACTAGTTCCTAATCTTGAACGTAATTTATTATCTGTGGAACAATTGACTAATGATCATCATGTTAACTGTGAGTTTTTTGGTGTTGGATTTGTCATCAAGGTCGAGCAACCATTCAGGTATTGCTAACGGGTCACAAGAAGGGTAATCTTTACACCATTCGAGCGCCACATCGAGCTTTTTTTCCACTCGCTTTCACGCCATCAAACCTGAGCTATGGCATTTGCAGCTTGGGCATCCACAACCTGCAGCAGTTGATGTTTTAAAGTCTAATGGTCTAATAAAAGTAGTTGACAAAAATAATCACTCTATTTGTGAGAGCTGCCAGATCGGCAAATTTAGTCGTTTACCATTTCTTCCTTCTTCACATCAACAGTATGGTTTACTTGAAAAATTCCATTGTGACCTTTGGGGCCTTGCTCCAACACAGTCGCTAGATAAATTTTTATACTATGCTGTCTTGATTGATGATTATAGCCGGTTTATTTGGTTTATTCCATTGAAACATAAATTTTATTTTTATGCTTCATTTTGTGCTTTTGTGAAATATGTTTCTCGTCAATTTTCGAGGCAGATCAAGGTATTTCAGTCTAATGGTGGGGGTGAATTTACTAGTGCTTCTTTTAGCATGTTTCTTAAGGATCAAGGTATTATCCATCAGATGTCTTGTCCCTACACACCGGAGCAAAATGGTCTTGCCAAGAGACGCCATCGACATATCCGAGAACTCGGTCCCACAATGTTATCTCATAGTGGTATGCCTAAACAGTTTTGGGTGGAAGCATTTTCAACTGCCGTATTCTTAATCAATCGGACCCCCTCTCGCACTCTTGGTAACGAATCTCCTTTCTCTAAATTGTATGGTCGGCACCCTGATTACCACTCTTTACGTGTGTTTGGATCAAAATGTTTTCCATATCTCTGGACTAATAAAAATAACAAATTTGATCCCAAGTCATTGCCATGTGTTTTTATGGGTTACAGTAGCAGACACAAAGGCTATTAATGCTTTTACCCACCTATGAGAAGGATGTACGTGTCGCGCCATGTTGTGTTTGATGAACAACAGTTTCCCTACAAGAACCCGGCGCAGCTTCATGCAGAACCTCCACCCTCAACTTCCATCTCTACTTTTGCCGAATGGCTGGACTCTCCACCTACTTGCATTAATGCAGCGCCTCACCCTTTGCATGATGCTCCCACTACAACACCTCACTTTCCCTCTACTCTTAACTTTACTTCTTCTTCACAGGTTCCATCTCCTTCCTCCTCCACTACGCCTATTGATGATGAAACTGCGTCCCCATCGCCCACTCATCCCACCTCTTCGGATGCTGCTTCTAGTTCTTCGGCTCCTCCCGTTAATGCCGCTGTTCCTCTTGTGTTGGCAACCTCTCCGTCCCATCGCATGCTCACAAGACTACAAGCATGCATTCGAAAACCTAACCCAAAATATGCCAACCTACATACTACTACTTCTTTGCCACATGAACCTAAAAACATTCACTCCGCCTTGCGCCATGATGGATGGACTTGTGCCATGCATGAATAACTCGCTGCCTTGGCGAAAAACAATACGTGGAGTTTGGTTCCTCGCACACCGGACATGCACGTCATCGGAAGCAAATGGGTTTTCAAACGCAAGCTAGATGCTCATGGTGAACTTGACCGTCTTAAAGCGCGGCTCGTTGCCATCGGCTACCAGTAGCTTGACGGCGGCGATTTCCTTGAAATATTTTCCCCTGTCATTAAGTTTGGAACTATAAGAACTGTCTTATCCATTGCTCTTGTTCACAGGTGGGACATTCGGCAGTTAGACGTCAAAAATGCGTTTCTACATGGCTTTCTCCAGGAGTCTGTTTTCATGGAGCAACCGCCGGGGTTCATTGATTCTTCCCACCCACATCATGTTTGCAAATTACATCGTGCTCTATATGGCATAAAACAAGCTCCAAGAGCTTGGTTTGATCGTTTTAGTTCATTCTTACTTGAATTTGATTTCACCTGTTGTATCTCTGACCCTTCATTGTTTACCTTCCACTCCATGGATGCAACTATATTTCTCTTATTATATGTGGATGACATTATTCTTACCGGCTCCAAGGCTTCGGTTATGGATGCTTTTATTAAAGATTTACATCAGGAATTCGACATTAAGGACTTAGGTTCCTTGCACTATTTTCTCGGTATCCATGTCACACATAATTCTAATGGATTGTTGTTATCACAGACTCAATATGCCTTGGATATTCTGCATTGAGCTTCAATGACAGACTGCAAGCCTGTTGTCACACCCATGACATCCAAAACCAAGCATGTCACCACTTCTCCTCCATTCTCAGATCCAAAGCTCTATCGAAGTCTCGTTGGCGCCCTCCAATACCTCACCCTCACACGTCATGACTTGGCATTTAGTGTGAATTTTGTCGCTCAATATATGCACAATCCATCCCAAGAACATTTTCAGATGGTTAAGCGTATTCTTCGATATGTCAAAGGCACTGCTTCTTTCGGCTTCCAACTATTTGCAAACTCCTCCCTTGACCTCTATGCTTTTGCCGACGCTGATTGGGCTGGTTGTCCGGACACACGTCGCTCCACCACCGGGTTTTGTACCTTCCTTGGGCGTAATTGTCTTTCCTGGAGTGCGAAAAAGCAGCATACAGTCTCCCGCTCCAGCACAGAAGCCGAATACCGAAGTCTTGCTCACACTACAGCCGAAATCACTTGGTTGGCTGCTCTCCTTCGTGACCTTGGGGTCCCTCTGGAAAAGACCCCTCTGCTTCTATGTGACAACATTAGTGCTCTTCATCTTACATGCAATCCTGTGCTTCACTCTCGCAGCAAACACATCGACATCGACTACCATTTTGTGCGGGAGCGAGTTGCTTTGGGTCTCATTCAAACCCGACATGTTCTAACATCTCTTCAGTTAGCCGATATGTTTACCAAGCCGCTCTCTCAGGCTCATTTGACCAACTTTGCAACCAAACTGAACCTCCGATGCCGGCTCAGTTTGCGGGGGTAATAACAATGACCCTATAATCAAGCAAGAGATCAGTCCCAAAGATGTTATCTCTGCTCATAACACCTGCAAAGAACAGCCAAGCACCCACATTAGGAGAGCAGAATCAATGTAATCAATCTCCTAGGCAATCATCCTCTCCATAAGGCAATCTTGTCATATTTAGTATCCATTCATAATAGGATAGATTGCAGAAATTTATCTTTTCCTAATGTAAAGATACATTGTATCTATTTAAACGATGGCAATCCATGACCTAGTCAAGCAAGGAGAAATTTCCACAATCTTGTTCTTCTTTTATTTTCTTTAATTAGTTGACAAGAGTTGACATCCTATAAAGAAATCTATTTCCTGTACCGTCCCCTTGCTTCCTTGCCAACTTGCTTCAATCATCATGTCTGCACTCCAAAGGAAGCTGAAGGTCCAGGAGTCAGGGATCTTAATACTTGAGTCAGGGATCTTAATACTTGGCAAATTGCACTTAAGGCTAAAAGAGTTGCTTCATTCCTGGAACCGATTCCCAACATATGGAAAGAACTCGCCAAGGCCAAATATCAATTGCATGAAGTCCTCCCCTCTCGTCGAGATACAAAAGCCGCCTCAACCCATTGGAGACACATTCGAGTGGCTGCCGATACTCTCAGAAGACAACTTGTGTGGGTGCCGGGTACAAGGAGCAAACTTAGCGTGATTCATGATGCCTAGTTTTCTGATCTCCCGTTGTCTAGATGGCCCACAATGTTCAATACCTATATTGGGCTTGATTCTCTTCAAGTCAGCGATTTGATGATAAATGGTAACTGGAACCTGCAAGCCTTACAAGATTCCTTCCATCCCATTCTCATCAGTCAAGTTATGAAGCTAAGATGTGGTGATGAAGATACTTGTCGGTGGCCAATCAACTCTTCAGGCAAGGTTAGCTCTGCATCTGTCTATGTGACTCTTACCTAAGACTCCATCCCCCAAATCAAATTCGAAAATGGACACATCTGGACCAATGTTTGGAGAGCACCAGCAGGGCCTAGAGTACGCCATTTTTTATGACGTATGGTTCATGGCAAGCTACCTATGCGGGACACCCTGTGGAAACTTCACCTCACATCTGATAGAAGCTGCCCCAGATGTCATGGAGAATAAGAAACAATAGAACATGCAGTCGTTGGTTGCCAATTCATCTTTGAGGTCTTCTCCAGGATTGCAGCCAAGGAAAACTTCCAACTACCGCAGTGGAATTCAGATAATTTATTCAATCAGCTATTCCACCATGGTTCTAAACAAATCAAATCCTTCCTAAGCTGCGGAATATGGGAAATCTGGAAAGATCGTAACAGCATATTCTTTGGGGGAAAGGGCGAATCTGTTGAAGCCATCGAATGCAGAATTAGGAGATTGGTTAAGGAGCATCTTGACAAGAAGCTGCAGACTCCTATCTTACTGAATGATCGTATCACGCCCAAGGCCGCTCTTGTGATCCAAACCGACTTGTCATTTAATCCTTCTACAGGAGACGCAGCTATAGGTATGGTTGGACTGCTACCCAATGGTAAGGAGGCTTGGGCATGGGCCAAACCTTTAACTACCGATTCAGTGCTCAAAGGAGAAATGGAAGCCATCCTTGAAGCAATGAAGAGAGCAAAAATCATTGGGTTAAAGAAACTAATCATCGAAACAGACGCCTTAATTGTTGTCCAAATTCAAAATGGCTTAAGAGGATGGCCCCCGGACATAGAGAATATGGCTAAGAATATCTGGCTACATACCCTGCTCTTTGATTCTGTCTTATTTTTGCACATTTCTAGAGATTGTAACTGTGAGGACCTGTCCCTTTATTCCTGTGGCTCGTTGTTGACCACAAGGGCAATTTAGTAAATTACGCATTGTCGGTTTGTTTCACACCCGCGTGTGCACACACCGGCCTTGTTTTGGTGTATGTGTTTGAATAGACTGGTTAGGTGGACCCGGGATCAGAAGATCCCAGCTCGGGCACACTGAAGCCTGGCTGGCGGCTCGTGAGTGACCGATCGCTCCTTGGAGCGATCGCTCGCTATCGAGTCGGGAGTCGGCGTCTTTCTTCCTTGAGAGGAAGGCCGGCGTGGCCGTCGCTCCCTCTGTCAGAGGGAGAGGAGACTTTCTCTCCTCTCCTCCCCCTTTTCCCCTTCTATCCCGGCTTTCCCCCTCCCTTTTCCTTCCTCTTCTTCCTCTTCTCCTTCTCTTCTTCTTCCATCTTCCCTCTTCTTCTTCCGCGGTTCTGCTTCCCCTGTTTTCGACTGAACCTTCTTCTCCACCGTTCTCCCTCCTCCGACCACCGTTTTGGGCGTTCCAAGGCTCGTTCGAACCGTGGCGGCGTGAGGAAGATCCCAAGTGTGGTTTGAAGCTCTGTTGGTGACCGGTTAGCGAGAAATCAACCGAGGAGTGCGTTTCCGATAGGTTTTCTACCTACGAGAGTTGTTTAATGGGTTTCTCTTAATCTAGCCGTTAGATCTTATTGTTCTTGTGCTGTTGGATGCATCTCGCCTAGTAGAATTTCTGACACAAGTTTCATAAGGTTTGATTGAGATTTTAGTAGGATTTAAGCATGTTTAATCTCGGATTTTCCGATTTCTGCTGTTCTTGAAGAACAGCCGGCTTGCAGCGAGTTTTCCGATCAGTACGTGTATGTTCTTGGGTTGTGATGAACATAAGAGTTGTAGATCTTTGAATCTACTCTCAAACCCAACTGATTTCATAATTTTCTGATTTTCCTATGATTTGTTATAGATTTCTCACTGGTGGGCTGCGTTGCAGCAAGCAATGGTAAGTTAGTTTTGATTAGCGGTTTTGATTAGAGTGTTCCCGTTAATCTAGCCGTTGGATGTTTATGGATTTTGGATATGTTGATCCCGACATATTGGTCTACTGGAGTCTAAGTTGGATCTCAAATCCGACATCGTTTGGATGTCAGATCGTCGGGGTCAATTAGCTCTAGGTAGAGCATGTTTTGGTGTTTTAAATATAATATTATATGTTCAGATTATAATATTATATTTTACTGTTCATCAGCGTTTTCGGGGTTGCTTCCCGTCACAGGAGTCTGCGGTTGATGGTTTGGGTACCGTCGTAATGCCGGGACCCGCTGCGGATGGGCTGGCAGCGGTTGGTAGTACCGCTGCAGCGATCCGGTCAACTTGATAATCTGATGATTGAGGTCTGTCCACCCTGTGTTAGGGATTGTCGGAGGTGATCCGTCCTTGAACAGTGGTTGTCGGAGGGACGTACTTTGGTCAGGTACTGACGCGTCTTGAAATGTGTCGTTAATTAAATCAAAGGCGGACAAAACAAATTACCGAACTAATAGTTAACTACAACGTAGTTAGTGGAAGTACGGGTCGAGTCCTCGGAGAATTGGATGGTCGAATTAACAAATATGATCTAATCTCTATGAAAGTTGTAAACAATTGAGTTGATTTTATAGTTGTTCTAACTAGAGTACTCTAAAAAGCAATTAAGGTGGAAATTTATCAAGAAAGCATTACTAGGGAATTCCAATCCGAATTAAGGTCTAAGTATCTTCTCTATGAATCAAGATGAATGACACCTAAATGAGATGGTCAAAATAGGAGATCGACGAGCGTAGGGTTAGTATCCCTTGCCGCTAATGAGACGTCGGGTTAGGATCATCTCATCGCGTGAATCACAAGGTGAAGATCCATGATCGAGGCTCTAATTCGATCATAACTCAACAATCGCCGAACTAAGGTCATATCATTGGCAAAGGATCAAGGCTTTGTATGGATAAGGTCTTGGATTGAGATGGGTTTAATGCCTCAATCTCATCTCTCATCTAAGTCAAGAATAGTGGGTAGGATAGCTTTGACTTGGAGTGGTTCTAGCACCTCAAGATCCTATCCCTAGATCAAGGATTCATCCCCTAGAGGTGGCTATGGTTCTAGCATAGCCTCTTCTTTGAGGATTTAAATCAAACATCTAGTAAGCATCATCTTGTTCTTAAGCAATTACAAGCAAAAAGAGGTATTCAACCATTCAATAATAAAATTCATTAAAGAAATATAGAATTACACGAGAATTCATACAAAAACCATCTCACAAGAGTCATTACATCAAGAATCAAAAGAGAAATCTAAGAGAAAGCCCTAAGACATCATGAAATTCCCAAGGAGAAGGGATTTAGCTACTCATCTTGGGTAGGAGATCCATGGAGGAGGAGGCTTTACACATTGTTCGTGGATAAAATGTCGATCTCACGGGGACGAGATTTCTATTTTATTTCCGAGCAAATCATATTTAATTTCATTTCAAGAAATTGTAGACACCATATCCCTGAATTTGCCAAATCGGCAGATCTATCATTTACATCCCCGTAGGGAACACCTCCGATTCTAGATCCAGTGATATAAAGCATTTATCTATAACAAAAGAAAATGAAAATGAAAAAGGAAATGAATGACGTGAGGCCATGGACCAACACCTCCATTGCCATGCAGGGTATGTTTGTCGCCGGGCTTCGAGTCCGCTGGGCTTGGGAGGTTTTTGTCGTCTAAGTATTGGGTAACACCGTCCACCAGGATCCGATCGCCGTCGTCGTGGGAGGATGGCGACTGGGCTTGAGGAAGTCGGTTAGGACTAGAGAAGCCTAGGCCGAAACAGAGGATGCACCGGCTGGAACAGAGTACGTGCGGCTATCGGCTGGGGGCTAAAGCTCTTGTCGCCGCGGGGATGTAGCCGGAGCAGAGGAAGTCAGTGGCTGGAACTTGGGATTCGTTGCCGTGGAAGAGAAGCTGCTGGAGTTGAGGGCGTCGACTGGAAACAGAGGAGGCAGCAGCTGGAGTTCAATGATGTGCTGGAAGCTTGAAGACGTCGGCTGGAACAGATGAATGGCCGGAGCTCCTTGGACTAGACCAGAGGATTGTCTGGAAGCAGGGGAGTCGTGGCTGGAACTTGAGGGTGCCTAGATCTGGGCTTCGCGGTGGTGAGAAGATGGCCGGAGCAGAGAAATCAGCAGCTGGAACTTGAGGACGCCGGCTGGAAACAGAGGAAACAGGGGAACGTCGCCCTTCGAAGCCGCCGGAGACGAGAGAGAGTATATCTAGGTCCGATCTCCGTGAGCGTCGAGGAAACAGGCTGGAGTACCTTGCTGGAAGTATAGGCTGAGCGGCGAGAGGAGAGGTGGAGCTTGAGCCACGGGATGATGGAGCTTCTTGCAACGGCAACCCAAAGACGCGAGCGTTTCGATGGGTTCCGGCTGCGTTGAAGGGATCGGCGTCGTCCGGTGGTGCGCAACGTTGGAGCGTCACCAGGACCTCTTTGTCTTCAAGCCTCCGAGCTCTCTTTCTCCGACGTGAACGTCTTGGCAGGAAACTTGCCGTCTTCCTCCGGCCTTCCACCAGCCTTCCACGCCGTTCTTCTACCAGTCTTCACGTCCTCGTCCGGGTGTCTTGCGCAGCTTCACCGCATTCTTCCACCGGCCTTGTAGCTTTTGGGTTGGATGAAGAATGGCGATGGGTTTCTCTGGTTGGGCAGCGGCGATGGAGACGCCTTTGGGTTTGGAGCGGAGATCCTCGGGCCGGACGGCGACGGCGAGGGTGGTCCTCGGGCTTGAGCAAGGTGGGCGACGGCGATGGCGACGCCCCTCCTCTCTTCCTTTCTTCATTCCCCGTCGGCCTTCTCTCCTCCTTGTTCTTTGACTTGTCTTTCTTTCCGGCCTTTGTTTCTTTCTCTGCTTCTTTGCTATTTCGCCAGCCGATCCTTCTTTCCTTTATTTGCCAGTCGAGGTTGGGGATGAGGGCATCGTCGGAGAGGATCTCGCTGTGCGTGGTCTCGATGCCGCGAGCTTGGAGTTGTGCACGGCAGTGAAGGACGATGACGGAGGTCCTCAGGCTTGAGCAAGGTGGGCGACGGTGATGGCGACGGAGCTTCCTGGATGAGGGTGCGCCAGATCTTCTCTTTGCTTGAGCGTCCGCGGTCGATCACCTTCTCCTCCCCCTTCTTCCTCTCTGTCAGCCTTCTCTCCTCTGCTTTCTTTCTTCAATCTTTCAGCCTTTTCTCTCTCAATTTGCCGGCCACCATCAGCCAGCCTTCACCCTCCTCCTTTTATAGGCACGAGAGATGATCTCTTAATATGGGATGGAATATCCTGATTAAGAGATACTAATTGATGCTAATCCTTTTATATAAGGATAGCTCATATAATCCGCCATATTTAGAGATGCTGATTTTAATTTTTTTATATGGTATGAGAATGCAATCCAACCATAATTGAAGATGCTGATTTCTCATATGGTATGATATATATTTGATTTGGCTGATTTTATATGGGTAGATATTTTGTTTTGAAATTCGAATGTTCAGATTTGAATTATCTGAATATTTGTCGAATTATTTGGATATTTGAAATGTCTTATTTAAATTTTAATTTTTATATTTCATATAATATTTTGGAAAATTTACTGAAATATCCCCGGGCAAGCCGGGTGTAAATTACCAAAGTATCCTTTTTATCGGCCATATATTTTGGACCGAAATGTCCCCGACGCAGATGAAATATCTCTATTCCGGATTTTCACAACCCTGAAGGTGTGAAATGACTAAAATGCCCCTTGGGGTTAAATGACAAAATATCCTTTCGGTTTGGTTATTTAAGCGCGACGCATGGCGACGCGATCTCTGTGCGTGTCGTGGACACGTGCGCGCATTATGTGGTGCGCGTATATTTTTACTGGGACTTGAGCGAATTTGAAGTCGGGTATTTGTTTGGGTTTATTTGAATTTTCAGATTTTTCCCTTATTTATTTCAGGGAGTTTTTAGTAATTTCCCATGTGTAGTGGAAAATTACCAAAACGCCCCTATATTTACACAGCTTATTTAGGATGCCATCAAAGCTATGTAAGGGCTATTTTGGAGTGTAGTGGGAAATTTAGACATGCATTTTGGTCTAAATTCCCAAAATACCCTTGCATGGGTAAAATTACCAAAATACCTTTATTCCTCCAGTTTGTATAGGATGCCGTCAAAACTGGGGATATGTAGGAGATTTCGATGGACTCGACTGTGTGTGAGCCAATTTGGGTTTGGTGCGTGCGGATTCAGCCCGGGGACTTCTTCAAATGTAGTCGACTTAACCTTAGCTAAAATCGATGTCAACAGATGCCCCCTCGAGGCCTGCGCGTGAAATTCATGTAATTTGAACGGGCAGGGCTCGAAAATTTTTAGTGACTTGTTCACTGGTACTTGTCATAAAAAAACTTGGCCATATATGCGGCCTTGCCGTGATTTTTTTTTGAAATCGTAAATTTCGTGGAAACTGCGATTCTAATTTCGAGAAGATTGCGATCATGTATATCTTGAGATCCCAAATTTCAGCAAATTGCAATCATATATATATATATATATATATATATATATATATATATATATATATATATATATATATATTGAGGTCAAGAGGGAAAAAAGGGAAGGACCCGTGGTCGATCGGAGCATCGATCCTGGGAAGCCAAAAATGAGACAGAGCCTCACGGTCGATTCGATGGTCGACCGTGAGACCAAAAAGTGGGAAGATCACAAGGGCCGCAGTAGATCGGGAAATCGGCCCTGGGAAGTCAAAAAGGAGACAGAGCCTCACAGTCGATGCGACGGTCTATTCAACGGTCGACCCGATGGTCGACCGTGAGTTCAAGAGGGAAAAAGGGAAGGACCCGCGGTCGATCGGTGCATCGATCCTAGGAAGCCAAAAATGAGATAGAGCCTCACGGTCGATGTGACGGTCAATCCGACGGCCGACCGTGAGGCTAGGAAGAAGCGTATCAACGCTTGACGGTCGATCCGACGGTGGACCGTCAGGCCTAGTGCACAGTTCCTAAGAACAGTGCCGGAAATCTAATTTCTTGGATTTGATCTATCAAAGCTTGTCGGAAATCGATGAAACTTTGCATGCATGCGTAATAAATGATGGGCAAGTTACTAATACGAAGAAGTCACGATTTTGATGGTTAAATCTCAAATCT
Organism: Narthecium ossifragum; assembly: GCA_963920575.1. Classification (NCBI taxonomy): domain Eukaryota; kingdom Viridiplantae; phylum Streptophyta; class Magnoliopsida; order Dioscoreales; family Nartheciaceae; genus Narthecium; species Narthecium ossifragum. Next base: position 23,702,128 of record OY986972.1, read on the forward strand.
AGGTCAAAACGGCCGAAAACCAACAAAACGGCGGTAATACGAGAATTGTCTGATAAAATACGAAAACCAAGAGGTAGGGATACTCTAAGCAAGCTTTAACACCCATGTATTAAGCTATACAATATTCTACCATGTATTCCTACATCAACAACATAATAAACATATCCTAGGGGAACCCAATCATACGATCGGGGTAGAAACACATACTTGATCAAGTAAGGCAGCTCCTCCACGTGTCCTCCAAGCTCGATCCCCAAGATCCACTCCTCGAAGCTTGCGACTCCAAGCCCTTGCTCAGCCGGTAGGGGAGAGAGAGAGACAACGACAGGGAAGGAGAGAAAGAGAAAGAAAGAAAGAGAAGTCAGGTATTTATAGAGATCATGATCTGATCTCGGCCGTCCGATTCGATCTTTCCCGATCGAGCTCCGATCTTCTGATCGAATGCACCCTTAAGGCTCTAATCAATCACATATATCAATCCAAGGCCGTGTGTGCGTTACGCGGGTGTGAATCGGTTACCAGGCATAATTTACCAAATTGCCTCTGGGGTCACAAAAGCAATACGATCATCCTGATCGCACCCGACGCGAAACCAAAACAACAGAAAAACGGCCCTCGACCCACGCGGTCGAGCCAGGTCAGAGGAACGGGTCCTCACAGTGGGGCTATTAATTAAAATAGTAGGGCACATCATCGGCCCATTTATTCTACACATACGCCGAGCTTTCTCGTAAGCGCGGGTACCGGGTCTCTTGGCTGGTCTCGGCTCCTTCTTAGCCAAAGCTATGACTAGGTCGTGAAATACCTTTAGGCCACGTTTGGTTGCCATGGAAATTGGAATGGGAATGGGAATGAGAACGGGATTGGGAATGGGAACGGGAACTGAAAAAGAATTGTGGTTGTTTGGTACGTCAAGGAAATGGAATGGGAATGGAACTTACAAGTGTTTGGTATACATAATAAACATGGGAACTGGAATGGGAATATAAATTAAAGACCAAAATACCCTTGACTCTAATAGCATAGATTTACGAATATATTTCTGTATGTATATGTATTTGCATTACCTTGGCTTATTTGAAATATTATTAATAAATAAGAGAGAAATAATATTATTAATAAATAAGAGAAAGAAATAATTTTATTAAATAAGAGAGAAATAATATTATTAATAAATAAGAGAAAGAAATAATATTATTAATATTATTTGAAAAATATTATTAATAAATAAGATAGAATTAATATTATTAATATTATTTGGAAAATTATTAATAAATAAGAGAAATAAATATTATTATTAATATTATTTGAAATATTATTAATAAATAAGAGAGAAATAATCTTATTAATAATATTTTAAATAGTATTAATAAATAAGAGAAAGAAATCAGATTATTAATATTATTTGAAATATTATTAATAAATAAGAGAAAAAAAATATTATTTGAAATATTATTAATAAATAAGATAAAGAAATAATATTATTAATATTATTTGAAAAATTATTAATAAATAAGAGACATAAATAAGATTATTAATATTTTTTGAAATATTATTAATAAATAAGAGAAAGAAATAAGATTATTAATATTATTTGAAATGTTATTAGTAAATAAGATAAAGAAATAAGATTATTAATAAATAAGAGAAAGAAATAGGATTATTTTCAATATTGATCCTAACCGTTTGATTAGTTTAATCAAACAAAGATGCAGGGTATTCATGTACATTCCATGAAATGAGAGTTCCTGCGTTTGTGGGAACGTTGGATTCCCATATCAAATTCGGGAATCCAGAGTTCTCTCAAATACATGAACTTCAATTCCGGACTCTGGATCAATAGTGCAACCAAACACTTTGAATTCCTTGTTTTAAGGAATTCTCATTCCGGTTCCTGGATCAAAAGTTCTACCAAACATGGCCTTAGGGTTTTAGGAGAAGCACCCTAGGTATTCGACGAGGAAGGCTCAAACCGGAGGAGAGAGACGGATGAGGAAGAGGATTACCATGCAGCTTCTTCTATGGTTGGTTGGCTACCATTGGGGGATCTAAGCCTTGGAGAACGTGGCAGCGGACGAAGAGGTGGTGGAGGGAAGCACGGCAGCCAAGGGGACGTCGGGGACTTGGAGTTGGACGGCGGAGGCGTGGACGACAGCGGAGAAGGAGGGGAAGGTTGACGGTGGCTGGAGGATGGCAGCGGACGATGGAGGCCGGTGGTGGAGAGAGGAGGCCGGCGGTAGGAGAGAAGGTGGAGGTGGCTGGTGGAGTTGGTGGAATTAGGGTTACAGCTACTACTAGGATTATTCTACTAATAACTCTACTTTATTCATCATAATTCGTCCATAAACTAATACAAACTATAGAGGTCATTTTATAAAGGCATTGACAAAGTCCTAATCCAACTAAAGAACCACCTTGTTTTAATCAGCAAGTAATAATACTTTCCTACTAAGACTCAATCATAACTCAAACTTCCTAATAAATAGGACTCATAATAGGAACTAATAAAACAAAGCATAAACTGAACTCAACTAGGAAATCAACTAGGAAAACAATTAAGAAACTAACTAAAGAATAACCAGCTAGGAATAGGATTCCTTTTGGCCGATTGGGCTTAGGTCGCCCAAAGGGACGAGGGTCCCACTTAACTTTGACCATGGGTCCGCCCATGCTTGGGCTTGGGCGTGGATCTGGTCTGGGCTGGTTCAGTGGTGGTTGAACTTGTAACAGGGTCAGCTACGGCTTGTCTCGATCCAGTCCTTCCTTGGGCATGGGTCCGGCTGGTCCGGGTCAAGTGAGTTTGACATCGTATCATTCCAACTTCATCTTTAGGGGAAAAACACACGTTACATCCACAGCCTACCCCAGGACACGCACTCTGATGACCTCCACTGTCAACAGTCCTCCCTCTCAAACCCAGCGCTTCAGCGCTGAAACAATAGAGGTAGAACCCAAGGCGGTACGTAACTTCCCCTACTGAAATGAGACTGAGGCTGTAACCTAAGACGACCTCTATACCTCAATTAGAGTAAATTTCAGTCAATTAGACAGTATCCTCGATACCATCAGATTATCATAACAATTCAGTCCTAAACCTTGCTATCCGGTCTCGGTCCTATGGCTAGATCCGAGCTGGCCGACCCTCGGATCGGTGATCAACCCATTGCCCGCGCCTAGCCTAAAATGCATCTAATGCGATCAATTCATGTATGATCATATGCCCATAGATAAGATTCAAGCATGCAACAATATGTCAGATAATATAGAAGGCTAGGCGCATCACATAGCTCGCCAAGGTTGAACATAACATAGGGTTTAGATAAAGCAGATAAATAGACACGCAAGTCTACAAACGGGATACAACCCCGACTAGTCAATCGACAACTACTTTAATTAACAATACAACGAGTCATGCCCCCGACGCACGCCGGCTAACAGCAGGGCTATTAATTAAAACAATAGGGCACATCATCGGCCCATTTATTCTACACATCTTAAGGGGCGTGAATCCCTTGGTTCAACCACAAGCCACACCTAGGGCTGGGCCACACATATGGCCTACACATATATATAATACCATATATATATATATAACATGATTGAAAGCATCGAATTATCGAAATAAAACAAACAATATTACTAACTTCGAAAAATCATAACTTTCAATCTAGACATCCGATTGACATGAAATTTGATATGCCTACTTAAAAACATACTCCCAATCACATAACCAAAAAAATGGATCAATCGGGTAAAAGGAAGAAGACGAAAACCCATGATTTCGGTAAAAATCCAGATTCGATATACAACGCATAATTCCTTAGAAAATTCGTCGGATTGAAACCAAACTTTGCAGATCACTCCTAAAGGTCACTAATATCATCTTCTCCAAAAATAAAATCAATTAGAAAACGAAGTTTCACTTAATTTCACTAATTAAAGTAACTGCTCTGTTCTGCATAGTCCTTCCATTTAATTCACTAAACAGAGTACTTAAATCCGAAAAAATACGAAACCAGTTGGAATTGAAGGATAACCCATAGATATACAACTATCATGTTAGAGATCAACTGAGATCATGCACGTACAGCTCTGGAATCAAGATAAAACATCGTTGTTCTAATTGAACCAGAAAATCTGAAAATAACTTAAGTAAAACTTCCTAAATTCCAATTTAAATCAAACCAAACTTCAATCAGATTTTAAGCAAGGCCACACACATCATATAACACAGTTTAATTGAAGAAACATGCATTCAATCAAAGAAAAACATTTAAACTAAGTTTAGAGAAGAATCCTATCTAACTACGCTTAATCCACGTTTAATCCTTGATTAAACCGTGTAGAGGAGATCTAGGGCTGCTCCCCTACCTCTTGACAAACTTCCCAAACCTCTGGATCAAATCTTCCTCACGGATCAAAGGAATGAAGAAGAGAGAAGAAAAAATAAAATAGAGCCGGTTCGCGGGTTCTTATAGGCCCGAGTTTGATTGGTCGCTTCCCGAGCGATCGATCGGACTAGATCGGTTAGGGTCATTATCCGGACACGTCAAGGCAGCGCCGACCTCGAATCCAATTGATCGCGATCGATCGGTTTGGATTGGTAGCTGTCCTAAACACAAGCTTTCTCGCGTCCGAGCTCAGATCTTTTGATCCCAAGCTCGCTTAAGCTTCTAACAAGCACAATAAACATTTATAGAGTTGTGTGTGCGCTACGTAGGTGTGAAACCAACGACCAAGGTGTAATTTACCAAATTGTCCTTGGGGTCCAAAATCAACAATGCGATTAGACAGATCGTGCTCGACGCGGAAACATGCCAACAAGGCACGGCCCCGACCTATGTGGTCGAGCCATGTTAGAGGAACGGGTTCTCACAGATTTGGCCCGATTAAGGCGGCGGCGGCGGATTTAGCCCTAGGGCTTCATCTGATCAAAGGGAGGGGAAGAAGGAGATGAGGTGAGATATTGGGGTTCGGGATTTCGGATCCGAACCCGTTAAAGTTTTAAAGCTTATTGGGTCTAAGGCTTATTGAGTTTTCGGGTTTGTTAGTTTAAAACCCGATTTGTTAAGTTGATTTAAGCCTTTCGCAGAAACCACCCTGAGTTTTTTGGTATTTAATATTTTCTGCTTTATTGCTTAAAGAATTTTCTGCTGCTGAGATTTCTGATCTTTTGAAGGGCTTTTCTACGACAACTTTGTTTAAGTGGACATAACTTCGTCGTTTTAAGTTCATTTTGATCTCGATTTAAGCCGTTTGACTCGTTAAAGTATAGTGAACTTAAAGATGATGTTATTGTTACATGATTACATGATATTAAATTATTTATTCATATGTACGTTATCATGCTATGAATTAAAGTGAGTAATTCCATTCATTATCTCGACATTCAAGTGTTGTTCTCGCATAGCCCCAAAAGATCCGGAGGACTCTATGAATTTAAGGTAGTAAGTTGAGAGCTAGTGGTCTTCTCTCTCTTAGAATTGTATAAAGGTAGATCATATTACATTAAGCCCAAAGGTGATTGTAATAGGATGCAAAACTAAAAGTTAAGGTTTATTTACTTGTATTACATAAAGGTAGGGAGTTCTCTTACCCAAAGGTGTGATAACTCCTTATTTATGTCGTCGGTAAGATGAACCACTTTATAGTATAACTAATATATGGATCCCAGTCTTTGCATAAATTTATGTAAATGTCATATTTGGTTTTATGTTCTTCCATTACTCATGTTATAGTTTCTTGAATGATTAATGTGAGACATGTATAATTATGGCATTATGCTATGCTATGTTATGACTATGTGTTTAATTAATTATTTCCACTTATTGTGTGTTATAATTCTTGTCCAAAGGTGTGCTATGCTTATACAATAAGCGTGTCTTTCGGAATTATATTAAAGATATCCGCATCATTAAATTGACCGTAACTATATTTTATGCTACAACTATGACCCCTGTATGTCTATCAACGCATCTTTCTAGCGTTCCCTAATTGAATGGTTCTAATTATGGTGATTGGCATACGCAGTTAGAAATTATTTTAGGATGTCTAGATTTGGATTTGGCCATTCGAGTTCCGATACATAATGATTTAACTCCCATTAGTTCTGATGTTGATCAGGACTTGCATGTTATGTGGGAGCGATCTAATAGATTGTCTCTTAAGATCATTCAAAACACGATCTATAGGACTATTAGAGCATCTATTAATGTTAAAAACTCGGCCCTTGATTATCTTGTCTATGTAGAAAAGCAATATAGTGGATCTGACCATTACGGTCTGGGCCTAGTAGACCATTGCATGGTGAATCCCACTCCCGTCCAAAGCTAAAATTTCGGGCCCAATCTTTTGACCATGCCCGGTCTATGTGCATGATTGTTTCGCCCAAGTTCAAAAGACATTGGGGTGGACGGGCCAGGCTTTTTGGGCCTTTGAGCAATGATCTGGTCTTGCACGGGTGCCGGATCACCCAAATTCCGAAACCACGGCATCCAATGCCTCTCCGATCACGACCCCCAAATCATTTTCATATTAGAAGAATTTAATCTAAAACTCAACTATTTCCGAAAAATTCAACCAAGAGGCATGCAAGCTGTTTTGCTTCTAGAATTTTGAAAAAAAAGAGAAAAAAAACTAAATCCCGATCAATTATCAATTATCCAGTAGATTGTGAGATTAGATGGATGTCAGAAGGATAAGGCGACGAGAATGGCCTGCCGGCACCTCGCCTTCGCCTGCTCGATCCTCCCGGCGAGCGTCTCCGCCTTCACCGCCGCCTTCACCATCTCCAAGTCCATCTCCATCAGCCTCAGCACGCGGCAGAGCTCCGTGACCATCCTCTCCTC